>JANAVB010009267.1:0-304512 GCA_029216955.1 Iris pallida
AGAAGAATTTTTTTACCAAACCCAATACTTGTCGTTTAGCATGTAGATAGGCTACTTTACGCTCAAGAGACCACTTCTTTACGCATGAAAGCTATTTGTCTTTACGCTCAAGGCATTTTTGTGCGTAGAGTTTATTTGAGCTAATTATACGCTCAAGGCTACTTTTTAGCCACTTTATGCAGGAGGTCTATTTTGGGTTATTTTACGCCCAATCTGCTACTTTACGCAGAAAGTCTATTTGGATTATTTTTACGCCCAATATTTTGGCTATGTTAGAACGTGGTCTGCATACGTGGCTTTCATGCCACACTTATCGAGGAACGTGCGTACGTGCTCTCCCCATATTGTTGAAGTTGTGGAACACGTGTCATCATGCGTAGAGATCACAACTCTATATGGGACACGTGTCATCACACGTAAAGGTTGATTTTCAATCGTAGGTGACAGTTACTTGCATTGAGACCCAATTTTGTTGCTTTTTATGCACAGAGGGTCTAGTCTATAAATAGACTTATTTTCAATAGAAGAAACATCAGAAGAGATATACAGAAGAGGAGATTCTGAGAAAACTCATACTTTCAGATTGATATTTCCAGAAGCATTTTTTAACTTTTTCTCAAGAACAAGGTGAAGCAAAGAAGAAAAGCATTCGACTGTGCCATCAGTACTATTGTGTCGATACCTTTCTGGTGACTTAGTTCTTCCGATTGTTCATCTTCCTCAAGTAGTTCTCTTCATCATCATCGTATGGTCCAAGGAACAAAGTGATCGCACTCAGATCAGACTTCCATAGCAATACTCTCAGAATCTATTTGTAATTTTGTACTTTTTCTCGTTTTCTTTCAAAAGCCAATTTTAGGCATTTTGTTAAGTAAACAAAATGGCAACTCTGCTGGGGATGACTTTCTCCTCCGATAAAGTAATTGCTCAATATGATGATTGTCGGTCAGATCGATAAAGAAGACTCTGGTTGTTCAATTCAACCAGACTGCTTACGAAAAAATACTCCGAACTGGGGGTAGTACTCGCTGCTCCAATGTTCAAAAATTGCGGAAGGTGTGAAAAGTTTGGATTCCTAAGTCCAAAGCATGCTCTGATCTCCCTGCTATCTCTGAAGGCAAGGGAATTCTTCCCACTCCTGTTGTCGGCTCTCGTCTGTGACGAGGCAGTCTCTACTTCAGTGTTGTGCCCCGGGCGTAAAAATCAGTCTATCGTCTGTGATGTGGTAGACACGCAAGTATTGCACCCGGGCGTAAAAATCAGTCTCCCGTCTATGACGTGGTAGACACTCAAGTCTTGCGCTCTACGCGTAAGGGTAAATCTCCCGTCTGTGACGTGGCAGATGCTCATGTTTTGTTTTCTATGTGTAATGGTAAATCTCTGTCGGTGACATGGTAGATAAAGTTCACAATGGTGCCTTGCATCTAAAGTGAATTTCCTACACGCATGCAGCGTAAAAACAAAAATTCTATTATTGGTAAAACTTCAGTTTTTCACCAACAACCTTCTTACTGCTTTACGCAAGGTACCAAACCTTCATATTACGCGTAATGCTGATGGAGTTCTTTGTGTACAAAAATCTCAGGATTTACGCATGCAACTCCAGGCGCATAAAAATATACACTTTGGTTCTGCTAATGCAGCCAGTAATCTTCTTTATACGCAAGGGACTAAACGTTTCTCTATTCCAAATATAATAAAGAAGACAACTCCTTCCACACTTCTGATTTACGCGAGTTACTTGTACAAAAGCGTAAAAACAGAAAATCTCCGTGATACTCCTCCAAAAAAATCATCATTGTGAGTGTCACCAGCTTGTAATCAAATGTTGTTTCGGCTTCTAAACGGTCAGTTTTTGACCGATTAAGCTACAATGTGCCTCAGCAACAAGTTGATGATCCAGAACATGAGTTGTCCTATGCATCAGTCAATATGGCATCTCATATCAATAGAGGACGACGTCCAAGATGCAATTCGTCCCGGACTCCAAGCTAACAATAATTTAATCGACTCCTTGACACTTTTGAAGGGGTATATCAGCATACTCGGTCAAGAAGTCAAAGATCGTTGCAATCTTTAGATTCAGAAGCTGGGGGTACCCAGTCTTTGGAGTCAGAAACTGATAGCGTTGATTCATACCTCTGCACCAATCCCTCTGTATGTTCAAGGGAGGTTGAATCTTATGTTATCGGAGAAGAACCAGAGACGTCTACTTCTAATACAGTACGACATCTCTTAGCAGTGGAACAATCACTGAAGGACATGCTTGCCATGATGTAAAATATGCATCAAATAATAATGACTCAACAAACTATTCAGCTGGCATTGGTAACACCGGTGCAGGTAGCACGCGAAATCAAGATAGTCAAGGGTTGACATACCTTTGAATAATCTTAGTCTAGAGCTTGCTATCAATCAAAACTCCACATCTCCTGATCCTCTCATTCCATAAGATGTACCACCTCCGGTGGGGGTTACGGTATGCATCCACTATTCAATCAAATGTTCTTCCTCAAATTAATTAAGATCCAAGCAGTACATGAGTTAAAAGCACAATTTGAGGTTCTTAAGCACAAAGATCAGCTCCAGAGGTTAGGGATCAAGCAACCTTATCCTCTCCATTGGAATGATGTGCCTTTTCCTCCAAAATTCAAGCCACAGTCTTCGGTGTTATTTGATGGAAAGGCTTTTCAAAGTCAATATATCAATATTTTAATATTATGACTGTGCATCTGCAAAAGAATGATGCTCTTCTCACCCGAGTCTTTATAGGGTGTTTGACGGGTTCAGCATACGACTGGTATCGCAGTCTACCCGATAATTGCATATCGTCTTTTGACGAGTTTAAAGCAATATTTCTCTTCCGTTTCTATGAAGGAGGAATGGACATGAATATGCCCTCCTTAATAGAAATTAAACAAAAAGAAAAGGAGGATACTCGGACGTTTATTGAACGTTTTCGACAGGCTACTTTGAAGATGCCTCTTGATATGCAAGATTTAGCATTGATTGATACATGCAAAATGAATTGTGACCAACTATTGCTGTCTTTATAGGCTCTCAATTCACAGATTGGGCCTCGTTCATTATAGCAGCAGTTTCAGTCGAGACCAATGGTAGATTGGCTCGTGAACATGGGATGAACTTCGCCTTAGAAGACAAAGGAAAGAAAGCCTCTTCAGGTAATAATTTCGGCAATCGTAATGGGAAAGGGAAGGAAACCTTAGTGGTTAATCTTTCAAAATCCAAAACGACGCCAAATAATCGGAGTCTTCCAAACCAAAAGAAGAGTACTCTTTTGATGACAGTGATATGCCAGTAATATTCCAATGTCTCGTCAAAATTGGTAACTCCAGATTCCAGAGCCAAAACGACCTAATGTGGTGAATCTATCTGACAATTCCAAGTATTATCTATCATAGATACATAAATCATCCTACCAAGGCTTGCTATATTTCAAAGAAGAATCCAAGAGTTAATAAATGCTAATGCCATTGCTTTAACCAATGATGAGCATACAGTCACAACTAATATAATTTCTCTTCAATTTGGAGGTTTTTCTCCACAGCAAGTTCCAGATGGGATTGTCTCAATTCCAAAGGCGACAATGAATATTGTGAATCTCCCGGAAGCTAGAGAGCAAAGTAAAGGATTATTGTCTCTCACATTAAAAAATAGTGAAATCATGTGGGTACACCCTAACTTAGTACCTAAAATGGAAGATGAAAGTAAAACTTCAAAATCCAAGAAAGATCAAAAAGCAAAACCTTCGATATGATTTCTCATGTTGTTACTCCAGATCATGATGATTTGGATCATCTTTGGGACGGCATTCCTTTGGAGGATAGACTAAGGGTCTGAATATATGCCCTCCATGTTTGGCTCCTCTACCAAACTCAACTTACTTATCGGCAATGGTTAGCAATGAATAGTGTCCCTTTATACAGGGCACAACAAGTTTTTGATGCTTATGAGAAAGCTCCTGTATGGGTTTTTCCTCCTATCTCAAAAGCCCCTACTCCTGTGCTACAGAGGTCTCTGTTCCTTCTTTCTCTGTTGGATCATTTGTTGAAAGTCCGCTAACAACTCACATGTACAGTCAACAATCAGTCCATCTCATAAAAAAGATGGGCTATGACTTTCAAAAGGCGGAAGGCTTGAACTATGATAAAGGAATGTGAATTCCTTTGCAAATTCAATGTCAAAAATCTACCATTGGATTGGGATTTGAGGTTCCTCATAAAAATCCTCACAAGAAGAAGACTAAGGAAAAGAAGACTAAACCCTGTAATATGGTACTTCATTCCCGTGAGTCTGAAGAAGAAACTTTTGCTGGTACAAGATCTGGAAAAGAGTACCACAAATTATGAGGGAACTCCCAAAGATGCATATGACGTCACTAAAACATTACCAACTTAGTCATCTTTATTCCTACCGAGACAAGACCTTCTAAACATCAGCGGTTGAATAAGGAAACAGAAAGCAGTACGCTTTGACGTCCCATTGAAGTCTGCTTCAAATCAAGGGGTAGTGATAAAACCCTACAAGTTTTATATTCTAGCCCAATTAGCTAATACTTCGGCTAGACTTTCTATCTTTGAGTTGCTTCGTCTTTCTAAAGAAAGTCGAAAAACTTTGAGCGAAGCTTTGCTATAGGCAGATTCATGCTTAGCTCAACTCAAAAGTACTAACAATATACCAGTGTCGTGTCCACAATGTCATAGTATGATGGAATCAATTCGGAACATTACCTTCACACAAGAAGATATGATGTTGAAGCATAATAGACATGACAGGCCTCTATGTTACACAGGGTATATTGACTCTACTGAAATTGACAGGATTTATATTGATCCTGGGTCTTCTATTAGCATTATTCTTCAGAGTGTGCTACGACCCTTGAGGATTCCTACTAGTGATTTGACATACACTAGTACAACAATAGTTGGTTTCAACTCTGGAAAGAGTAAACCATTGGGGAACATTCGTCTGAAGATTGAAATAGGTGATATTCGAACTATGGCGTCATTTTATGTTATCAACTCAGATGTATCTTACAACATTCTTCTTGGAAGACCATGGATACATGAGCATAACATTGTGCCTTTAACTCTCCACTAATGCTTCAAGTATGTATTTCAAGGGACTGTGAAGACTAAATTCGCAGATATCAATCCTTTTAAGGGTGTTGAAGCATATTTCTCTGATTCAATACTCTACAAACAGAGCATATGAAAGAAATATCTGATATGGCTGAAGATCCGTCACCTGAAGAAGATTAATCTGTCTTAGAAGATTCTCCAAAAGATCAACCTTTGATGATTAAAGTTAAAGGTCGAATTCAACCTCAACCTGTCAATGACAAACCTTTGATGATTAAGGTTAAAAGAAGAAATCGAGCTTCGTCTGAGGAATCTGTGAGAATTCCGGTCAAGAGCCAGGTTCAACCTCTCATGATCAAGGTTAAAGGACGTACTTCTCATACAATTGATCCAGAACTATTGGTCAACAACATTGGAAAGTCTACGCCGAAGACGGATGTTGGTCCGTTAATGATCAATCCAAAGCGTAATAGTCAATCTGTAAATGATATAAATATTGATCATTCTGTACTTTCTCATATTAATAAAGATTTCTTTTGGAGTATATGGCTGTCAAATTTATTGAAAGAATGACTTTATCTGCTGATAATCAAAGTCATCAACATAAAAATGACATAAATACAGAGAAAATCTTATATATTAATCATAAGAAAATTCTTTTCCTCCTCATGTTGATGTTGGACCCTATGCTCAAAGGTTCCTAACATCTTCTCCTTATCTTCTACCTCTAGCCTCATCATCACAAGCTTGTGTAACTTATAAACATCACGAAGAATCTTATTTTGTGATCCCATCTAATAAGGAAAACAAGCATCAAATTGTGTTTGGCTTGGCTAGAAATATCCTGTTATTCAGACAGATGATCTCATATAGAAAGATAAAGGAAAAATTAGAATTGACAAATATAGTCAACAATCTCTTAAGATTATCCAGAATATTGGATATGACTTAAAAACTATGCTAGGTCTCAATCAAGGCAAAGGTAGACGGTTACCATTATGTGGTGATTCGTTTTACCGAAAAACTCGTCATGGGTTGGGATACGATCCATCCCACATGTTTAATGAAGATATACAAGAAGAATTTTCTTCCAATTTTTCACAATCCTCAGGTTCTGAAGAAATCCAGTTCATTGAATCTGATACATCCTACATGTTTAAGGAAGATATGGAAGAAAGATTTTTTCCAGTTCTTTACAATCCTCAAATTCTGAAGGAAACCAGTATGTTGAATCTGGGTGCTTCTTTTCAGTCATATGGTTCAAACTGATGGTGAATTTGAGCCATTTGAAAATGACCCTTGGGCACAACAAATGGACACTCAATGGGAGCTTCGTTTTGAACAGCGACAGCCACCTACAGAAGATGAAATTTTCCAGATTGACGTTGGAGAAAGTACTTTGTCTAAGCCGATATTCATCAGTAAAAACCTTTCTAAAGATGAAAAAGAAGAGTTATAAAGCTGATTAAAGAATATATTGATATCTTTGCATGGAGTTATGAGGATGTGCCGGGTCTAGATCCTAAAGTAGCTACTCATAAACTCAATATTCTTCCTAATGCCAAACCTGTAAAACAACAGAAGCGACATTTTCGACCAGATATGAAGGCAATTGAAGCAGAAGTCAAAAAGTTGATCACATGTGGCTTTATTCGTGAAGAACAACACCCAGATTGGGTTGCCAATATTGTTCCTGTCATGAAGAAGAATGGAAAAGTCCGAGTTTGTATAGATTTTCGAGATCTTAATGCAGCTTGTCCAAAAGACGAATTTCCTTCCGATTACTGATGTCATGATAGACAATACATGTGGTATTGAATGCATGTCTTCATGGACGGATTTTCAGGATACAACCAGATTAAGATGCATCTAGGAGATAAAAATCATACCGCTTTCCGTACACCCCTTGGAGTTTACTGCTATACGGTTATGTCGTTTGGTCTGAAAAATGCTGGTGCTACGTATCACCGGGCCATGAGCAATATTTTTTAAGAACATCTACAAAAATAGTTAAATGTTATGTGGATGATATTGCTGTTAAAAATTGATTAAAAGATGATCACATTCAAGACTTAAGACAATATTTGAGTTGATGCGTCAACATCAACTGAAGATGAATCCAACTGTCTTTCTTAGGGGTTTCCAGTGGCAAATTTTTGGGATTTGTCATCACATCTCAAGGTATCATGTTGATCCTGATAAAATCAAAGCAATTCTTGAAATGCGTCCTCCACGTAATCTGAAAAAACTTCGTGGCTTCCAAGGTCGCATTGCTTATATCAGAAATTTATATCCAATCTTTCTGGGAGATGTCAACCTTTCTCTCGTCTATTAAAGAAAGGTGTATCATTTGTTTGGAATGAAGCATGTCAAAAAGCCTTTAATGACATCAAGCAATACCTTACAAATCCACCTGTTCTGGTACCTCCAGCAGTAGGAAGACCATTTTTGCTATATGTTCGAGCCTTAGATTATTCTTTGGTGCTCTTCTTGTACAGAAAAGTGATAAGGGTCATGAACAGACAATTTATTTTCTTAGCTGAATGATGGTTGGAGCTGAACACAAGTATACTCCTGTGGAGAATGAATGTCTGGCCTTGGTTTTTGCTGTTCAAAATACGGCATTACCTGTCACGATAAACTATTCATGTCATATCCAGAATAATCCTATTCGAGTATTGATGAGAAAGTCGAGCATTCTTAACTCCAGGTTAGCCACCTGGGCAATGTTACTTACTCCTTATGTTATGGTCTATGTACCTCAAAAATCAGTAAAGTGTCAAGCATTAACTGATTTCTAGCAGCTCACCCTATACCTAAAACCTCTAAGCTATATGAGGACATTCCAGATGAAGTCGTGGATTGCAACATGACTTTGAGGGATGACATTTGGCAACTATACTTTGATGGAGCATCGAGGGTTGGACCTAAAGACAATATTGTCTCCGGTTAGGCATCGTCTTGGTCTCTCCTGATAAAATGGTCATATACCGTGCTTATTCTCTTAATGAACCATGTTCCAATAATGTGGCAGAATATAATGCTATGCTAATTAGTCTTCTAGTAGAAAAACAATTAGACATTGAGTTCCTGGAAGCTTATGGAGATTCTCAACTGATTGTTAATCAGGTCAGAGAGACATACGAAGTCAGAAATCCTGACCTCATTCCTTATCATCAAGTGGTAATCGAATTGGTCCTTTCATTCAAAGATTCTTCATTGAATTTGTACCATGTTCTCAAAATTTGAAAGCTGATGCTCTTGCTAGTTTAGCTGCTGACTTAGCTGTTCCAATTGGAAGACAACATACTATTACTTTGTTGGATAGGGATCTATTCTGTGTCAAGAATAATTTGCATATCGAACAAAGTTATACTACAAAATCAAATTCTCAACAGAGGGATTGGAGAAGTCTATTTATTGATTATGTGGTCCATGGAATTTTACCTGAAGATCCAAAAGAAGCTGTATCAATCAAAACGATCATTTCGATTCTACTACGATTCTTCTTTGTATATGTTATATCGTCGTTCTTATGACGGACTTTTGTTGCATTGTCTCTCTGAGAGTGAAGCTAAGCAAACACTCTGTGAAGCTCATGATGGTGTCTGCGGTGCTCATCAACCGGGTCCGAAATTGCAGGATCGTATTTGAAGAATGGAATATTATTGGACTTCCATGATAGCGGATGCTATGGATTATGCCAGACGATGTAGAACATGTCAGATTTATGCTATTTTACCCACCAAACTTCTAAATTCTTATATCCTACAGCAGCTTCTTGGCCCTTCGAAGCTTAGGGCATGGATATTATTGGTCCAATTAATCCTCCTTCTATAAAAGGGCATCGGTTTGTCTTGGCTATAACCGATTACTTTTCTAAATGACAGAAGCAGTTCCTCTTGTGGATGTAAAAACGTCTAATGTGGTTAATTTCATCAAACATCATATCATTTACCGTTTTGGGATTCCCGAAGGATAATCCATGATAATGGACCACAATTTGCCAATCAGGCGTTTTATCGATTCTGTGACAAGAATCGGATCCAAACTTAGCTTCTACAGCTTAAAATCCAGCTGCTAATGGTTTGGCCGAAGCTTTCAACAAGACAATTATTAAACTTCTCAAAAAGTTTCTCTTCTAATAAACGTGATTGGGATGAGAAACTTGGAGAATATTTATGGGCTTACCGAATGACAGTCCGAACTCCTACTGGTTTTATACCATTCTCTGGTTTACAGATGTAGGCTGTTCTTCTACTGGAATTCCAGATTTTATCTCTAGAATAGCCATTCCTAATGAGCTAACTACAAAGAATAATGATCGGTTGAGACTTCAAGAACTTGAAGGTCTAGAAGAGAAGCGTCTTCAAGCACAACAGTGTTTGCCATTAAAATCTTTTGACATAATTTCAATACAAACAGAACAGTATTGTAATGTAGGACTTAGACGTAGTCCTAGGAGTACACTTTTGTTTATCTGGGTCCCTTGTACCGATGGAGCGAGTGGTAATACATTGACTCCGTTGACGATCTGACGACGGTTATCGGTTCTCTGAAGGTCTGAGTTGCTCTGGGTGCTGGAGCTTGCGGAGAGGAAGAAGATGTTGAGTGCCTATATCTGCCTCGATGGTTGTGCGATGTCTTGTCTGTCTATGTATGTTCGTGTGTAGAAGAAGGAAATGATCCCTCTATTTATAGTCTGCAGGCTGGCTGCACATGCCAGTATATGTAGGATGCGCCTGGACGCGGGGACGCCACGTAGTGGTTGCTGATGGAGGCGCATGGACGATGCGCCCTGATTAGGAGTTGAATTCTTTATGCTACTATTGTGGGCTGGCACGTAGCAGGGAAAATCTTTCTGTTGCGAGATCTTGGATGAATCGAGTCAAAGGACACTGTCGTAGGCCCATGGCTCGAGATCTCGAATTTGGTAGGAAATAATTAGGTAGGATGCGCCTAGGATTGGGCGCATGAGGAGACTTTGGCTCGTAACCTTTTGGAGTAACGAACCATTCGAGGCATGGCTTTTGAGGCGCATGCGAGGCTTCAGTAGTGACTTTACTTCTGTCTTTAGGGATCAGAGAAAAGTCTGAGGCGCATGGCTTTTGAGGCGCATGCAGAGCTTTAGTAGTGACTTTATTTTGTCTTTAGGGATCAGAGATAAAGTCTAAGGCACATGGCTCGAGGCGCATACAGAACTTTGGGCGCATGGCTGTGGAGGCGCATACGAGATGGTTGGGTAGCCACGTGGTTGCAACCGTCGGAGGAAAGTAATGATGATGCTGACGTTGGCGACGCTTCATTTTCTGAAAAGTTGTCAACTGTTCAGTCCTCGAGGGACATGTTGCCAACTGTGTCAGATTTCAGCATTTAATGTTTTTGACAGGTGATGGACCGTTGAGTGGGCGCATCGATCGGCGTTCCCCTAAGCACATGGGGCCGCATGGGGGTGCATGCCTTGTAAAGCGCTTGGTGCTAAGAGGCACGTCTGTGTGATGCGCGGTCTGGCCAGCGCATCCGCTCCGCGTGACACGTCTTTATTAGTGCAACTATTACGTTCTTCGAGTGCTTTAAATAGCCATTTTTGACTTGGCTGAATTCGAAGTGTCTGGTTCATCCATTTAATATAAATTTATTGCACGGGATTCGGAGAGCCATCCACTTGGCGTATGGGTTTGATTTGCTCGTCTTATAAATAGTGGCATGGAGAGCGTTTGCTTCTCGTTCTCTCACGTCCTCTCGAAGTGAATTTGTTTGCTCGACCACATTCTATTGATGAGATGCTTCCGAGTGTGAAGATGCGATGCAATGTCTTCATTGATGCACTTGAAGGTGACTGTTACATCCAAAAGTCAGAGTCGAGGGCTTCTGAGGCAGGCGGAAGGTACATGTCGCATCCAAAGATCGGGATGCTCGAGCCTCATCTCCGTTATGCTGGAAGAGCCGCAGATCGGAATTGCGGTGCTGCGGCTTTGGAGGCTCTTTCTTCTGTCAGAGTGGGTGTTGCCCATTCTGGTTGTGTTGAAAGCTACTCCTTTAGTCGTTGTTTCGATTGCAGTCTTCCTTGGTCTTTGGAGGTTCTTTCGAAGCCTCCTTTGGCCGCAGGTTGATTTGCGGTGCTTCTCTCTTCCTCGGTTTGGGGAGCTCTTCCTCCAGTTAAAGGGTTGATTGCCACCCTCTTTCTGCTCAATAAATGCTTCATTAGTCGAAGCATTAGATGGCGCATATGCTGATACTTCCTGGTGAGCCTGGCTGGAAGGGTGGCACATAACTGAGCTGCTGAAGGGATGCACATAACTGAGGAAGCACATAACTGAGCTGCTGAAAGGATGCGCTTGGCTGTAGACTTAGGGTATTTTTTTTGTAGAAGTTCTCCTTTGTACAGCATTTTCGAGACATGTAATAGACTTTTATATAAAAATAAAAATTCTCTTTTAATGTCTATAATTTTGCTTTGCTGTGCCAAGTACTTCGTCTGAGCTCCCTGGCGCATGTAGTATTTGACGCATAGGATCTATGGTTTTGAAATTCCATGCTTCTACAAGAATCCCTTCAAAGTTTTCAAAACTTTTTGTCATGTTTTGGAATACTTTGAATAAGAAGCATGGTGGTTGGGGCGTATGACTTTTCGGGCGTATGGATACTCCGCGCATCAGTGATGGGGCGCATGCTCCTCTCTGTTAATGCAAATGATAACGCATCGATAACCATGAAGATTAATTGCAGTTATCTCCTTACAGAACCCGAGGCGGCGGTTAAGGTCACACTTCATCGGTTTACGCGTGCGACTGAGCCTATAAATAAGCATGAAGTAAAGAGAGAGAGAGAGTTCTAGCCAAGATTTGATTCCTCTCTTTGCTTTTATCTTTTTAGAGTTCTTCTTCGAAAAACTCTAACTTTCTTCTTTCAAGGAATGGCTCCCAAGACTCCTCGCAGCGGTGCTGGCAAGGGACGAGGCAAAAGGAAAGAACTTGTAGAGGCTGCCGCGGCTGATGTTCCCCGTTCGCCTATCGACGTTCGGCCGTCATTAGTTGGTGAGTTTCGTCATCCTCTTCCTTTACCATATATACGCCGACGCACATGGACCTTGAGTCCTGATGATGTGCTGAGCTTTTTCCGTCGATGCGTATGAGATTAAGCCCTGAAGATGTGCCGAAGCTCCACTGCTGACGCACATGGGTTTAAGCCCTGATGATGCGCCGAAGCTCTACTGCTGACGCGAATGGATTTGGACCCTGATGATGCGCCGAAGCTTCACTGCCAACGCACATGGGCTTAGAACCTGATGATGTGCCGAAGCTTCACTGCTGACGCACAAAGATTTAGACCCTAATGATGTACCGAAGCTTCACTGCTGACCCGCATGGGTTTAGACCCTGATGATGCGCCGAAGCTTCCCTGCTGACGCACATGGGTTTAAGCCCGGATGATGCGCCAAGTCTTCGCTGCTGATGCACATGGGGTTAAGCCCTGAAGATGCGCCGAAGCTTCTTTAGATGCGCCTGAGCCTTATGCGCCTTTGATGATGACGAGGCTCAGATTCTTTTGTTGTTTCTAACATCGCTGAATCTTTGCCTTCTTTGTTGACCATCAGTGTCGATGACTGTCCCACTTTTGAATGAAGTGCTTCTGGATGCTGCCCTCTGCCAGATGGAAGTAGATTACGATGAAGAGGTGATAAACCCGGCTCAAGCTGCTATTATGCTGGATCAGCATCCCGAAAGAATGACTCAAATCCGGGAACAACCGTATGGGTTCCTCAAACGGATGATGGAGCATGGCGTTTTGAAATCTGCCATTTCTGAAAAAGTGATCTTCCTGAAGCCTGAGTTCCTGTTTGGGGACTGCCTTACTTCTATTAAAGCAAAAGTGTTGAAGGTCAAGGAAGATTGGTTCTTTACAACAAGAGAAGTGCCTATGACTGTTAAGCAACTTAAACGTCAATGGCCTTTGACGGCTTTCTGTCGTCTTACTTCCAAGAGGAGGATGTCTTGGAAGCTAACCCCATCTCAGGGGGGAGCGGTGGCAGGTATCATCAAGATCGACTCTACCTCCGATCAAAGGGATACTTTGCCCGCCGTACGGTCTGGGCCTTCATTTACCTGGCGGACTCTACGTCCTAGGAGCATTTACAGTGATGTTCCCATCAATACATTTGCCTTTAGTGCTTCTACTTTTGCAAACTGCATGCTGTAGATGGAGCGATCCTATCCGAAAGGTGAATTTTGGGTAGAAGGTTGGTGTCAATACGTTTCCAAATGGGACAAACTGACACTCTGGATTCTGTCGCAGTTTTAAACTGAACTCTGAGAGATTGTGCTGATTATCACAATCCGTGCTACCCAGGCAGGCGTTGACATTAACAGTCATATGTTCCTCGCCCTCCTGGATATGTTTAACACCCAGACCTGAACTTTCTTTACTCCGATAGGGGAGCTGGGACTCGCGCTTCATGAAATGTACGAGGTGTCAAAGCTCCTTTGGGGATCAGAACCTTATGAGGAATACTTCCCGACCAACGAGGATTTCCAAGTCCTGGGGGACAAAACTGAAGAGATGATGGCCGTCTTCAAGGAAGTGGCGAGTCATCATTACTATATGCAGAAGAGGGATAAGAGCGGGTCGCAGCCTCATGTGACCGCCTGGGGGGATTACGTCTTTAAGCAAGACAAGGAGGATCCCTCTCAATTTACTACTCCGCCAGCGCTTTCCGTAGCGAGGTGCTCTTCGAAATGAGCAGGTTAGGTGAGAAGAATCCCCGGGAAAATGAGGATCAGCAGTCGGATGAACGCTCCTATAGTTGTTTCTAGCACCTTACTCATCGGATGTCGTCGAAAGCAGTTTTAGCTGCGTATCTGATGGTTTGGCTTCGGGATTACGTCTTCTCGGGCAGGTCATGCTCTGTAGAGAGGGTGACCCGGAACCTAATCCTGCCAGCAGTGAAGTTGGTTTTTAGCCGACGCCTGGCTCTACTCACCGCGATGGTGTGTAACCTGCTGCGAGGATTACGGGAATTTATGGGAAATGTGGTTCATGATCGCGGTAGAATTGACAACTTCCCACGTGCCGAACTGCCATTTTACTATTTGATGGGGTGGTTAATTTTACACCATTCCAATGTAATGAGCCCCGGCTCGGAAGAAGATCATAGGGCCGAAGATGCATTCCTCCGCCGTTTCTACCAGAGGAACTGGTTACATTCTGGCGTTTCTGTTTGCAGGAAGGTTTTATCCCGCCTTCAGGGGTGGAAGATCACCAAAGTAGGTCCTGTCTTTTTGGGTTTTGAGGCCAATAAAGACTTAATGGATTCGGGTGAAGATGCCACCACTCTGCCTCCAATGGGATTCTGCTGGTTGCAAAGTATCCGGCCGTCCCATCTGGTGTACCGAAACAGGAACCAGTGTTACTTGGAACCGTATTTACCGAGCCATTTTGTACGGCAATTTGGTTATGCTCAGTTGATGTTGGATAATCCCAGTATCAACCTGGGGTATACTGGAAGCTTGCTGGATGGTGCACGAGCTTGGCATTACTACAATGTCGGATGTACCGGAGTTCGCTTTACGTTGCCCGTCTAGAATCCGCGACCGCCAATTCTTTTTTCGGCCGCCAAATTTTACTGTGTTATGGCTGCCATTCCTCCCGGATATGATAGGGAGACCAGTCTTGTTGTAGGCACCCCGTTAGCGGTGACCGGGAACGTATTGACGAGGGCTCGATCGTACCGTCTGCCAGAGGTGGGTTATCGAGGTACCCTTGCCGTATCCACATGGGGACAGGCAGAACCCTCAGTTGATCAACCGAAAAGACGTGCGGATACAGAGGCTGGCTCTTCTGCGTCAAAGAGGCAGAAGAAGGCATCGTCACCGACTGTGTCATCGGACTTAGCACCTACGGAGGTAAGGATGTCCCATATAGTCCAATTCAGGTTCAACATTTCGTGTGACTTATGCTTTTTTTTGTAGGAGCCGCTCAAAAGGAGACCCCGTACTCCAAAGTCTGGTGGCAGCAGGCCAAAGGTAGTGGCGGGCTCATCTGAAGAGCGTATTCCGCCGATTATGATGTCTCCCATGGAGGAGAATCTAGATGATGTCATTGTTGTGGAGACTCCGGCATCCCCAGATTATTTTAGGAGGGAGGCTAAGGATGCAGTAGCTTCCGAGATGATGAAGGCCGCCACGGGGACCTTGGACGCCGAGGGTCCAGCAGACACGGGGCTTCCCGATGATGAAGTGGGGTGGAGGTCGTCGTCTTCATATGACGTTCCTCCAAAAATGCATGAGCCTGTTACGGGGACAACAGACGTAATTGTAACAGAGGAGAGGATTGATTCCCCTCATTGTCATGATGAGGGGAGGTCGGCTATAGCGTTGTCGAGCCCTACCCCAGGCTCAGCAGCGGAGGCTGAGGTGGCTGCCGACCGGGAGGTAGCGACAGATCCCGTCCCTGTAGAGGGATTTGATGGTGACAATGAGACTTGTCTGCCGGTCCTGACTTCAAGGGGGTCAAGTCAGGAGACAAGTATTGATCTCACTGTTTTGCCGGAGGAGGAATGTCCCATACTGCCTGCTGATAGTGCGTTGGGACTGATGAGGTAGCCGCTGACGTCGGTGCTTCTTCCGAGCTTGAGAAGGGTAAGGGTTTGGCGAAACCCTCTGTTGCTCCTTCTACTTGGGGTACTATATCGATGCCTCTCTTGGCTCCTCTGTTCTTTTGGCTCTTCGGGCTAGTAGTCAAGCCCCTGTTGATGAAGAGCCTGTTGATGTCGAGGTTCCAGCCTCGCAGGTTGAGGCAGGCAGGCCTTCTTCCGGTCCGCTATCTAGAGTAGCTCCTCCAACTCCTGCTATGACGCTGCAGGTGCTAGAAGATGCAGACGAATATGTGAAGTTCATCATCGAAGCGGTATATAAGATACTGCAGAGGGGCGTATCGCCAGTGATGGACGCCAATGGGATCTTTGCAACGGCAAAAACTCTGGCACTGCCTCATATCAACCTGATCCGTCTCCACCAGGGCCATGATCATATGGCCGACATTCTGGAGGCCTCGGTGGCCGAGCTGGACCAGTGGCTTTCCTAGTTTCAGTGTATCCAGTGAAATGATCTCTCCGTCCTGATAGACGCCAAAAAAGAGAAGTTGATCGCTGAGACTGAGTCCTCTTATCAAGCCACCGTGAGTGTCTGAGAACGCAAAATGGCAGAGACTAAAGCTGCAGTGGAGCGGTTGTCTCAGTCTACGCAGGAGAAGATAGAGCTGCGAGCCGTATTAGATGCTAGTATCGCGAAGGTTGATGCCCAGATTTGCCGCCTTGAGGACTAGCGGGCCCGACTCCTATTAGATGCCGAGCGTGTCCAGGCTGAACATGTAGCATTTAAGAAGGAGAAAGCAGCTTTCACCCACCCGGCTCTTACCCTAGCTTAGCAACGACAGTAGTTGGATGAGAAGCATGAGGATGACACTTCTTCTGAGGCCATAGAAGCGATGTATCAAGAAGCTGAACGCCGGGTCCTGGCGACTGTGGAGACTCGGGCGACAGACTTGAGGCGTCTGCTTGAAGAGCTTTCGGCCAACCTCGGGGATGTTTAGGGATTGTAGTCTCTTCTTTTTTTGTATTTTACAACTCTTACTGGGGGTGTAATCCTTTACTCTT
Source organism: Iris pallida (assembly GCA_029216955.1). Classification (NCBI taxonomy): domain Eukaryota; kingdom Viridiplantae; phylum Streptophyta; class Magnoliopsida; order Asparagales; family Iridaceae; genus Iris; species Iris pallida. The sequence goes on from JANAVB010009267.1 coordinate 16,756, forward strand.
TTTGAAAATAAAGAATACAAAGTTTTTGTAGTGTGTTCATTTTTGCTGTCATGAACTTAATGATTTGTGTGGACCTATTATCTTTTGCGCACCTTGGTTTTTAGGTACATATAATAAGTTTGAGAGAACCAACATGTTTGCTCAGAGGTGATGTGGATATGGCAAATATGGGATTCAAATGATAGAATCTTCCTACTTAGAGGTGTTATGGACGTGGTAGGAATGACTCTGGGGGATACACGGAACTACTCAGAGGTAATGTGGACGTGGAAGTTCTACGATCAATGTACGACGATGCAGGGGTTGTCTGTACGGGATATTTACTCAGAGGTAATGTGGACGTGGTAAACGTGATGGGTAGCGTAGTCTTACAGAGTGTAAGCTTCCGCTTTGTAGGGCGTAGGGGAATAATTCAGAGGTGATATGGACGTGGTTGTCCTTCTACTCGAGGATGCCACGGAACAACTGGGTTCCGGAAGCGTATGATTTTGTGGAAGGGAATTGTATGTGAGCCCTGATGATTGGGTCCACAGATCCCCTTGTGGAAGTACATGTCTGAAAGATGTCAAGAGTAGTACTTCTTTAGGAAGCCGTTGATGGTCATCATGAACAAGTCCCCATTAGGTTTAGCGAGGTGGTAAGCACCGTTTGAGTATACCGTCTCTATGATGAAAGGTCCTTCCCACTTTGGCTCGAACTTTTCTGGTGTCTTATGAGTCAACACCATCGACCTCATGACTGCCAGAACTAGGTCGCCTATTTGGAAAGTCCTCTGTTTGACCCTCTTGTTGAAAGCCTGTGATATACGGGCATGGTAGAGTTTGATGCGTTGTTGAGCTAGGAGACGCTTTTCGTCAAGTGCCTCTAATTCTCGCAGACGGCGACGTTGATTGTCTTCTTCTGTGAGTTGGTTTATGATTGCTACGCGATGTGAGGGTATCTGGATCTCGAGAGGTAGTACCGCTTCGCTTCCGTAGACCAGGGAGAATGGTGTGTTGCCTGTCGGGGTCCGTACCGTTGTACGGTAGGCCCAAAGGCATTTGCTGAACTTTTTATCCCAGTCGCATTTATTGGATGACACGACCTTTTTGAGTAGCCTGACGATAGTCTTGTTAAACGCCTCGGCCAATCCGTTTGCTATCGAATTGTAGGCGGTTGAGGCCACGTTTTGAATGCGATTCTTGTCACAGAATCTGCTGAAAACATGGCTGATGAATTGATGACCTTTATCGTGGATAATCCTCCGGGGTACCCCAAAATGGTAGATGACATGGTGCTTGATAAAGCTGATCACCCTAGAGCTTTTCACTTCCGCCAGTAGAACTGCTTCTGCCCATTTGGAGAAGTAGTCGGTGATGGCTAGGATGAAGCGGTGTCCTCTCGATGAAGGAGGGGTGATCGGTCCTACAATGTCCATACCCCAAGCTTCGAAGGGCCAAGATGCGGCTGTAGGATGTATTGGTTCTGACGGTGTATAGATAAAGTCTGCGTGAAGCTGGCACGCATGGCACTTTTTAGCATAGTCGACAGCGTTAGCGGCCATTGTTGGCCAGTAGTAGCCCATGCGTCACAGTCGGTCCTGCAACTTAGGACCAGGTTGATGGGCCCCGTAGGTCCCATCATGAGCTTCTCGAAGGGCTTTGGCTGCTTCTTCGTTGGACAAACATCGAAGGAGAAGTCCATCGTAGGAGCATCGGTACAATATTTTAGTAGTTGTATCATAGTAGAATCGAAGGGAGCGCCTCCTGACTGAGACGATTCTTTCGGGTCTTCTGGAAGAATTTCGTAGACAATAAAGTTGATGAACGGGAACCTCCAGTCTCGGACATTAACACCTGTACTTGTTGACATAGCATGAGCCACTCGTGAGCACAGGTTATTTTTAGGACAGACCAAGTCTCGACCAACTACCGTGATATAGTGTTGAGTCCCGAGGGGTGCTGCCAATGAGGCTGCAAGACCAACCAGAGCGTCAGCCTCCAGATTTTTTAAACGAGGTACATGTTTGATGAAGAACTTGGTGAAGGTTGAAATGATGTTCAACACAACTTTATGATAAGGGATCAGATCTTTATGACGAACTTCGTATTGCCCTCTGATCTGGTTTATGACGAGTTTTGAGTCGCCGTAGGCTTTCAGATGAATCACCCCCAGTTGTTGCGCCAGTTGGAGTCCTATAATGAGCGCATTATACTCGGCAACATTGTTGAAGCATGGCTTCGAAAGAGAGTAAGCACGCTGGATGACCAGCTGATCGGGGGAGACTAATACTACCCACACTCCTGCGATGATTTGGCCTTTGGGGCCTGTTCTTGAAGCGCCATCGAAAAACATCCGCCAGACGGAGCCTTCTTCGGTGACGTTTGATTCTTGTACCTCATCCGGGATGTCTTCATAGAGTCTTCAGGACTCTAGGATGGTCTTGAGGACTCTAGGATGGGGTGTACAGCTAAAAAGTCGGCCAGAGCCTGACCCTTAATGACTTTTTATGGAACAAACACCATGTTGTATGGCGTTAGCAGGATCGCCCATGTAGCTAGCCGGGAGTTTAATGACCCTGGCTTCGTCACGAGAACTCTGAGTGGATTGACTCGGGAAATGACATGAATTGTCTAGCCCGAGACATAATGGCGATTCTTTTGGATGGCAAATACCAAAGTCAAGCAATCCTTTTCAACGGGGTTGTACCGGTGTTCGATCCCGATCAGTGTTCTACTGAGGTAGTAGATAGCTTGCTCATAGCCTGTATCGCTGTTCTGAGCCAGCAGACCGCCGAGGGAATGATCCATGGCACGAACGTAGAGGAGAAATGGTTTGCCGGCGACGGGTGCCACCAGGACTGATGGGCTCGTCAGGTAAGCCTTGATATCGTCGAAAGCTTTTTGGCATTCCTCTGTCCAGACGTAAGAGACTCCCTTCTTCATGAGCTGAGTGAAGGGTTGACATTTTCTGGAAAATTTTGCTATAAACCTCCGGATGTATGCCAGACGCCCCTGCAGTCCTTAAAGTTCTCGAAGGTTCTTCGGAGGATCCATATCGAGGATGGCCTTGGTCTTTTCGGGATCGACATGAATGCCTTTCGTCGTGATAATGAAGCCCAAGAACTTTCCGCTAGAAACCCCTAGGAAGGAATTAGCGAGGTTTATCTTGAGTTGATGCGCTCGCATTAGATCGAAGACTGTCTTCAGGTCTTATAGGTGATCACCTTTGAGACGGCTATTGACTGCAATGTCGTCAACATAGAATTCGACTGTCTTACGAAGATACTGACGAAAAATGGTGCTCATAGCTCGTTGGTATGTCGCACCAGCGTTCTTCAAGCCAAAGGGCATCACAATGTAGCATAAAACACCCTTTGGAGTCCTGAATGACATATGTTTTGTGTCATCGGAGAACATCTTGATCTGGTTGTAGCCCGAATACCCGTCCATGAAAGACATGCGCTCGAAGCCACACATGTTGTCGATCATTACGTCGGTGATTGGAAGCAGGAATTCGTCCTTCGGGCAAGCAGTGTTGAGATCCCTGAAGTCGATACAAACTCGTATCTTTCCATTCTTCTTGGTGACAGGGACGACGTTGGCTACCCAATCCGGGTGTTGTTCTTCACGGATGAAGCCACTGGTCAAGAGTTTGTCCACCTCCTGATCGATGGCGTTCATGATGTCAGGACGAAAGCGTCGCTGTTGTTGTTTGATAGGCTTGGCATCCGGTAAGATGTTAAGCCTATGCATCGCGATCTGGGGATCAATGACATATCTTCGTAGCTCCAGGCTAAGACATCGATATACTCTTAAGCCAATTGGATTAAAGATTCTCGGTCTTCTCCTTTTAGGCTTTTGCTGATGAAGATGGGTTTGGAAGAAGATCCATCCCCAAGGTCGATCTGCTCGACTTCGTCTTCGGTAGGGGGTTCGTATAATTCAAAACAAGACTCCCACTGTTCTCCTAGGCGTTGAGTCCAGGGTTCTTTTTTGAAGAATTTTGGCGTTTGGTCTTCGCCTTTATCTTCTTGAGATTGTGCAGATGTCATTTTAGCGGATAGCACTCTCTTGAATACTGAGCCGATACTGGTATCGGAATCCCAAATTGATGCTTCGGACGAGTAAGAATGTTCTACTTCTTCTGCTTCCGAACCCTCTAAAGTTGACGGTGGCGTAACATAGCCTACCTCCCGTCGAGTTCGATGATAGTAGTCCTGCGACTTTCCTTTAGGTGTTGGAAGCCGGAGAGGAAGACATCGGCCCTTGCTGTAGTTCAGGCCTTTGTTGCTTTTTAGGTCGTAACCCATCTTTTGGATGAGGTACTTTGCCTTGTCTATGTACCGATAGACTTGTATTCTGCCGATATCTGGTTCTGGCTCGAGCAGCGGGAGGTCTTAATGACGCTCAACTTTGCCGAAGATGATGGATTCTTTGTCTCGACTCCTCGGCGGGACTATAAAACAGACCCCTTGGGACGGGACTACTTGATTTACATGATGGACGATAGTTATTTGTGTTTGCAATGACCGTAGAGCGTTATCTAATGTATACATGGCATTCCAATGTGGAAGACTAGAATAATTAAAAGACACTCTATTATTGATGAAACACGAGATCTTATCCCGCGGGATTACATTGTCCAGAGAGGGTGCTTCTACATCACCAAGGATATATTCCCTTAGCTCTTCATCTGTGAGTACTGGGGTAGGATCGGGAGAGTCCACCACAGCGTTGGTCTTGAGTTCCGAGAGGACTATGTGGGCCTTCTCTGGCAGCTTGGATTGCGGCGGCTTGCCTTTAAGACGCACCTTCAGAGGAGCCTCTACTGTGCCTCCGGTGATTGGTGCCTTCCCCTGTAGTTTTGCCACAAGGGGAGCCGATGTTTGAGACGGCTTTCCCTTGAGCCGTATCTTCAAGGGGGCTTCAGGAGCAGCTGGTGCTTTCTCGGGTAGCTTGATGTTCATGGGAGGCAACTTCTGAGGCGGTTTGCCTTTGAGTCGGATCTTCAAAGGAGCGTCGGAAGTTATCTCAGGCTCCATGTCCGGCTCTGCTACCGTTTCTGCTTCATCGTCAGCATCATTGGCTTCCTCCTCGTCAGGTGACTTGTACAAGGAGGAATCGGTAAAGTAGGCTTCAATCCCTTTGAAAGGATCAATGTCCGCGAACTCCGTCCGGATGACGTCGTTGGTGGACACGTACTTCATACATTGGTGGAGTGTGGATGGCACCACCATGTACTCATGCAGCCATGGACGACCCAACAGGAGGTTGAAGTTGACGTCGGCGTCCACGACATAACAAGTCACCTCGGTTCTGAGGTTATCGATATGGCACTTTAGTCGTATCTTGCCCAGTAGCTCGCTTTTGCTAGCATTGAAGCCACTGATTATTGTATTGGAGGGCGCCAGTCGGTACATTGGGATCCCCAATGTTGAGAGCAGCATCTTCGGAATGATGCTAAGGGAAGACCCCGGATCGATCTGAATCCGCTTCACCTTGACAAAACCGATATACCCTGTATAATACATCGACCTGTTGTGTCGGTTGTGCTTGAGCATCATGTCTTGTTGGGTGAAGGTTATATTGGGGATAACCTCATCCGTATAATGACAGTGTGCACATATAGTTGGAAGATCTTCAGGCTGCTTGACCTGACTAATGAAGGATTCGGCATCCTTCAGAGCTTCACAGAGAGCTTCACGAGTGTCTTTGGAAAGACGAAGGAGCTCAAACAGAGATAGGCGGGCAGGTGTACTGGCCAGTTGTGCCAGTATGTCGAAGTTGTGGGGCTTGGCTAGCCCCAAAGCATTCTCCTTTCGCAGAGGCCTATCGAAGCGGGCCTCTACATGCTTCTATTTATTGGCTACTGGGGGCTTAGACGGGCCCTCTACCTGGACAGCAGGGACGGTACAAGGAGGCACCACCTCGACGGCAGCTTCGTCGGATTGGGCGTTCTGTTATGAACGCGTCTGTACAGGAAGTGCCTCTTCCGCTGATGAAGAGACCATGCGACAAGACTTGATCTTCCTGCCTTTGGATTTGGAGGTAGGGCGTACCTCCGATTGAGTAACCTCGGAGACAAGATCGTGGTGAACCCATAAGATCTCTTCCCGAGATGTGGTGAGTGGAATGAGTCCACTCACGTTGTCACGAGTAGGTGGTAAGTTAACCACCTCCATTGTCGCCTTTGGGATAGGGACGACGCCATCTTGCGTTGAGGTTGGCGGCAAGGTACCGAACTGGAGTGACACCACGTTGGCCGACACCGTCTTCTCCTCATAGTCGACGGAGATAACATCCGCATTGATTCTGCGTTGGATGTAGTTTTTGAGGACGTAGCAGTCCTTGGTTGGGTGTCCGACAAACCGATGGTAGTGACAGTATCTCGGATTGTCCACTTTTCCAACCTCGTCGGGACGCTTCGGGTCCGGCAGCTTGATCTTGTCACCCTGCTTCTGTATCTCAAAGAGTTTCAGGGTATCTTCATCGTTGAAAGAATAAACTTCCTTTGGCCTTGGTGCAAGTTGAGGCTTCTGAGTAGGCGCTGATGCGCCTTTTGAGGCATTGACAGTCAACGTCTGTTTCCTTTTCGTCTCTCGTTCGGGATTGTTGGCTGCAGGCCGTTTCCCCTTGTCCTCAAAGGCAGGAAAACTAACTCCCAGAAGGCGAGCATTGGATGCCTTCTTTTCTGCTGCTTCTGCTTCGATGATCAAGGAACTCCAGTCGGGAGGAGGAGTAGAGTTGAGCCAGAGTTTGACTGCTGGCAGCATGTTCATGCTGCAAGAGGAGAGGAGTGCATGTTCTGGCATGCCAGGGGGCAGTCTGAAATAGGCCTATTGGAAGCGTTCGATGAACACTCGAACTGTTTTCTTCTCCTTCTGGCGTATCTCTATGAGGGACGCCATTATCATGTCCTTCCCGCCATCGTTGAAACGGTCGAGGAAAAGGCACGTCAAGTCGTCGAAGGAAGATATAGAATTGTCGGGGAGGCTGCAGTACCAGTCGTACGCCACTCCTTTCAGTGCCCCGACAAATATGCTAATGAGTAGCGCGTCCTCCTTCAAAAGATGTCCCATTTGGGATTGGAAATACGTTAGATAGCGACGCGGAGAGTCCTTCCCGTCGTATGGCATCAATGTTTGTGGTTTATATTTAGGAGGACATACCACTTTGTTCCATTCGAGGGAATAAGGTTGGGGATGCCCATCTTTTGGCATTCCTCTTGTCTATTCTTGGACTCAAAGCGTTCGCACAGGTCCCTGATCATCTCGACCACGTCTTCCGTGGAGCTGGGAGTCGGGGAAGGTGGTACCACCTGGAGTTGAGCATTTGAGGGCTCCGATGTCCGAGGTGCTTCACAGCGATCCGTATCCAAGGATACCCGTTGAAGGGGTACACTTGATTCTCTATTGGCCCCTGGGTCGGGACCGGTAGAAGGTATCCTGGCCAAAGCTGACCGTATCTCAAACACTGCTTGAGTCAGTGTTTGCATGAAGGCAAAGAGGGTTTTGAGTCCTTCCTCCAGGGTATCCATGCGCTGGACGAGGTCTGCTGTTGGCGCATCAGACTCGGTATCAACCCCAGCCATGTATACTATCATGACGCGGCTGGAAGTGGATGGATCGGTTGAGGCTTCACTCTCGGCTTCACTCTCCTATAGGGCAGTTGCCTCTCCTTGAGCTTTGTCTTGGCCACCCCGAGCTATGTTCTGGAGAAAATTCTCGACAGGAGCATCTGTAAGGGCCTGATTACCCTCAGTTCTATCTTGAAGAACTTCTTCGTCTTCGAGACTCAGATCCGTAGGGGCTAGACTACCTCCAGCTATGTTTTGAAGGACACCCTCGTCTTCGAGAGAAGTATCCGTAAGGGCCTGATTACCCCCAGTCCTATTTTGGAGGACTTCTTCGTCTTTGAGATGCAGATCCATAGGGGCTGGACGACCCCCAGCTACGTCCGGGAGGCTGACTTCGTCTCGAGGATGAAGATCCACCCCAGCTGTGCTTTGGAGGACACCTTCGTCTTCGAAAGGAGGCTCAACAAGGGTTTGACTACCCCTAGCTTCCTCCAAGATCTTTTTCCTCCTCCGAGTGCCTTCGAACACTCCGGAGGACGAGACAGCTATCTTGGTTTTCCTCGGCTGGCTCTTAGACTCGGATGAGGAATTGCCAGTCGCCTTTCGAACTGACGAGGAGTTAGAGATTACATTGCATGAAGCAACCTCTGGCTCTTCTTTTGTTGACACCTTCTTTCCGAGACGACGTCGGAGGGTGTCGATGATTGCAGCCGCTGGAACACCGACTGTCTTGGTGGGACTACTGCCTTACAACAGTAATTGATGATGACTACAGCACAAGTGTGCCCTGTGAGGGGCGCATCGTGCTTGTCAGTCGACTCTTCTGATCGGTACTTGTGAATGTTCACGTTACGAAGATTAATGGAGGAGAGTGCCACCTTCGCACCCCTTTCAGGCGCATGGCAAAGCCAAGCGCCGGGGTAGTCAAGTGAGTGCTGCTCCCCCTGATCCAACACCAAACAGGCGCTCAGATCAGTAGTGGGGGAACAACATTTAAAGTGACTTGAGCGGACCTCAGACGTACAACCAGAGGAGGCACGAGAGTTCAAGACCACTGGGTTTGCCTTGCTCGACTCGGTTGCGAACGCAACAGATGCGCCCAAGTGAGACAAGGACTTTGAAGGTCGGCTCATCTCTGGCGCAGAAGCACCTAAGTCGACCTTATACAGCTTACCATCAGCAGCACGCATGATTGTGAGCGCATGCTTCTGGCTTGCTGCTAGCATAGCACGTTTGGGGCGCATGGCCCGTGCTGCCTTGGACTTCTTCGTAGTAACCCGCTAGGGCTCGTAGTACTCAGAATCCAAATTCTCCTCGCCACTACAGCGAGTGAGTCTGTCAAAGACAGAGACCTTCTGTGGCACATCGGAGGTGATGCACGGGAAATTAGCTGCACCCCTGCTCCGTCGACGCATCTTCCTCACCTGAGAGGGAGATGGCTGGGGAATGAGGTCAGCCGTACGTTTCCCCGAGAGATGCGCTGCACCGGTAGGCACATCTTGGTTGCTGAGGACGTCGGCAGGAAGGAAAGACTGGATCGGTGCATCCCCTTGGTGGTGGTGCTAGAGGCGTCGACCTTGCGTACCCAGACTCGGCGAGTCTTCTTCGGCTTCGACAGCAGCTTCGAAGGACTCGTACTGCCTTCAGAGACGAACTCCTCATACGCCTGTTGATTGAGGCGTACGACCATCGTCTTGTGGAGGAGCCCACCTTCATGTCGTCGGATTGCGACACAGCTTTCTCGATGGAGGAGAAAGAGGTCACCAGCAGAGTCGCCAGTTTGTTTGCCATTAAAATCTTTTGACGTAATTTCAATACAAACAAAACAGTATTATAATGTAGGACTTAGACGTAGTCCTAGGAGTACACTTTTGTTTATCTGGGTCCCTTGTGTCGATGGAACGAGTGGTAATACGTTGAATCCGTTGACGATCTGACGACAGTTATCGGTTCTCTGAAGGTCTGGGTTTCTCTGGGTGCTAGAGCTTGTAGAGAGGAAGAAGACGTTGAGTGTTTGTATCTGCCTTGGTGGTTATGCGATGTCTCTGTCTGTCTATGTATGTTCATGTATGGAAGAAGGAAATGATCCCTCTATTTATAGTCTGCAGGCTGGCTGTATATGCGCGTATATGTAGGATGCGCCTGGATGCGGGGATGCCACGTGGTGGCTGCTGATGGAGGCGTATGGACGATGCGCCCTGATTGAGGAGTTGAATTCTTCATGCTACTGTTGTGGGCTGGCACGTAGCAGGGAAAGAATCTTTTTATTGCTGAGATCTTGGGTGAATCGAGTTAAAGGACACGTATCGTAGGCCCATGGCTCGGAGATCTCGGATTTGGTGGGGAATGATCTGGTAGAATGTGCCTGGGATTGGGCGCATGAGGAGACTTTGGCTCGTAAACTTTGGGAGTAACGAACCATTCGAGGAGCATGGCTTTCGAGGCGCATGCTAGGCTTCAGTAGTGACTTTACTTCTGTCTTTAGGGATCAGAGAAAAGTCTGAGGTGCATGGCTTTTGAGGCGCATGCAGAGCTTCAGTAGTGACTTTATTTCTGTCTTTAGGGATCAGAGAGAAAGTCTGAGACGCATGGCTCGAGGCCCATGCAGAACTTTTGGTGCATGGCTGCGGAGGCGCATGTGAGATGGTTGGACAGCCACGTGGTTGCAACCGTCGGAGGAAAGTAGTGATGATGCTGATGTTGGCGACGCTTCATTTTCTGAAAAAGCTGTCAACTGTTCAGTCCTCGAGGGACGTGCTGCCAACTCTGTCAGATTTCAGCATTTAATATTTTTGACAGGTGATAGACCGTTGAGTAGGCGCATCGATCGACGTTTCCCTAGGCACATGGGGCCGCATGGGGGTACATGCTTTGTGAAGCGCTTGGTGCTGAGAGGCACGTCTGTGTGATGGTGGTCTGGCCGGCACATCTGCTCCGCGTGACACGTCTTTATTGGTGCGACTGTTGCGTTCTTCGAGTGCTTTAAATAGCCATTTTTGACTTGGCTGAATTCGAAGCGTCTGGTTCATCCATTTAATATTAATTCATTGTACGGGATTCGGAGAGCCATCCACTTGGCGCGTGGGTTTGATTTGCCCGGCCTATAAATAGTGGCATGGAGAGAGTTTGCTTCTCGTTCTTTCACGTCCTTCCGAAGTAAATTTGTTTGCTTGAGCACATTCTGTTGATAAGATGCTCCCGAGGGTGAAGATGCAACGCAATGTCTTCATTGATGCACTTGAAGGTGACTGTTACATCCAAAAGTCGGAGTCGAGGGCTTCAGAGGCAAGTGGAAGGTGCCTGTTGCATCCAAAGATCATGATGCTCGAGCCTCGTCTCCGTTATGCTGGAAGAGCCGCAGATCGGAATTGTGGTGCTGCGGCTTTGGAGGCTCTTTCTTCTGTCAGAGTAGGTGTTGCCCATTCTGGTTGTGTTGAAAGCTGCTCCTTTAGCCGTGGTTTCGATTACGGTCTTCCTTGGTCTTTGGAGGCTCTTTCGGAGCCTCCTTTGGCCGTAGGTTGATTTACGATGCTCCTCTCTTCTTCGGTTTGGGGAGCTCTTCCTCCTGCTAGAGGGTTGATTGCCACCCTCGTTCTGCTCAATAAATGCTTTATTAGTCGAAGCATTAGATGGCGCATATGCTGATACTTCCTGGTGAGCCTGGCTAGAAGGGTGGCACATAACTGAGCTGCTGAAGTGATGCACATAACTGAGGAAGCACATAACTGAGCTGCCGAAAGGATGCGCCCGGCTGAGCGCGCGTGGCAAGATACGCCTGGCTGAGAGCGCATGGTGGCTGCTGCGCCTGGCTGTAGACTTAGGGTCTTTTCTTTTTTGTAGAAGTTCTCCTTTGTACAGCCTTTTTGAGACATGTAATAGACTTTTATATAAAAATAAAAATCCTCTTTTAATGTCTATACTTTTGCTTTGCTGTGCCAAGTACTTCGTCTGAGCTCCCTGGCGCATGTAGTATTTGGCGCATAGGATCTCTGGTCCTGAAATTCCATGCTTCTACAAACATCACATCAAGTTATATCAAGCCCGCATATCTCGAGCTTTCAGTCGTAAAGTTAAAGAGAGGGTATTCAAAGTCGGTGAGCTAGTTCTAGCTGTCCGACGACCGATGGTGATGACTCATAAGAGCAAAGGAAAATTCCAAGAAAAATGGGAAGGTCCTTAAGTAGTCGAGGCAATATTCTCTAATAATGCCTATAGGTTGTCTAAACCTAATGGAGATTTGCTCATGATGCCAATTAATGGCAAATTCTTGAAGAAATATTATGTCTAAATTTCTTCTTTATTCTCCAGCTACCAAGGTTTGGTTAAGTTGATTATTTGTTCTTCTAAAAGAGAATTTTGATCTTCTGTCTTACCAGCTGCTTTTAGAAAGAAAAAAGATTTATTATTTATCATGTTCTCATGACCTCTGAATAAATATTATGTTTACTTCTTTTTTTATCTATCATGTCCATATGGCCTCTGAATAGATATTAATCTATTTTCTTTAAGTTGTTACGATCTGTCACGTTCATATTACCTCTAATAGTATTGTATAGTATAAAAAGAAAACAAGATTCATTATCTATCATATCCACATTACCTTTGGATAGATATAATCTACTTCGTTGAGTTTAGAAGATTTATCATGTTCATATTACCTCTGATAAGTATTTTCTATCTCACACCTATTATTTAAATTTAAAATAAATGATAGGGTCATAAAATAAATATTTCATTCACTTCTTGAAATATTACAGAATGGAAAAGACATATGAATACAAAATTCTTTATTAATGATATAAAAAGAAGATTACAAAAATTCTTTATTTCCTAAGGTGGAGCAGATACATCTTCAAGCAGTTTCTGCAGCTCTGCCAAACGCTTCTCACGAAAGCTCAATACGGTTGTAGTAGCTCTAGATTGACGAGCTTCTGGAGTACAAAGATGAGAGAGTTCGGCGAAAGTAGCTATCATTTTATCCTTGGCATCATCATGGGTTTTGATGGTAGCTTCAGCACCAAAGACTTTCTCCTCCAATATTGAGCTCTACGCCAGATGTTTGTCTTGAGCTGCAGTCTTCTGCTCTCTTTTCGCCCTCAGGCGAGCTAATTCTGCCTCAACTTTACAAATTCTATCATTCTGTTGATGAATTCTCATATTTAAAGTTTCATAGGCTTCTCTGTGTGTCTCCAGCAGATGTTTAGTTTCAGCCAAAAGAGCTCTCCCTCTGGCGACTTTGAGGCTGTATTCCTGAAGATATTCCTTAAAAATAGTCTCCCGAGTGATGTATTCTGCATATAAAGCATCATACTCGGTTTCAATGAGACTTTCAAGGGTTTCACCTGACAGCCTTAGATATTCTTTAACAGGTTGTTCAAGTCCTTCTACCACCTTATCCAGTGCTGCTGCTCTCTCGGCGTCATTGAACATAGCAACGTTCCCAATGGTGGGAGCAATCGCAGCCTTCAAGCTTTCATAATTTAGGCCGTTCTTCAGGACCATCTTGATCAGAGCCGCCAGGGTTTTTTAGAAAGCTTCTGTATAAATCTCAACTAGAAGATTCATTTCTGTATTAGAGCTTGGTGTGGCAGCGAGCTCTACTAAATCCCTTTTTTGAAGACTGGGAGCAGATGTTGTTGTTGCCTTGGTAGCAGGCTGAGATGGAGTCATAGTTGTTGTTGCTACCAAGGCTAACTGATCCCCAAAAGTTCCAGAGACAATATTTTTAGTATGAATCATTGCTCCAGCCGTTTCTAGAGCTGATACTACTTGAGTTTTGGTGGCGGTGATTGTTACGGGAGGAATGGTGATTATGTCGGGTTCAAACACTGTCTTCTCAAGAACTTGTGTCGGATCAGTATCAACAACTGAGGATGTTATTACTACGTCTCCGATTTTGGTTGATGGGTTGACAATATCTTCATCACCTACGTTGGCTGCAGGCTCCTCAAGTTCTGGGAGTATTTCAATTGTAGTTGGTTTTTCTATAACTGTTTCTTCATCTGCAGCTGGTACTTCCGCAGCCGGTTCTTCTTCTCTTTCTTTAGTAAGAGAAGGCAATTCTTGCTGAGCCTCTATTGCAGGCTCTTGTTGTACCTATATATATGGAGAACATTCTTCGTGAACAGTATCTTCTTTTGATGAAAAACTCTCTCCTTCAGACTCTATTTCTTTTTTATGGATAGTCTATTGAGAATGAGGAGGGGCAACAGGCTTTACTGCAGTGATGACACCTACAAAGATTAAACAAAATAAGTTAATATACAAAATCATAATACATAATTTTGTAATTTATATTTACCTGGAGTAGGTGCTGGGCGTGCGAAGAGTGAGTCATAATCTTGATCCCAGTCATCATCGTCGAAATCAAGAGCCGGTTCATCTGAAGGGATGGGTTCCGGGTTATTAACATGAGTCGTAGTGGTGTCTTCAATAGCTTTCGCCTTTTGTGGCGAAGTTAGATGTAGTGAAGCGCTGAGGCGTCCGGGAGACAAGACTTCTACCACTTCTATTGTTGCTACAGGCTGGGATGCTGAAGACCCTTCCCCAGGTTGAGCTGAAGAAGATATAATATTTTGAGCTTCCTCGACAGGAGTTTCGCTCTCTGGAGTAGTAGCTCTCTGTCTGGAAGGCCCTTTGATAGTGACTTTCTTCTTCTTCTCCTGGAAAAAAATAGCTGCATTTGATTTCTGTTTTTGGGTTTTGGTGATGATAATTGGTCCTGCAGCTGGTTCCTCAACTCCCGTAGGGATCACTTCCAGGTACTCGTCTGGAACAGCAACATCATCGGGTATGTCCGAAAGTACCCTAACTGGTTCTTCGATGTTTCCTTCTTTGGCCCATCGAAGACTACCCTTCATGTTATAGTCATTCGCGAAGGAACGAATGGATGCATAAAAACGAGCATACGTATGAAGCATTCGTAGCTCAGTTGTACTTGTAGCAGTTGATACCCGGAATCTAGCACCGGTACATGCAGTGCTAAAGTACCTCCATGCCCTCGCACCATCGACTAATTTTCCATAGTGGTGGAAGATGATGGAGGGATTACCAACGTAAAGTTGGTCATGTCCAAACTGACGAGCGAACCGACTGGGTAGATACGGTTCGAACGCACAGTTATCTTCATTCCTATACATCAGATATGAGGGTCTGATACACATTAGCCATTTAAAAACTGGCACAGATAATGAAGTCCTTCCTTCACCTATATCTTCAAATTGCATGTCGAAACAGGCAGCTGGGATTGGTGGTCTTGTGCAGAAAAAGTTCCACCCGTAGGAATAGTTGAGTGTTGCCCGGGTGTCCACCACTGAAGTTGCAGTCTACGTGGCTTTATTAAACTTTTAGAGGAATACCTCCGTATCATTTCCAGGGCCTGGTGGCAACAAACTGCAGTTGTGATGCAACAACCATCCCATCAAATAAGTGTAGGGCATCTCCACCCTAGGGAAATCTTTTCGGTGAGGAGCATTATTGACCAGTTCGTCACCAAATGCTCGCAAACCTGTATTTATCCGGCATACCATTGCCAACAACAGGTTGATTCTGACTTTGAATACCAAACGTACTGCTGGCCATAGTATGTTTCGATGAATCCTGTCGGCTGTGCCAATCCCTGGTATGACCCATCTCCGTAGCCACAGAGAAAGAAAGCCCGCCAACAAGGCTTCTTTTGAGAGCTTTCGACTGCCATGTCTCAGAAAGCTCAATGCTTTGGTCCCAGCAGAGAATTCTCCAGCCTTGGTGGCCAAATATTTATCTGGAGACTTATAAATGGCCATCCAAGTGTTTATTAAATCAGCAGGGATGATTGAACAAGGGTTGATTGGCTGAGCCTTGTTATCTTAAATTTTTCATTGTCATCCTTGGATATTCTATTCTTATGGTAGAATAGATATGTTGTCCATTTATTGATGTATGCCAAATGTGATCCACTTTCATATATAGTGGTGCAAGTCAGGTAATGGCACATCAATTCTAGGTAGACCTCAACTAACTGAGGATTTTTTCCCCTGATCTCTGCTAGTTCCCTGTTGGAGGGAACGTACTCTTCATAGGGAGCTTCACCCATTGGCAGCTTGGAGATGAATTGCATCTCATGTAGTACAAACCCCATTTCACCTATTGGGGTTGCAAAAGTCCCTGTTGAACTGATATATAACTCCATTAAAGCCAAGAACAGGTTGTTGTTCATTGGTATGCCCCGTGGAGGCTATTGCTTCATATAGTCTAATGGCTTATAGTTCTGTTTTGAAGTTCTTCATGATCCAAGCACTAAGTTGAATCCAGTTCTGATTATGAGGAGTCATCCACCCTTGCTGCCTAGGGTTAACCTGGGGATATAATATTGAGGCCTTCATAAACTTGTTTATGAACATTAGGATCTGTACTGGTTGAATCAAAGCTGAATCTTCGCTTGGTGTGAATCCAGGCAGTAGATCGACGAAAGGAATGATACCACCACTGAGAGTACTGGTATGGTAGCCCATTTGGTTGGCCCCGTCCCTCTTGAAAATAATTCTGCCTGGTCTACCATGACTGCTGGGAGTCAGGTTCCATAGCATCTGTCTTGGATGGATGGCGTGAACAAATGAAGATAGAGGATAATCCCCTGCCATGTCTGGGAGATACATCGCCCTCTCTTCAAACTTAAACACCCAAGTCTTCTTCTTGGGGTTCGTTTGTGATTGGAAATCAATAGCGTCCCCAAACATGAAGGTAGGCTTCAAAAATTGCTGGCCATCTAGCGACACAGGCAATTCTCCATTCATCAATGACAGCAGCATTCTGTCTCCCTGAACAACTATCAGTTGTTGTCTTTCTTCCGGGTACTGCTAGTCACTTTGTTGGAACTCAACATGAGATAAATTCTCCAGTTAGTTGGAACCCAAAATACCAGTTGGGGAACCAAAGATTTCAGAAAGAGGATGAATATGCAAGTCCACTGCAAAAAGAAGATCAACAAAAAATCAAGTTAGTAGAACTCAGAAATTGATCTTTATACAACTTTACGCAAATGCTTCTATGTAAGTAAATGTTTGTGCGTAAGATTTTATATCCTAATGTTGGTTCATCTCTATGCAAGAACTACTTTACGCAAGTGAATATTTGTGCGTAAGAATTTTTCTCTACCCAAGAGTTATTTTACACAAGAGAAGATTCACGCGTAAAGGATTTTTGTTGACTAAAAGTTTTTCTACGTGCACTTTTATACGCATGAAAACATAGTATTTTGGCTTATTTTACATTGGCACATATAGATGTGGGCATATTTTATGCTTAACATTTTTTACGCGGGCACGTGTTGACGTGAGCGTATTTTGTTGTTAACATTTTTACGCTCGCACGTATTGACGTGGGCGTATTTTGTTATTTACATTTTATGCTGGCACGTATAGACGTGAGCATATTTTGTTTCTACACTGTCACATATAAACGTGGGTGTACTTGGTGATTCGAGTTTTTACGCTGATACGTATAAACGTGGGCGTGAAGTTTCTTGTTCGAATTTTTCTTCTCCTCCGACGAACCCATGGCGAAACTAGATCGGATTTTACCTATCATGGCCGGAGCCACAGCGGGGTTAGGCCTAGGGGTCGTCACTGATGATGGAACGGTGGTCTCCGCACGTTCAGCCGTCGATGAAGCAGCGGCAGGCTTCTTGCCCTTGGCGCCGGCGGGGGTCTTGCTCTTTGGGTCCATTGGTTTGAACTGAGATCTCGAAGAAGAAGAATGTAAAGGAGATTGAGATTGCGAGAATAAGTAAAGTTCTCTCTCTACCAGCAAAACTCTATTTATGGAGAATTTTGAAATAGGTTCAAATTCCCGAATATTATGCTTCTAAACTGACTATTGGGTATCCCGAACCCTATGCGGATGACTGTTGGGTATCCCGAATTCTACACAGATGACTGTTGGATATCCCGGATTTTACACTTCTGTTCAAAGTATTTTAAATTTTAGCAAAATTTGAAAACTTTGAAGGGGGTCTTGTAGAAGCTGTAAAACCCCTAAATTTCTACTATTTTTTTTATTTTTATTAAAATTTGGTACTGATTTAAAAATTTGTATGTTACATCGCGTAGTCGTATTTGACGTCGCGTACGAACTTTTATTTTCGTAATTGCTCGACGAATGCGAATATGTGCGAGCGTACATATTTTTAGAAAAATATTTTCTATTTTCGAAGTGATATATATAATAATTATTTTTGCCATTTTACAAAATTTCTAAGTTTGTTATTTTGAGCCTTTTTATTTCTAACATTTATTAATAATAAATTGTATTTCATTGTATACTAGAAAAAGCAAAATTTCGTATAAATAATTATGCAAACATATTTCTTAATTTATTTATTAGCTTATTTTAAAATAAATAATAATATATTTTCGAAATTAATATTATAGTATTTTTGGAAACCATATTTTGAACTTATCATGATAATTTAGACCTTGATTTGAATTTATATTTTTATTTAAATAGTTAAATAATTAGAATTTAATTTATTTGATTTCATTTTTAAACTAAAAATGTAATTAGATTGGATTGTATTTGGAATTAGATTTGGGTTGATTTCATTGTTTTAAATTTAATAGATGACATATCTACTTGGGTTTTAAATCTATTCCTAAGCCTATCCAAAGTGGGAATTCCCACATCCTATAAATAGGCAGGTACTCCTCCACATTATTCATCCACAAATTCCTCCACAAATTTCACAGAGTGCGTGCACCGTGTCCGTGTTCCACCATCCCTATTCTTATTCCATGTTTACATCTACAATTTTCTCGTGTCGGACACACCCCGACACCAAAACCCAATTCCTACTCTAGCAATCCTAACCCTAACCCCAGCCGTAGTCAAGCTGCCTCCTCGGCCTTGGTCGTCTCCACCAATTCCCCCATCTTCGACCAACACCCAGCCCACGACCTCCTTCGACGCTCCTCCCGCAATCACTGCCACAACCAACCACCGACCCAGCAGCCCTTCGCTAAAACCCGCAACCCAACACCTGACCTTCCCGACACCACCCGCAGCCACCTCACCACCTGACCTTCCCGACACCACCCACAGCCACCACCGTTACTGCCATCACCACATAAACAGCCCCGACCGTCCACCAACAAAACACCACCATCACCGGCGTCATCTGCCGACCCCAAAACCTTAGACCACCACGGTCGACACCGTAACTAAATAAAAGAAAATAAAAACCACATGGCCACCAGCACTTACCTCCGCTGTGCCGGCCACCGCCGAGCGGTCGTTTCTTTCCCGTCCCGCCACCGCGAGAGCTCCACGAATGCCGCACCACGACAGCGCGAGCCTCCTCCGTGTGCCTCACCCGATCAGCGCCGTCGAGCCGCACGCTTGGTCCTGTCTCCACACGTGGTTGGCCGTGGACCACGGCCGCACAACGCTGCGATCTCGAGGGTCTCCGCCGCGCTCACCACCATCAAAACCCCCAAATCCCTTCCGTCCTAGCCCCGTCCTCCGTGACCGCGGCAAACCGCCAGTGCCGCCACCTCCGCGGAACGCTCCTCCGCCGGCCGAGAGCTCCCTCCGCTCACCCCCTCTTCCTGAAACCCCAACCGGCGACAACCGCCGCCGCGCCCACCATCAGCCTTCCTCCTCCCAGATTCGCTCCGCCGACCGAAGTCCACCGTACTCCGCCGCCCTTTCTCACTCCCCTCCGCGCCTCGTGTGCGATCGCCGGTGCCCCGGCCGGTCTCCGCCGCAACGCCACGAAACCCCTCTCCCGACCGCCACTTTCTCTTCTCCCTCTCTCATCTCTCCCGATCTCGCTCTCTCTTCTCTCTCCTCGCCTTCTCCTCTCTATTTCTTTTTTTTTCTTTTGAAGAGAGCAGCAGTCAGTTGACTGCTGCAGTTTTTAATTTTTTTATTTTTTATTTATTATTTTATTATTTTTAGTTATTATTAATTGTTTTATTTGTTTTGTTGTTTTTTTTCTTTTCCTTGGTGTATTTTTGTTTTTACTGGTTGTTTGTTTAAATTTTTCATCTTGTTCTCCTGGTATTAGCTATTATTTAGGAATTATTATCATTATTTTTATATATTATATTTATTAGAATTATTAACGTTATTACTAATGATTATTATTACATTTCGATTTTTGTTATATTGTATTATTATTGCTAAAAATCATATTTAATATTTTACTATTATTATTATTATTATTATCAGTGTTATTATTTTATTATATTTACTTTTATCAAAAGATGTTTTTGTTATACTTATATAAATATAGGTATCTACCCTAATCTTAGTATAAATATAAAATTCTTAGTGTTATTTTGTTTAGTTATTACCTCATTAAATAATATGTAATTTCTTAAAATTATAATTGTAGTACTAAATTTGGCCTTGGATCTATAACTATTTTTTTCGAAATTAGTTTAGAAGTCCAACTATATTATTATTTTTTAGATATGTAAAATACAGAAAATTTCCTAAAATCCTATATATTATTTTTATTCAAATTCCTTCGATTATCTCCCTCTTCCACGATTAGTCCTATTCACAATCCCTTGCCAATTCAAGCCTACCTTATGTCCACCCTAACTAACTTGACCCTTCTGGACCCAATGGAACTATCCGTGCCACCAACAGAGGTACCTTGCATAGTGGTTGCACCGAAGTCGCAGTTCGTGCCACCGTGATATTCGCAGCACACCAGGTGCTCTACCAGGCAAGACACCTTGCCATTCACTGTTTAATTATTTTAGCTCTTATTTCATGCATTATTACTTTCTTTATGCAAAATAAACTGTGATACATGGCATAACTGTTAGAACTTACTGTTCATTTATATTTCTTGCTGTGTATTATTTTCTTACAAATTAAACCTAGATTTAAGGGACCGCCATGTGTGTTGCATTCATTGGCCTTGACACGTTGTAAACACGAAGTTGTATGTCGCTTGTAGAACACGGAAGTGCTTGATTGGCTGGCCACCAGTACGTACAAGCCGTGCGATAGGAATAACCTCTAATAGAGATTGCATGCTAGTTTGACTTAGCGGTTATAGTGGTTTGTGTTGTGGATACAACACAGTAGGCATTGGGCGGGGAGGACAATTCCATAGCGTATGGGCTTCGATGCACTTTCCCTCGTGACCCGGACTCTCCGCTGGAGATACGGGGTTGATGACCCATGATTACTGACGGCCACTGACGATTCTGCAGAACGTCATGCTCTTCCTGATGGGGCCTCTAGTGCCCAAAGGAGTTCTACGTCGATCCTATTCAGCCAGGGCCCATGCGTAGGAAGGATTGTTCTTAACAATATTTTACTTAGAATGGTAGGCTACCCTATCCGTTAGGTACGAGTACTTTTGGTTTGGGTACTTGTATCTGACCATGGCTTTGAACAATAACTTGTCGCGGATTAGTTCGTCACATCTTGTCCTTGTTTGGTTATAGGTGTGACTTACTACTTCGATGAGAAGGTATTGAACCTTGTTGGGGTCCGGATACCATATTGGATTCATAGCATGGGAAGATACGTTACCGTGAATTAGTTTACCATCTCCTGTCCTTGTTTGGTTGGGGGGATGGTACGCTCGTTCAGTAGGTGCGTATGGGACCATGTTATAAATTTGATTGACTTATTTATTGAGCAATATTTATTCAGTTTATATGGCATGCTATTATGTGTCTTGTTACGTCCCTCTGAGGACCTGGTTGTCTTGCCAGGTGTGTGCTATTGTCTTTCGCAGGTGTTCTAGCTCTAGCCGTGATCTTCGCTATTTCTTTGAGGATGATTGCATTTGGATCGTCTTCGCTTCGCTCGCCACTCATTTCATTTTCTATGTACTTTTTCTTTATTTTGTTTGTAGTGGATTTGTCTCCGCCCAACATATTATATCAAGACAA
Organism: Iris pallida; assembly: GCA_029216955.1. Taxonomy (NCBI): domain Eukaryota; kingdom Viridiplantae; phylum Streptophyta; class Magnoliopsida; order Asparagales; family Iridaceae; genus Iris; species Iris pallida. The sequence continues at coordinate 38,211 of JANAVB010009267.1, forward strand.
ATTCATTTTTATTATATATCTTTTATTCATTTTGTGTGGATGAGATTAGTTATGGTTCTACTGTATTTTACAGCTTATGTATTTATACGAGGCTTCCATATATTGGAGTATACTTCGTATGAATACAGCTGGCATGGATACGTACCTAGTCCTACGTATTTTGGGACTGGGGCGTTACATATTTTTGTGGTGGCCCATACAGGTCAAGATAAATTGTTTGGTTACTTTACCGTACCAAACAGGCCTGCGTATTGGATTAGAAGTCTAGGATCTCATCCACATACTTGACCTCTTTCCTTGATTTTATCTACCGTTTGACTCATCAGTTGCATCTTGCTTGATTCCCCTATCGTTATTCTTATCTTCCCTTCGTGCTTGCTAGAGACTGACCCTATTAGTTAGTTGTCCTAAAACACCATTAGTTTAAATTCTTTAAGTTGGGTAGAATACCTTATGAACTAGCAACCCCTTTGACCTAGTGACCTATATTAGCAAGCTTATTTAGATAGATTTAACCAATTTGGTCAACCAAGCCTTGGTAAATAAAACCATAGAATGATTGTATAGGAATAAACAAGACTTAGATCCTTATGACTCTTAGACTACTTGTTCTTTATTTCAATCTTAATCTCGTGCCTATATTTTTACTATTTGGACTAATGATGCTAATGTAGCCTAGTTTTTGCAAGCTCAAATCTTTATCAAGCTTGTTCATGACATATGTTATTGGAAGAATTCCCACTAACATGTTGTCTAATCAGAACCGGTGCAGAGTGCACTTTGGTTTGCCTTTTCAATCTACGTGGATGTGATATAGTTAAACTTACCCCTTAGAATCCCATCCACGACTGCCTCGACGATTCTTTTGAAATCTATACGACCGTCTTTGAACCACGTATTCAAATTGATAATGTCATCATTGAACTCCTTAAAGCGCTTTTCGCCTTCACCGATTTTGGAAGGACGAAGGCACTCTAGCCTTCCTATCGACTATGACCGTTCTTACTCGATGTTGCTATAACTTCATCTTAAACTCCTCGTCCTTCTTCTCGACCCTACTATGACCCTCATACTCGTATTATTTTTTTTCTATGATCTAGATCGCAACTTCTTACGACATGATTTTGTCAAGCCTTATAATTGATTGTTCCCCCGATACCCCCTTGTGTCCTCTCACCCCCTACTAATTCTTAATTTCGAGGACGAAATTCTTTTAAGTTGGGTAGGATGTAAAACTCCTAAATTTCTACTATTTTTTTTATTTTTATTAAAATTTGGTACTGATTTAAAAATTTGTATGTTACGTCGCGTAGTCGTATTTGACGTCGCGTACGGACTTTTATTTTCGTAGTTGCTCGACGAATGCGAATATGTGCGAGCGTACATATTTTTAGAAAAATGTTTTCTATTTTCGAAGTGATATATATAATAATTATTTTTGCCATTTTACAAAATTTCTAAGTTTGTTATTTTGAGCCTTTTTATTTCTAACATTTATTAATAATAAATTGTATTTCATTGTATACTAGAAAAAGCAAAATTTCGTATAAATAATTATGCATACACATTTCATAATTTATTTATTAGCTTATTTTAAAATAAATAATAATGTATTTTCGAAATTAATATTATAGTATTTTTGGAAACCATATTTTGAACTTATCATGACAATTTAGACCTTGATTTGAATTTATATTTTTATTTAAATAGTTAAATAATTGGAATTTAATTTATTTGATTTGATTTTTAAACTAAAAATTTAATTAGATTGGATTGTATTTGGAATTGGATTTGGATTGATTTTATTGTTTTAAATTTAATAGATGATATATCTACTTGGGTTTTAAATCTATTCCTAAGCCTATCCAAAGTGGGAATTCCCACATCCTATAAATAGGCAGGTACTCCTCCACATTATTCATCCACAAATTCCTCCACAAATTTCACAGAGTGCGTGCACCGTGTTCGTGTTCCACCATCCCTATTCTTATTCCATGTTTACATCCATAATTTTCTCGTGTCGGACACACCCCGACACCAAAACCCAATTCCTACTCTAGCAATCCTAACCCTAATCCTAGCCGTAGTCAAGCTGCCTCCTCGGCCTTGGCCGTCTCCACCAATTCCCCCATCTTCGACCAACACCCAGCCCACGACCTCCTTCGACGCTCCTCCCGCAATCACTGCCACAACTAACCACCGACCCAGCAGCCCCTCGCCAAAACCCGCAACCCAACACCTGACCTTCCCGACACCACCCGCAGCCACCTCACCACCTGACCTTCCCGACTCCACCCACAACCACCACCGTTACTGCCATCACCACATAAACAGCCCCGACCGTCCACCAACAAAACACCACCATCACCGGCGTCATCCGCCGACCCCAAAACCTTCGACCACCACGGTCGACACCGCAACCAAATTAAAGAAAATAAAAACCACACGGCCACTAGCACTTACCTCCGTTGTGCCGGCAACCGCCGAGCGATCGTTTCTTTCCCGTCCCGCCACCGCGAGAGCTCCACGAACGCCGCACCACGACAGCACGAGCCTCCTCCGTGCGCCTCACCCGATCAGCGCCGTCGAGCCGCGCGCTTGGTCCTGTCTCCACACATGGTTGGCCGTGGACCACGGCCGCACAACGCTGCGGTCTCGAGGGTCTCCGCCGCGCTCACCACCGTCAAAACCCCCAAATCCCTTCCGCCCTAGCCCCGTCCTCCGCGACCGCGGCAAACCGCCAGCGCCGCCGCCTCCGCGAAACGCTCCTCCGCCGGCCGAGAGCTCCCTCCGCTCACCCCCTCTTCCTGAAACCCCAACCAGCGACAACCGCCGCCGCGCCCAGCCTTCCTCCTTCCAGATCCGCTCCGCCGATCGAAGTCTACCGTACTCTGTCGCCCTTTCTCACTCCCCTCCGCGCCTCGTGCGCGATCGCCGGTGCCCCGGCCGGTCTCCGCCGCAACGCCACGAAACCCCTCTCCCGACCGCCACTTTCTCTTCTCCCTCTCTCATCTTTCCCGATCTCGCTCTCTCTTCTCTCTCCTCGCCTTCTCCTCTCTATTTCTTTTTTTTTCTTTTGAAGAGAGTAGCAGTCAGTTGACTGCTGCAGTTTTTAATTTTTTATTTTTTATTTTATTATTTTTAGTTATTATTAATTGTTTTATTTGTTTTGTTGTTTTTTTTTCTTTTCCTTGGTGTATTTTTGTTTTTACTGGTTGTTTGTTTAAATTTTTCATCTTGTTCTCCTGGTATTAGCTATTATTTAGGAATTATTATCATTATTTTTATATATTATATTTATTAGAATTATTAACGTTATTACTAATGATTATTATTATATTTCGATTTTTGTTATATTGTATTATTATTGCTAAAAATCATATTTAATATTTTACTATTATTATTATTATTATTATTATTATCAGTGTTATTATTTTATTATATTTACTTTTATCAAAAGATGTTTTTGTTATACTTATATAAATATAGGTATCTACCCTAATGCTTAGTATAAATATAAAATTCTTAGTGTTATTTTGTTTTGTTATTACCTCATTAAATTATATGTAATTTCTTAAAATTATAATTGTAATACTAAATTTGGCCTTGGATCTATAACTATTTTTTTCGAAATTAGTTTAGAAGTCCAACTATATTATTATTTTTTAGATATGTAAAATACAGAAAATTTCCTAAAATCCTATATATTATTTTTATTCAAATTCCTTCGATTATCTCCCTCTTCCACGATTAGTCCTATTCACAATCCCTTGCCAATTCAAGCCTACCTTATGTCCACCCTAACTAACTTGACCGTTCTGGACCCAATGGAACTATCCGTGCCACCAACAGAGGTCACCTTGCATAGTGGTTGCACCGAAGTCGCAGTTCGTGCCACCGTGATATTCGCAGCACACCAGGCGCTCTACCAGGCAAGACACCTTGCCATTCGCTGTTTAATTATTTTAGCTCATATTTCATGCATTATTACTTTCTTTATGCAAAATAAACTGTGATACATGGCATAACTGTTAGAACTTACCGTTCATTTATATTTCCTGCTGTGTATTATTTTCTTACAAATTAAACCTAGATTTAAGGGACCGCCATGTGTGTTGCATTCATTGGCCTTGACACGTTATAAACACGAAGTTGTGTGTCGCATGTAGAACACGAAAGTACGTGATTGGCTGGCCACCAGTACGTACAAGTCGTGCGATAGGAATAACCGCTAATAGAGATTGCATGCTAGCTTGACTTAGCGGTTATAGTAGTTTGTGTTGTGGATACAACACAGTAGGCATTGGGCGGGGAGGACAATTCCTTAGCGTATGGGCTTCGATGCACTTTCCCTTGTGACCCGGACTCTCCGCTGGAGATACGGGATTGATGACCCATGATTACTAACGGCCACTGACGATTCTGCGGAATGTCATGCTCTTCCTGATGGTGCCTTTGGTGACCAAAGGGGGACTACGTCGATCCTATTCAGCTAGGGCCCATGCGTAGGAAGGATTGTTCTTAACAATATTTTACTTAGAATGGTAGGCTACCCTATCCGTTAGGTACGAGTACTTTTGGTTTGGGTACTTGTATCTGACCGTGGCTTGGAACAATAACTTGTCGCGGATTAGTTCGTCACATCTTGTCCTTGTTTGGTTGTAGGTGTGACTTACTACTTCCATGAGAAGGTATTGAACCTTGTTGGGGTCCGGATACCATATTAGATTTATAGCATGGGAAGATACGTTACCGTGAATTAGTTTACCATCTCCTGTCCTTGTTTGGTTGGGGGGATGGTACGCTCGTTCAGTAGGTGCGTATGGGACCATGTTATAAATTCGATTGAATTATTTACTGAGCAATATTTATTCAGTTTATATGGCATGCTATTATGTGTCTTGTTACGTCCCTCTGAGGACCTGGTTGTCTTGCCAGGTGTGTGCTATTGTCTTTCGTAGGTGTTCTAGCTCTAGTCGTGATCTTCGCTATTTCTTTGAGGATGATTGCATTTGGATCGTCTTCGCTTCGCTCGCCACTCATTTCATTTTCTATGTACTTTTTCTTTATTTTGTTGGTAGTGGATTTGTCTCCGCCCAACATATTGTATCAAGACAAATTCATTTTTATTATATACCTTTTATTCATTTTGTGTGGATGAGATTAGTTATGGTTCTACTGCATTTTACAGCTTATGTATTTATACGAGGCTTCCATATATTGGAGTATACTTCGTATGAATACAGCTAGCATGGATACGTACCTAGTCCTACGTATTTTGGGACTGGGGCGTTACAGAAGCATAAAATAAACTTCATAGACCAAGTCAAAGAAATTGAGAACTTTACGCAAAGTCAGACTCTACGCAAGGCTCATTAAAGGACTCTATTGAATCGGATTTAAATTCTACACGAGCTCTTTTACGCAAGAGCTATCCTCACTCTTTACACGAGGGCGACAGGCTGTCAGACTGCATTTAATGTGCGTGATATTGATCTGACAGTATGATTTTCTGACAGAATATTGCACAGAAGCCGAGAAGATTTTTTACCAAACCCAATACTTGTCGTTTAGCGTGTAGATAGGCTACTTTACGCTCAAGAGACCACTTCCTTTACGCATGAAAGCTATTTGAGTCTTTACGCTCAAGGCTTTTGTGTGCGTAGAGTTTATTTGAGCTAATTATACGCTCAAGTCTACTTTTTAGCCACTTTACGTAGGAAGTCTATTTTGGGTTATTTTACGCCCAGTCTGGTACTTTACGCAGGAAGTCTATTTTGAGTTATTTTTACTCCCAATCTTTTTTGGCTATATGAGAACGTGGACTGCATACGTGGCTTTCATGCCACACTTATTGAGGAACGTGTGCACGTGCTCTCCCCATATTGTTGAAGTTGTGGGACATGTGTCACCATGCGTAGAGATCACAACTCTATATGGGACACGTGTCATCACACGTAAAGGTTGATTATCAATCGTGGGTGACAGTTACTTGCGTAGAGATCCAATTTTGTTACTTTTTATGTACAGAGGGTCTAGTCTATAAATAGACTTATTTTTAACAAAAGAAAGACATCGGAAGAGATATACAGAAGAGGAGATTATGAGAAAACTCATACTTTCAGAGTGATATTCCCAGAAGCATTTCTTCAACTTTTTCTCAAGAACAGGGTGAAGCAAAGCAGGAAAGCATTCGACTGTTCCATCAGTGTCGTTGTGTCGATACCTTTCTGGTGGCTTAATTTTTTCGATTGTTCAACTTCCTCAAGCAGTTCTCTTCATCATCATCGTATGGTCCAAGGAATAAAGTGATCGCTCTCAGATCAAACTTCTATAGCAATACTCTCCAAAATCTATTTGTACTTTTGTACTTTTTTCGTTTTCTTCAAAAGCCAATTTTAGGCATTTTGTTAAGTGAAACACCATTGACGGCCCATTCCGCGTCGTAGAATCTGCGAAGAAAGGCGTCTCCCACCAAAGAGTCTACCGTCGGCCCAGCATTCATCAGGGTAGGACAGTGTAGCAGTAGCCAACCCATCAAGAAATGATACGAAAGTTCGGTCCGGGCGAAATTGGTTCTGCCGTCAGGAGTCACCGCATTTCTAACAAAATCTTGTAGACCCCGTTTAGTGGCACGGAACATCACGGAAGCAAGGCAAGCCGGTATCCGAATACCAGCTTTACAGTCGAAAGTATTTTGCTCTGGCTCATCCTCTCAATAGTCCCTAAACCTCCAGGGACTATACAGTCACGAAGCCAGATCATCAAGAAAGCTGCCAACACGGCTTTCACCGACAACGATATTCAGCTTGACGGAAGTAGTGGCCGATTAGGAACTTCCCCTCAGGATTATCACTGTCCCCAGTATCAGCTATATCATAATCTGCCATCCGGACTTCTATCTCGGACTTAGTCATAGGTTTTAATATCGAAAATGAGGCCGGATCCTCTCTTTCTCCTTGAACAAAGATGTAGCCCGTCCAAGCTCTTGTGTGGGGATTGGCCCCCTCGGTCCTTCCTTTCTTGTTGATCCTATGACAGATGAGGAGGTAGAAGAATAACTTCTTGTATACTTCCATCATCTTGGAGTTCTCATTCTCCAGGTCTCGGAGCTCCTCATCACAAGGCACATACTCTTCATACTGCTCTGTGCCCCAAGGAAGCTTCGATACTTCTTGCATATCATGGAGAGCCAATCGCATCTCCCCGTCCAGAGTGAAGAAAGTACAAATATAAAGGTTGTATAACTCCGCCAAGGAGACAAACATTGGCCAGTTGACCTTTACGTCATATTGGGTGGTCCTAATAGCATAAAAAAAGGCCAGCATTCTTTAAGGTGGCTTCGTGTGGAAAGCACCCAGCCAGTGAGATTGCTGCAGAATGAAACTGGATACCTCTAGCGTTCTATCCGTATCTTCTCCACGGGATACGACACGTCCTCCGACATCATCGGATTACAAAGCGTGTTGACAGCATAAGGGTGAAGGTCAGTCGGGATGTCGTTTATTACGGCACCAGGTTGTAACCCCCTCGTGGATTAAGATATAGAGCCCCTGACAAACTTTAAAGTGTCCTTCTTCCGATCTCCCAAGTCGAATAGTATTCCTTCGAAGACGATCCCGAGGAGCTCAGGGTTAGCTCCCATTTCATCTGTCACTGTATGGCTAACATAGTGAACACAGACAAAGGATACTGACGCTCCATCAATGATAGCCATATCCTCTGATTATTCAGCCTGACCACCAGAGGGCTTCTCAAGCGTATCATCTCGTCATCTTCAAACCCCATACTATTACCGAACATTAAGTACGGCTTCTTGAAACGAGGTGCCCCTCAAAGCAAGAGCTTTTTGTCGTTAATCATCTGCTTCAGGAAGGCCTTGTCCTGTTCAAGAATGACAATCGTCCATTCTGTAAGCTGGTTATGACTGATCTTGGCCAGAACCTTTCTGACGATGTTGGTTATGAGGCTTGTGCCGGTGAAGGATTCTACCAAGTTCCAGGATAAACATGTCAACCGCAAGGACAGAAGAGAAAAGTCAGACTCAGGATCTGCAGAAAAGAAAACTAAGTGCTGGAGGAATCCTATGCGCCCGAAGGGCTATGCGCCCAAAGGATCATGCGCCCAAACAACATATGGGCGCATAAACATATAAACATCATGTGGGTGCATAACATGCAACAGCATGTGGACGCATAACATGCAGCAGCATACGGGCGCATAACATACAGCAGCGTGTGGGCGCATAGCACACCACAGTGTGGGTGCATGCTTTTGTGGGCGCATATGAATCCTCACAGAAACATGTTACCTTGGGCTAGTGCCTAGTACGTGAATCACAAGATTGTACATGAATGATGAAAGCACATGAATACATGATGTACGTGAAAAGTATATGACATGACGTATCCCGATGCTCCTGAGGGGGATAACATCTCATAAAGGGATCCATATAGTACCAATCCATGTTAAGAACGTGACAACATCAAGTAAAGTAATCTAGAGCATAAATATAAATCCTATTAAGTATGAAACGGTCAGAGAATATACTCGTCTGATATCATGAGTATCCAAAGAGTAAAGATGTCCAAACAGAGTAGATGAGTCCTATTTAGAGCAACACAGGTTACAACATGTCCAGAATGGTAATATTGTACTTTAGAATGCATTCTATATGAATTCTAGGTCATTCTAGACTAAATTCACTATTAGAATAAGGCATATTAGCGACGCAATTAGTGATATTTTATTAAAACGTCACTAATGTTTAAGGAATTAGCGACGTTCTCTATAAATGTCGTAATACGTTACTATTATCGACGACCGACGACGTTTTACGACTTTTTGTGTATAAGAAAACATACGTCATGGATAAGTCGGCGAACGTTGCTAATATCACTAATATTAGCGACATTTATCGACGTAACTACTGTAACGTTGCAAATTTCACTAATATTAGCGACGTTTACCGACGTATATGTGTTACGTCGCTAAATTGAAAATATAGGGCTTTCAGTTTTCATTCCCCCTATTATTTTTCGATCGAAATTTTCCCAAACGAAAGCGCGCTCCCCCCTCGGCGACCCTCCCCCCTCGGCCTCCGGCGACCCCCTCCTCCATCGGCCTCCGGCGACCCCCTTCCCCCTCGGCGACCCTCCAACCTCTGCCCCCGACCCTCCGCGACCCCGCTCGGTGACCCTGCTCCCACCGGCGACCCCGTTCACCCTCATCTCCAGCTCCCCACCGGCGACCCCCTGCCCCCTCGACGACGCACTCCTCCGACCCCGACTAGGTAAAACCTAACCTAAATGTTAGTCCTGTAGACTGATACGATTCTTACATTATTTCTGTATTTATATAAATTGGCTATATAATTGAATGTTGTATGTTGTTTGGGAGTTTGGGTGAGTTCTGAGTTAGGGTTTGATTTTGAGTTTGATTCCCAGGTTGAGTTTGTGAGTCTCTGAGTTATCTTGGGTTGTAGTTCAGTTTGTTGGTTTACATACCAGTTGGGATAAGTTTAGGTTTACACATGACACGATGTGGACACGCATCAGGCTACTGGGTATGTAGCCCTACCCCTGCGTATACGTGTGCACGGCCACGTGTCACCACGTGGCCTGTGTCGTGTGCTAGATGCGTGTGCACGAGGCTGTGCCCTACGTGTGTGCTCGTGTAGTGATTTTGGTGTCGTGGACACGGTTGTGTCCACTTGGTTGGACACACAGACCATTTGGAAGACACATGCACATGTGTGTCCTTGTTACCAACTAATAAAATTTGGTTATTAACTGCATTTTGTTTTTCAAATGAGGTTTTCCCATTTTTCGTGATACATAGTTTACAAATTCAATTTTTTGAGTTTTTTATTGAACTTTTTAACTAAATTATTGATGTTAATGATCAGGATTAGTTCATTTACACATATATTAGATTACTAAAATGTAGACTGTCAATATGACTTGCATTGTTCTCTGTTTTCCTGAGAACTAATACCTGAGATTAATTGCAAATTTTACTGATTTTGACACAACCTATCTACTGTTTTCCTATTACACATTATGTTACATACATACACACACATTTCCTATTAATTCCTGTCACATTACACCCATTACTCTATATGATTTTCTGTCAATTTACACACGCATCACTATTTCAGTCACATTCATCCAAACCTGAGAACTAACTTATTCCCTGTTTCTCCACTACACACTCCCTATAGTTTTACTCACCTTGCATCGATTCCCTGAAACACATGGACACATAACATGTGTATGTAATGAATGATATATGTGTAATGTCATGCATGTTGGTAAGCACATATGAATGCAATATGCATATATGTATGCAAATGGAAATACATGGATATATGCAAGTTATAAATACAATGTTTGGATAACATATGAAATGTAATATGTAGGTAAGCTCTAATGTAGGTAATGACATGTAACCACCGTTGGGGCTGGCTCGGCCGGGAGAGACTGTACCCTATGGCTGGACAACCAACCGGAGAGGATACTATCAGAGATCCATCTGAGTAGGACATAAACGCTGAGAGATCACCTTTACAAGAATGATATCAGTAATGGAATTGAGTGTTGGAGGAGATATTATCAGAGTATACGTCCTACTCATATGGGTTTCTCACAGTTACAGATGGTGGATGTGCTCCATCAACAGATTCTTGCTTTGAGCCAAAACTTTGCCCCGGAGCTCGTGGACATCCTTCGTGTAGAGCTCGAGTGAGAGGTTCCTGACAGCATGGTGGCCTCCTTTGTTAAATTATCCCTGCTCGTCCCACAACGAATCAATTTTTTTCATTTCTAATCTCTTGAATATGAAGCTATGCTTCACATTTGGCTCTACCTTCTGGTATATAAGAACCAAATGTGAAACAGAGATTCATATTCAAGATATTAGAAATAAAGAAATTTTCGACTGGTTATGGGAGGAGCAAGAATCCTTTGACAAAGGAGACCACCATGCTGTCAGGAACCTCTTGCTCAAGCTCTACTCAAGGATGTCCACTCGAGCTCCGGGGCAAAGGATTGACGCAGAGCGGATTTCTGGACAGAGATAACGAAGAAGATGGCTGCCTATGTAAGTTTTCTAATTCTTTATACGTATTATATTTTTGTCATTTTGTATTACTGTAATTAAATTCGATCATTGCATCGTATTAATAGGTGATTTTGTACATTCGTTACAAGTGCTACTTAGTTAAAGTTCAAGTACTACTTAGTTGTATCTCTCTCTATCTATCTCGCTATCAACGCTATAGTGTTGTTCCCCTTGTAATATGGAATGGTCCGATACCGATACTCTGAGTATCATCCTATATGTATCGGTATTGCAATCACAATACCGATACACGAGTATCGTATTGATACTCAAGTATCACATCTGATATTACACTACTCTTTTCAGAGTAGCAGACGAGTACATTGTCTGATAGTTCTCTCATTTACTTGTCAATTACTGTATTTTAGTTCTAGTTAGTTTTATGTGATTCTCTGATAGTTCTCTTATTCATTTTCAACCGCTCCCCCTGTGAATATTGATTTTACCAGTGGCACCCATGACCCGAACAGTGACATGTCGTTTGAGGGAAACACAGATTGCTGAGGTGGCTCCTCCTACTGTTAAGGAGGAAGTGGTACCGGTAGCTAGTAAGATCGGGAGTTTCATTCATCCAGCACCGGTAGCTAGTGAGACCGGGAGTTCTATTCATGCAACACTTGTAATGGACTACATCTCTCCTGCCGCCGTCGATCCCACTTATTCGAGGTGGTTGCATGATCGTATCACTAAGCGTTTGCGTGAGCTGCATGGTTCTCATTAGCTATTAGTACTTATTTGTATTGGACTATTTGTATTAGATTGTCTTTGTATTAGACTATTTGTATTGGACTACATATATGAATTAGTACTGTGTCAATCTCTGGATTGTATTGGGTTGTTTTTGTATTAGACTATTCGTTTCATTTGGATGTTAATTTACCGGTGTTGAGTGTTCCATCGAAGGGGTCGGCGAACCTAGGGATAAAATGTGCTTGTGTATTGTGTTTTAGATTAAACTGCAGGGAGAAAATGATTCTGTGGAGAAAACTGCATACTGCAATTTTTTTACTTTTTTTTCAAATTTAGCGACGTCTACCGACGTTTACCGACGCTTTCCGGCGGCATTATGCGTCGGTAGACGTCGCTAAACTGGCATATATTGCCAGGTTACCGACGTATAGCGACGTCAGTTTCGTCGATAAACGTCGCTAAATATCCCAGGATTTTACCTCATTTACCCAGGATATACCGACGCATAGCGACAACAAAAACGTCGGTATTTGTCCCAGGGAATACTGACGTATAGCGACATCATAAACGTCGCTCGTTCATCGACGAAACGACGGTAAACGTCGGTATATTACCGATGATCTATGCGTCGGTAAACATCGGTGTTGGCGACGATCAGCGATGTCTTTCCAAACAGCGACTAAGGTTTCCGCGACAAGTGGAAGACGTCGCTAAATATGTCGCTAAAATTGTTTAGCGACTTCTTTAGGCGTTTTAGCGACGTCTTTAGGCGTCGCTAAATTGACTTATTCTGGTAGTGATTCAACTCTTGGTCAACTCTAGTCAACTACACTAGTCAAACTTGGTCAACCAAGCTATACTAGGTCCAAGCCTAGTCCAACAAGTCTCACTAAGCCTAACCAAGCATAGGCTAGCACTCAAACACAATCAAAAAGCCGAAACAAGTTATCACACACACACAAATACAATATATATATATATATATATATATATATATATATATATATATATATATATATATATATATATCCAATATATATATAGGCATTCATATAGGCTAGTGCCTAGTACAGAAGCAAGGCACATACATGGTATATATATATATATTTATATATATATATATATATATATATATATATATATATATATATATAAATAGGGTAAAAATAAAAAATTTATATATATATATATATATATATATATATATATATATATATATATATATATATATAAATAGGGGGTGAGTGTGTCTGTCAAACATTATAGTGGATAGTAGGTCATGAGTGTGATAGGGTGTGTGTGTGTAGAGTGAGTGATATGGGGTGTGTGTGTGTACAGGAAATGACATGGTGTGTGTGTACAGGAAATAATATGGTGTGTGTACAGGCAATAATATGGTGTGTGTATAGAGTGATCGGGTTTAGTTTTCAGGTTTTAATATGTACTATACCTATACATATTTACCAATAATTTGAAAGCTAAATCTCAACTCAGAGAACTGAGTTCGAACCCAACGTCAAAGCATAGCTTGATAACTCACCTCACCCAAATGCATACAAATCCCCAATGTAATTATAAATTCTACTCAGCAAGGGGGTATGAACGAGTGTAGGTAAAGAGTGAAAGTGAGAAAATGAGTGTTTGCGCACAGGTGATTCTCTGATTACATCAGTTCTCAGGTTTACATATTTCGAGTATCATTCCTATATGAAAAACCCAAACTACAACCCAAATCATAAATCAGTATGAACCCAGCTAGGTAAACATTAACCTAGTTATGTATACTGTAAAACGTGCAACATGGTTTTTCTGGAATTTTTTGATAATTGGAATTGTTGCATTTTTGGGATAATTGTCAGATTTTTTTTGTCAGCATAGTCCTAGACTTCTAGCTAGAATTCTAGTCTTATTATTATTATTATTATTAATATTATAGTCGGATCAGGAAAACTGTATTTTTGAAATTAATTATTGGATTTTTGATTGTGGCCTATCACGATCCCGTGCCTGGGGTCCGACTCCGAGTTCAAACCCGATTTTCGATTCCGATTGCGAACCCACCCTTATTTTTTCTCTTTTAATTTTCTGGTTATTAACACTTAGATAATATATACATTGGTTAAAAAAACACTGAAATCCAAACCTAAGTCCCCAACTGACTCTCTCCTCTTTCCCTACGTTGGACCAGTTCCTCCACCCCCACATTGGACCAAGTTTCCCCCTTATTACTCCTACAACTCCTCATCTCCACATCTCTCTCTCCCACTCTTTCCTTCCACGAACACTCCTCATAAACCCACCACCACCACCTCTCTATAACACCAGCACTCTCTCTCTCTCTCTCTCTCACTACCTTTTCCTTTCCCCCAATTTTTTTGCTCTGTCCTGTGCCCGTCGGCTAACCCTGGCCGGCTGACCTCCCGCGCGCCCGCCTCCCGGTCGTGCCCTGCCATGTCCGACCCTCTGTTGCGCCCCGTCGGCCACCCGAACAGATCCGCTTCCCGACGACCCCCGCGCCCACCTCCGGCCCGAGTCCAGCCTGGCGCCTCCGCTCGGCCGCCTTCCCAGACCCCCTCGAGCCCGACTCCAACGCCTCTGCCCACTTTCCCCTGTCCAGAGCCAAGCCCTTGCTCCGGCCATCCGATCCTCCTTGGCTTTGTCTCCCGATAACCCCCTGCACGATGTCCCGCCGCAGCCGCCTCCCAGCGGCCTCTGTCACCGCGCGCTCGTGAGCTGCCCCGTGGCCGCGCCCCTGTCCGGAGCCGAGCCCTATCTTCGGACGCCAAATTAATACAAATTTTTACCAAACTCACTATACAGCTATGGGACACCTAGATGGATACATCTATGGAAAGAAATCAGGATTTAGAGGTGATTTGAAGGGATTACCTATAGAGATCCAATCTCAATAAAAAAAGCCCCAAATTGTGAAGTCCCCTTCCTCAAGCAATGTCTAAATAAGCTCCCCTCCTCACAAGTTAGCCTCTTTCAACCTCTATTCCAGATTTAGAACCAATTGCAAAAAATTGGGATCAATTTGGTGGAGGAATGGTGAGGAATGATGAAAGGGGAAAAAAATTTGGGTTTCCTAAAGGAGGATTTCTAAAAGAGGCAAGTGAGAGTTAAGAGACATTATATAGAGTGAAATTAAGTCACACTTGGGCTGTGGTGACCGGCCATATAGAGAATTAGGGTTAGGGTTTCATATTAATGGGCTTTGGGCCAAGATCATTAGCTAGCCAGCTCAACCCCTTAGCCATAAGTCCAAATGTAAAACTCTCCCAATCCTCTCATGAAACCTAGCCACACTCAAGTCAACTAAAACCAACTTAAGTTAGATTAGGGTCCCACACCATGCTAACTAAGTCACCAAAGTCAAAGTCAAACTCTAGGCTAGTCTCTAAGGTCTCAACTAGAAAAAAGTCAAAAATTACAACACCAATGCAATAAATAGTAAAATAATTCACAAAAACAAAAATGACCAAAATATCCTTAAGGCAAAAAATGGTAGTAACACCAGACTTGGGTGCATAGCCTGAAACAGGGCTATGAGCTCCCTTTTAGAGGAGTTCAGAGTGGACGTATAGGGGATGTATGCCATCAACATGGGCGCATAACTTATTCTGGTGACTTGGGCGCATGTGGGATGTCTTCGCTTAGGCGCATATGTCTCCCTGGCTTGGGTGCATATTACTTCCTGGCTTGGGTGCATAATTGTCAAGGTTGCTAAAATTTTCATACTTCTATAAGACCCCCTTGGGCGCATAATTGTCAAGTTTGGGATTTAGTTCTGTGGATTAAATTCTTAAGAGTGGTTTTCATTTCTTATTTTGTGGGTTATTGTTTCCTTGGTTTGAGATGTTTATTTTGTGTTTGGATCAGTATCGCCTCGTGGCTAGGTTGTCCTAGTTACATAGGAGGTGCTGCCAAATTTTTAGTAAAATCTTTCGAATTATTATTATGAATTAAGTTCAAAAAATTAAAACCTGTTTTCATACCCGATCTTTGCAAAGATTTCCAAAATTGGTTTTGTTGGTTTGGCTTTGTGGATTTTGTGAGTTTTGTATCCCCTATTAGGCGACGACCATATCGATCGGATGAGCCTCGGCGAAACGCAAACGCTACAGGACTTCCTGTACGTTGAGGCGTAAGCCAGCAACGTGAGATTTACATGACCAAGTCTGAGACGCCCATTTTCTATAATTTTTATTTAAATAATATTATGTTTTATTTTTAGAACCTGTTACTAGTTTTAGTATCTGGGGTGCAGGGCCTCAGCCTTCTGTTTGGACCGTTTCACAGCACTCAGATCTCGCCTCAGCATTTAAAATTAAATTAATTAATTTGTTGTAAGGACATAAGCCCAGCTTTTCTTTTGTTTTTCTGTGGCCCTGTATTTGTGTAGTTTAGGATTTTTCTGTTCTTTTTGGTTGCTGCTTTGCGTAATTAGACGCGTACTTAAAATGGGTATTAGTTTTATATAAAAAAAATTAGAAGAGTTTTCTCATTTCTAAATAAAAATGATAAAAATTCAAGTTTGTATTATTTAAACAAATTCACATTTTTCTTATTAAAAGAAAAATCAAATTTTATGTATATAATATTAAAGTACAAAGTTTTGTTGAATGAATTAGAAAATACGATCTTTACCTAATAGATCAATACATCGGTTCCTTTTTCGTTAATTGATTATTGTATCCTGCGACGGTAGAGTAGGTTGATAGCTTAATTAAATAACTTAAAAACTAGACTAGGACCTGCTTCTAGAAATTGTAACTAGCACACCTAGATTTGGCTCATCTATGTTTCTAAGTCAAGGTTCTCAACTGTAGGTTTTCGAGGACGTATTTGACTTCATCCCCGGTACCGACATCCTATTTCCAGTCTTTAAACAATGGCAAGTTACGGTTATGTTGTCTTGCATTTTATTTAGTAATTATCATGATTGCATGCTTAAACCACATTGCTACACGGAACTCTCTTCTTTAGTTCGAATATTGATTGTGGGGATATTGGGGGAGTAGTGTAGCGTTTATGACCAATGCCCTTATATTGCATTGTTGCGCAAGCTTACCTCTCTTACACACAGGGATAGGCTGTATCGCATCGCTAGGATGCTATTGTACAACCCAAGCCGGTCATAGACGTTACCTATTCAAATCACATTGTTTCAAATACTGAATTACTGAAAATTGCTGGAAAATATTGTTCACAGAATTTCAACTGTATAAAATTGCATCTTTCCATTATTATTTAGAATGTCGGATTATGTACTCGTACTTGCTCTTTTCCTGACTGGATCCCTCCTATAGGTGATGTTGATGATGTTGAGCTATTGTTCAATAGCTACTATGACCCAGTATTATATCTTGTGGTGTTGCCAGAGTCCCCCTTGGAGGATGCAGAACCTGAGGCCGATGAGCCGACCGTTTAGCTAGTTGTTTTTTCTCGTTATCAAGTTTATTTGTATTGGAGTTATAGATTTTGGTTTCAGTATTTTATTTCAGTTTTTTCAGTTTCAGTTTATACTTTTCAATTGTTGAATAAAAAGTTTTTAAATTTTCCGTATATTCGAGTTGTGACAAATGTATAGATGTTGTTGATATTACCTGCAACTAGAAACAGCTTACTGCCGCCGTCTCACAACGGTGCAGGCTGGACATGATCCGATTCGATGCAACAATTTGGGATCGGGTCATGACATACATGCTGAAATATAATAATTAACATGTAACATTAATTTTAAATCTCAGTTTTTAATATCTCAAAACTCAGTTAACAGTTAAGTTCTAATTTAACATTTCGAACTAAAACAAAACCAAATCATCATTCATAACTCAAATTGAAGTTTGTATAGGTGTAGCATACTTGTGCCATACAGTAGTGTCTAAACGTGTCCACGTTCATGTTCAAAGTGGTGTCCAACAGTATCTAAACAAAATCGAATGGGTTATTAGAGGACAGTGCTCAGCACCGCCTCTTACTGATGGGTCGAGTGTCCCAAGACACAACACGCAGCACCAAGGGTCTTGGGTTCGTGTCTAGAGGTAGGTTAGGGTTAGTCCTACGTGTCTAACACCTGACACGAGTCATCGGCGTGTCTGTGCGTGACACGACTCACGTATCAGTCGAAGAAAATCGATATAACGGTACAGTAAGAAATCAGTACAAGTCAAATCACGAGGCTGATACGACACGACACGTCATGCCACTTGGGGGCTGATATGTCAGTCACTACCCCAAGCCGCATTCCAAGTGTCGTGTGTCCAAGTGACACGGACACACAGATATGCACCCCGAGCAGCAGGGCACTCATGCACACTCTCGTGCAGTGTGTCCCGCCCTATGTGGACATGACACAGACACAAATTTCACCTCAGTAAGAAATAAAATCAAATGGCACATAAACACCTACAAATCTGTTCAAACACATTTTGAAAATAACAAAATAAAATTCATTGTGGCATTCCATCGAACACCTAAGCACACACACTGATATGTGTTCGATACGGACGCCAAATCAATACAAATTTTCACCAAACTCACTATAAAGCTAGGGGACACCTAGATGGATACATCTATGGAAAGAAATCAGAATTTAGAGGTAATTTGAAGGGATTACCTATAGAGATCCAATCTCAATAAAAAAAGCCCCAAATTGTGAAGTCCCCATCCTCAAGCAATATTTAAATGAGCTCCCCTCCTCGCAAGCTAGCCTCTTTCAACCTCTATTCCAGATTTAGAACCAACTGCAAAAAATTGGGATCAATTTGGTGTAGGAATGGTGAGGAATGATCAAAGGGGGAAGAAATTAGGGTTTTCTAAAGGAGGATTTCTAAAAGAGGCAAGTGAGAGTTAAGACACATTATATAGAGTGAAATTAGGTCACACTTGGGCTATGGTAGCCGGCCATATAGAGAATTAGGGTTAGGGTTTCATATGAATGGGCTTTAGGCCAAGATCATTAGCTAGCCAGCTCAACCCCTTAGCCATAAGTCCAAATGTAAAACTCTCCCAATCCTCTCATGAAACCTGGCCACACTCAAGTTAACTAAGACCAACTTAAGTTAGATTAGGGTCCCACACCATGCTAACTAAGTCACCAAAGTCAAAGTCAAACTCTAGGCTAGTCTCTAAGGTCTCAACTAGAAAAAAGTCAAAAATCATAACACCAATGCAATAAATAATAAAATAATTCACAAAAACCAAAATGACCAAAATATCCTGAAAAATGGTAGTAATACCAGACTTGGGCGCATAGCCTGAAATAGGGCTATGAGCTCCCTTCTAGAGGAGTTCAGAGTGGGCGTATAGGGGATGTATGCCATCAATATGGGCGCATAGCTTGCTCTGGTGACTTGGGCGCATGTAGGATGTCTTGGCTTAGGCACATATGTCTCCCTGGTTTGGGCGCATATTACTTCCTGGCTTGGGTGCATAATTGTCAAGGTTGTAGAAATTTTCATGCTTCTATAAGACCTCCTTTAAAGTTTTCGATAATTCAACGAGTTTAAAATACTTTGAAAGAAGCATGGACCGTCTTCTCGTGATGCAGTAGACACATAGCGTAGCTCTTCCGTTGGGCACATAGTGTTTGGCCAGACTATCAAAGAGATGGCTGTTGAGATCTTCCTCAAAAATTTGAACTGACAGATTTATCGGAGTAGAATTTGAAGAGGTCAATCCTTCATGCTTTGTCCACGTCAGCAAGTGGTCGTCCCATAATGTACAAGAGATCGGGTCTTCATGTGAGCGCATAAGTCGTAGTGGGTGCATATTGTGTAGTGGGCGCATAGGCACATAGGAGTAGTGGGCACATAGTATTTAGCCCATGCCTATAAATAGGCCTTGAAGAGAGAGAAGATTCATTACTCTCTTTTCCTTCTAAACTTTTAAAAGACTTTTCATCTCTTCTCTACATGAACCATGTCTAACAATGCTGCCAAGAGATATGCGAAGGGCAAGGGGGCTGCACCGAGTGGCTCTCCTCCTGCGACAGCGTCCTCGCTAGTCCAAGACCCGATCCTGGGTGAGGCTACGCCTCAAAACAATGTCTTGAGCGATAATTTGCGACGCTCAGACTTTTCTTAGTTTTCTTTTCTACAGATCCTGAGTCTGACTGTCTCTTCTGTCCTTGCAGTTGACATGTTTATCCCGGAACTTGGTGGAATCCCTTTCGGCTCTGCTTGCCAAATCCTCGGCACAAGCCTCATAACCAACATGGTCAGAAAGGTTCTAGCCAAGATCAGTCATAATCAGCTTACGGAATGGATGATCGCCATTCTTGAACAGGACAAGACCTTCCTGAAGCAGATGATTAACGACGAGAAGCACTTGCTCGGAGGGGCACTTCATTTCAAGAAGTCATACTTCCTGTTTGGTGACAGTGTGGGGTTAGAAGATGGCGAGATGATACGCTTGAGAAGCCTACTGGTGGTCAGGCTGAAAAAAAAGAGGATATGGCTACCGTTGATAGAGCATCAATATTCTTTGTCTGCGTTCACTGTCTTAGCCGTGCAGCGACAGATAAAATAGGAGCTAACCCCGGAGCTCCCCGGGGTTGTCTTCGGAAGAATACCGTTCGACTTGGGAGATCGAAAGAAGGACACTTTCAAGTGTGTCAGGGGCTCTACATCTTACTTTATTAGGGGGTTGTAACCTGGTACCGTAATAAACGACATTCCGAGTGACCTCCACCTTTAAGCTGCCGACACGCTTTACAATCTGATGATGTTGGGGGACGTGTCGTATCCCATGGGGAAGATGCGAATGGAAGGCTGGAGTTATCCAGTTTTATTCTGGAGCAACCTCACTGACTGGGTGCTTTCCACGTATGAAGCCACCTTAAAGACTGCTGGCATTTTTTATGCTATTAGGGCAGCCCAATATGGCGTAAAGGTCAACTGGCCAATGTTTGTCTCCTTGGCGGAGTTATATAACCTTCAGACTTGTACTTTCTTTACTCCGAGCAGGGAGATGGGATTATCTCTCTATGAGATACAGGAAGTATCGAAGCTTCTATGGGCACAAAGCCATATAAAGAGTATGTGCCTTGTGATGAGGAGCTCCGAGACCTGGAGAATGAGAACTCCGAAATGATGGAAGTATAGAAGGAGTTATTCTGCCACCTCCTCATCTGTCATAGGATCAACAAGAAAAGAAGGACCACGGGGGCCAATCACCACACATGAGCTTGGACGGGCTACGTCTTCATTCAAGGAAAAAGAGAGGATCCAGCCTCCTTTTCGATTTTAAAACCTATGACTAAGTCCAAGATAGAAGTCCGGATGGCAGATTATGATACAGTGGATATCGAGGACAGTGATGATCCTGAGGGGAAGTTCCTGATCAGCTACTACTTCCGTCAAGCTGAATATTCGTTGTCGGTGAAAGCTGTGCTGGCAGCTTTCTTGATGATCTGGCTTCGTGACTGTATAGTCCCTAGGGGTTCAGGGACTATTGAGAGGATGAGCCAGAGCATAATACTTCTGGTTGTGAAGCTAGTATTCGGATACCGATTTGCCTTGCTTTCTGTGAGGGTCTGTGCCACTAAACGGGGTCTACGAGATTTTGTTAGAAATACAGTGACTCCGGACGACGGAACCAACTTCGCTTGGACCGAACTTTCGTATCATTTCTTAATGGGGTGGCTGCTGCTGCATTGTCCTACCCTGATGAATGCTGGGTCAGCGGTGAACTCTTTGGTGTGAGACACCTTTTTTCGGATATTCTACGACGCAAAATGGGCCGTCACTGGTGTACCCACTTACAGAAGGGCCATAAGCATCTTGCAGAACTACGGGTTCTTTAGGGTATCTCCTCCGTCTGGCAGTAGCAGTACAGGAGATACCTTAGTGGATGAGGGAGTTCATACCACTAGCTTGACTGCTAGGGCGGTTCACTGGCTTCAGTCTTTTAGGCCGTCGTATCTGGTACTCAGAAACAAGAACCATGCCTATCTGGAGCCATACCTGCCAAGCTATTTCGCCTGACAGTTTGTCTACAGCCAGCTCCTTTTGTGAAATGCTAGCCCGTATTTGGAGTCAATAGGCAGCATAATTGAAGGAGCGCGTGCCTGGATATATTACAATACCGGATGCATGGGGGCAATCTTCACCCTGTCCACAGATAAGCCCGAGACCCACCTGTGCTATGCCACCGCCAAGTTTTATGTTCAGATCAATACCTTTCATCCCTGGTATAATCGTAAACAGAGGTTGATATTGGGGACTCGGTTTTGCCCCACTTCTGCGAACCGAGCCCAAAAGTCACCGCAGGGCCGTAAGAAGGAGAGCGCTGCTCCAGTCGTGAAGCCAGTCGCAGCACTACGGCTGAGGGCTATCCTTATGGAGCTGGCAGTACCTCTAAAGAAGGATACGAAAGATGATTCTACTCTTCCTAATCCTCCTCAGAAGAGGAAAGCTTCAACTAAATTGGCCCAGGAGCCAACTTTTAAGAGGAAGAATAAGATTGTTGCCCTAAGGAGAGCCAAGGAAGTGGGTTCTGGCTCAACTCGCTTGAGAAGGTCTTCCCGACAAAGTAGAAGAAGAGGAACAGCGTCACGGGCCGTTACCATTCGGGAGGTAGATCCCTTCCTAGACTCCATAGTCGTTTTGGTCAAGCCATTAAAAGCTTTCTCACCCTTGCGTTTGTCCTTTGCACAGGACCCTAAAGTTGCAAGTAAGGCAGGTACCTCCTCGTCTGAGGAAGTAGACGTGACAACAGTGTCCTCTCCTTGTCCTCGACCGACAGACGACATTCAGCCTTCCCCAGTCAAGGAGGCTGAATCAAAGGATGATCAAGGCGAATGCCCAGATTATTGTGGCGACCAGAGAGCCAGTCCTTCTTTCAATATCTCCTTGGGGACGATACCTGAAATCGGGGCCATAATAAAAGAGTTGGACGAGAATCAAGTCCAATAGGCTCATTCTTCCGTGGGTATATTATCTTTGCACCTCTCTTCGGATGAGGTTTTTTGACTTTGATTTTGCGTGCTCCTCGTGAGGATGACCGCCATTGTGTATTCCCTTGTAGACAAGGAGAAAAAAAACCATGAACAGAGATAGCCCAAGGCATTAGAAGAGAAAAAAGGTTATTCCTGGCTCCTCTGGGGTTGCTGGTACAGAGGATTCTGTCAGTAAGCCGACATCGACTGCAGAAGGAGAGGTTGAACAGCCTCATGAGGTGGTTGTTGCTGAATCTGCTTCCGTTCCATCTGCGGCGGTAGAAGATAAATAGCTTGATGCGGCTCGAGGCCTCAATATTGTTATTTGTGAACAACATGGGCCTGCTATCGGATTCTCTAACGCTAAGGCTGATGACATAGTCCAAGTTGGCGCTAAGCATGTCGAAGGTACGAAATTATAACTCTTTCGTATGCCCCTTTTTTGTTACTGATACATATATTGTTTTCTTGTCATGTTCGGTTTCTTGTCAGGCATCTCTTCCTGGTGGAAGAACATCATAAATCTTTCTCCCCGACGACCTCTACCGAAGACGACGAGATGGCCTATGAAGTTGTCAAAGCTTTCTATTCTATCTTGAAAGTAAAGGTTTGTGGGGTCTTGAATCCAAATACTGCCTTTGGCCCCGTGAAGGCTGTTGCTGAATGCTAGGTGGTAGTCCTTGAGAGCATTGCCAGCTATGAAGAGCGGGCTAATGCTCTAAGGAGGGTTCTGAATGATCTAGAGAGTCAGGTGGCCTGATTCTAGAAAGCCAAACAACGGAGCCCGACGTTGCTGTTCCATACAGAAGATGAGGCCTTAGTCACGGCTCTTGCAGAAGAGGGGGCTACTTTCCAAGAAAGGAAAAATGCCCTCGCACAAGAGATCGGTGAATTGGCTGATCAGTATGAGTAGTTCAACGCTACGAGTGAGGCATGTGCTGCTTCAAAGAATAAGCTGGTTGCACAGATTACTGAGAAATATAAACACAATGCGCAGATCCAAAGTAAGATTGCTCAACTGGAGGCCAGCTTGAGGACAACGACGTCTGAACTGGAGGACTATTTGGTTCAGGCTGCCATGATCGCCACAACTTCCGACCACTTAAAAGAACAGCTGGTGAAGCTGGCGGAAGAGCACGTGAATTTGATCCCCTTCTAGGATGAGGCTGCTCATCAAGAAGAGGTGCGTCGTTATGCTACCGCGAAGTCTGAAGCAGAAATTGTAGCTCTAAGGGATAGTATCAATCGATTGTGTATCCCTTCGATCTGCTTTTGTAATAGGTTCAATTAGCCGTCAAGACTCTGTATCTTTTTCTTTTCTCCATCTTTTGATAGACTTTTTTTTAATAAAGAATCTTTTGGCTTTCAAGATTCATGAATGATGTTTATGAAATATCAGAACTAGAGGTAACGTGAACGTAGTAAGAATATTTTTGGTGGGTGTTCCACTGGAAATTTGATGTGGACTTCTTATCCATTTTATATTCAAGGTTCTTGAATATAGATAATAAGTTGAAAGAAGCTGCTAATAGAGGTATTACGGATGTAATAGCAGAGAATATTCTATATCTGACCAGAGGTAATATGGACGTGGAAGGATATATAATATTAGGCAGGAGTGAATAATTCAGAGGTAATATGCACTTGATTGTCCTTAATGAATGCTTTGCTCAGAGGTTATATGGACGTGGCAAAACATTTCTTAATCATCCCACTAGGGAAATAATTATCGAAAAATAGTTCAGAGGTAATATGGACGTGATTTGTTTTCGTCAGACCGAGTTTGGGCAGAGTCCAAAACGAAAATAGTTCCATTGTAGAATCTTTCTAGAGGACCTATTATCCATGGCGTATTCAAGACTCTTGAAATACAGATAATAGTTAAATGATTTTTTTTGAATCACATAAAAATTGTACTGTACATTTACATGACTAAAACAAGGTATATGTGAACGATGTTCATGAAGGTTACACATAATACTTCTTCAGGAACTTGCCGTTGATCGGCATCATGAGCAAGTCACCATCAGGTTTGGTTAGTCGATACGCACCATTAGAATACACTTATTCTATAACAAAAGGACCTTTCCCTTTAGGCTGGAATTTTCATTTTGTCTTGTGCGTCATGACCATTGGTCTTCTCACTGCTAAGACCAGATCACCAACTTGGAAGATTCTTTTCTTTACCTTTTTATTAAAGGCTCTAGAAAGGCGTGCTTGGTATAGCTCAATATGCTGCTGAGCTAATAATCATTTTTCGTCTAGTACTTCGAGTTCTTGTAGTCGCAGACGGTAACTTTCTTCGGCAGTAAACTCTCTGGCTAAGGCTACTCGAAGAAAGGGAATCTGGATTTCTAGTAGAAGAACTGCTTCACTCCCATAAACATTCAGCGAGCTGTTGTACGATAAGCCCAAAGACATTCGTCGAGCTTCTTATTCCAGTCGTGCTTGTTTGAAGACACGAACTTCTTGAGAAGTTTAATGATGGTCTTATTGAAGGCTTCTGCTAACCCATTAGCCACTGGATTGTAGGCAGTAGAGGCTACATTCTGGATTCGATTCTTATTACAGAACAGATAGAATGCATGGCTTGCGAATTATAGACAATTATCATGGATGATCCTGCGAGGTGGGCCAAAGCGATAGATATCGTGATGTTTGATAAAACTGATCACGTTCGACGTCTTCACTTCGGTGAGAGGTATAGCTTCAGTCTATCTGGAAAAGTAATCGGTTATAGCTAGGATGAACCGATGTCCTCTGGAGGATGACGAGATGATTGGGCCTATGACGTCCATACCCCAGGCTTCAAAAGGTTAAGATGTCGTCGTCGGGTGTAGAAACTCCAAAGGTTGATGAATAAAGTTGGCATGGAACTGACAATCCCTACACTTCTTTGCATATCAATAACATCTGCTATCATCGTGGGCCAATAATAACCCATTCGTCTGAGACGATCTTGTAATTTGGGGCCTGGTTGATGTGTGCCACAAACTCCATCGTGAGCCTCACGTAGTGCATGTTTGGCTTCTATGTCTGATAAATATCGTAACAGTAGCCCGTCATAAGAGCGTCGGTACAACATTTTGGTAGACGTATCATATTAAAATCTGAAGGATCGCCTTTAGACAGACACTGCTTCCTTTGGATCCTCAGGGAGGATTCCGTAGATGGCGTAGTCTATGAAAAGAAATCTCCAGTCGTTGACATTTGTTTCTGTTTCATAACTGTGATGAATATGCAAGGCGTCTTTCACACAGAATAGCTTTCGACTAGACACTATGATCAAATGCTGAGTATTGGTAGGAACGGTCAAGGAAGCAGCAAGATCGGCTAAAGAATCTTCTTCTATATTATGTAGTCGAGGCACGTGCTCGATGAAGCATCCAGCGAAAGTAGAAGCTAATTCGATTGTCACTTTAAGATATGGGATGAGGTCTTCGTGACGAACTTCATAATCTCCTCGAATCTGACTAACTAATAGCTTATAATCGCCATAAGCTTCTAGATAGTCAACTCCCACTTGTTTTGCCAGTTGAAGGCCGATCAATAGGGCATTATATTCGGCCACGTTATTAGTACAGGGTTCCACGAGAGAATATACACGGTTGTAACACCCACTTTTATAAAATAAGGGTAATTTTGAAATTTTATAATTATAATCATTTAATAATGATATTTAAACCATGTTATAATTTTTGGTGATTTTTAGTTATTTTTAAACTATTTAAAATCACGACTTGTGATTTTGATAATTTACTAGTGTAACCCTAGAGTTTGCTGAGCCCAGAGACTAACCATGACCAAGGTAGCCTAGCTATGTGATTAGGATGACTAATTACTAGTTTTTAACCTTGGGGTATTTTGGTCATTTTGATAATTTTGTGAAATTGTAAATTGTATTAATTAAATATTGTGCTAATCTATTAGTTAAGCCTTAACCTAGAAACTTAACCTAAATCTAGATTAGCCTTGATTGATTAGGTTAACCTAGTCATGAGATAATTACTAATATCTAGATATTGTAGGAAGATATTGTACTCTAAGATATTTATGGAAAATTAGCCTATGACATTTGAACCAATAGGAATGCCTAGATTTTGTTGGACAATCTTTAGCCACTCATCAAGACCTAAAAACCTAGCCCTAATAAATCTATGGCAGCCATTAAACACCCCCTCCCCCTTCCTATAAAACAGTCCTATTAAAAACTTTAGCCTCTCTTTACACCCCTTTAGAACCCTAATAGTTCTTCACAATTTTTCCTTCTCTAATATCCAAATCAAGCCCAAATTGATTCAAATCAATTGCAACATCACCCTCTACAGTAGTGGAGGCTAGTTGGGGCTTGCTAGCTAGGGTTTGAAGTGCTTTGGTGGATTGAAGTTCAAGAAGAACCCTCAACCTCACATCCTTTTTCTTTGAGATTCAATCTCAATAGGTAAGTAAATTGTGTTTTATTTTCATAAATGTATGCATATAGGTATACCCTAGCTGTAGGAATAGTTTGGTGCTAGGTAGTGTCGATTTCGTGTCCGTATCGGACACGTATCAGTAAAATTAAGCCGGTGTTCGATGAAATGCCTAAACCAATGTTTTTATAACCATTTTTGAAACTGATTTCATGGATTTATAGCCCTATATATGGGGATTAATTTTGCAAGTGACTAAGTCGATTTCTATTTATTTTTCGTGTCCAAAATTGGACACGAACCCGTGCACGAGGCCACGGGTCACTGTCCTGCTACCTCGTGTCTAGTTCTCACTGGACACGACACGAGACACGACCATTTTTGGTCAGCACCTTGGGGCAACATCTGACGTGCCACCCACAAATTTTTAGAGGCTCTCGTGTCGTATCGGACACGCAATTGCGTGAGCACGCGATTTGTACTGTACTGCACGAGCGTGCAAGTGCTATCTGATACGCGCTTCGTGTCCTTCATGGACACGTCATGATGGTGTTACAGGGACACGAAGGTGTAGACCTACTATGGGCGAACACAGGGACACATGCACGAGGACACTGGTGTCGTGTGTCGGGTGCACGAGCCTGTGACACGCCCGCACGAGGCTGTGTTCAGTGAATTTACTGATACTTCCTGTAAATTTGACTATTGATACTTCGTGTCCAGTTCTAGGACACGTGGACACCCTCCACATATGCACACACGTGTGGGACACCACTGTACCCGAATGTTTTGGTTTTCAAATGAAATTGATTGAAATGGTGTTCTCTGATTCTCTTTATTTGCACTGTCAAGTTGGTTTTGTAAAAACCTAAGAACACATGGCTGGGATGTTAATTCTAGGTTTAAGTGTTATTTCCTTCTGATTTAAAAATGTTAGGTAGTTAATTTGTTTACCTACATGTGTTAGAAGTTGTAGTCCATGTTAAATTTGATTGTATTGATGCTATGGGTCATTGGAATCAGGTATTGGTGTGCTAACTGCTAAGGTAAATCTGAGATTTCCTATGTGAAAACCTGAGAATTATGTTAGTTTAATATCTGAGAATTATGTTAGTTAATTTTGGAATTTACATGAAAACTGAACCTGGGTCACTTGTGTACATGTATCACATCTCTGTGTTTAACTATTTTGAGTTTTAATGTGTTCTCAAATTTAATTTACCTGTTCCCATGCATTTTCTGATACTCTGTTGATCAGGGTTCATATTGTTATTTTTAGTATAAATTAAACGATTTATAAGGGTGTTTGGATGTTGATTTATATGTATACATACCTGTGGTTGTGTGGGATGCATGTTGGTATCAAACGATTGGTTCGGATCTGTCTCATTTTGAGATGGATTGTTGGAAATTCGAATGTGATTCATGGTTCAGTACATTTTTTTCTGATATAACATTATTTTAGAGTTAATATACATTTAACTGTTTAAATGTTAAATTATACTAATTTGCATGAATACAATGTCTAGATTCATGATAGCATAGCTGGGATTCATGATAGATTAGTGATTTGGGTTTCATATGTTCTGTACCGTGACTGGATGTAAGAAAAACTGAGAATTTCCCTAATGTTAAAACTGAACTGAGATTGTTTATACCAAGCAGAACTGGGTTTGTACCTACATGAGAAAACCTGAGATTTAGGTTTCACTGTCTTTGAATTAAAAACTGAGAGTTTTGTTTGAATGTAAAAAACAAATCTGAGATAGTGTAGGATTAATGTGATATGAATTCCCTTCCTTTTTACTGGGTTTGTTTTGATATAAAACCTGAGATTAGTATAGGTTCAATGATTGATTTCCTTTTCCTTTTCCTGAAATCTGAAAATACTATTGGTTTCCTTTCCTCTTGCTAACTAAACTTGCCAAACCTGAGTTGATGAACTGTTAGTGATATATATATTGAATTCTGAGATTACATTGTGATGTTTGAACTCAAAAGAAAACTGAGTTCTTATAAAAATGTATGGCAATTTCTTAATGAACTAAGTTGATGCAAACCTGGGCATGTTCTCCATTATCACTGTCAATTTCATGTCCTGAAAATCTGAGAAATTCATTAGTATTTTACTGTTTTGGTGTTAATCCTGAGATTGCATTTTCCTGTCTTCCTGCAAACTAATGACACAAAGACCAGACACATAACCCTCTAGCACACACACACAAGCATTTATGAACACACACACACATTCAAATCACACACATTAGTTTACCCTCCCCCCTCCCACAGATTTTTCTATCACTTTAAAATCAGTCACACACACACCCACTACCTATATACACTCCTTCACACACACATTTATATGTACCTATAAACATGCCCCTCTCTATACCTCTATTTATGTTCACATGCTATTATGAGCACTTTTCTATGGATGTATTTTATGGGCCATGCAAGTATAGGCCAATAGCCTATACAAGCCTGGTTTAACCCTTATATATGTACCTATACATATAAGTACCTATATGCATACTTGTTCATAGAAGTGTTGTGTGGTTGTGGCTTGTATAGCCTAGTTATGAGGTGTGTTTAGCTAGGGTAGACTGGTTAAGCCTAGTGAGACTTGATTGAGTCTAGGTTGACCAAGTTGACCTAGCTTTGACTAGATAGTTGACTGAAGTTGACCAGGGTTGACTTTAGTCTAGAATTGACCTAGATTCATGTAGAGTGCATAGTAGAACTTCATTTTACTATTCTGGACATGTTATGACTTGTGCTGTTCTAAATAGGAGCCAAACACCACTCCTCGGACAGTATTTTTATCTCGGACACTCAGATACCAGGCGAGTACATTCTCTGATCATTTTATATCCTGTTTAGAATTATTTTCCTACTTTAAATTACCTTACTTGATACTGTCACGTTGGTCACACGGATTGGTACTATATGGATCTTTTCATGAGATGTTATCCCCCTCGGGAGCATCGGATACTACATGTTTTGTGCGTTTCACGAATCATCACGTATCTCTATGCTTCCTTTGATTCACGAATCGCTTGTGACACATGTACTCTCATGTTCACAGAGCATTCATGAATCACCTTCACGTATCACTCATTTTATGAGCCATGTAAAGTTTCACGAATCTTAACATAACTTGAACAGATCCTTGTGTATTGATTGGGGATGGGGGGGTAGAAATATACATGTGAATATTATCCAAGTAGCTGTAGTCATGAATCACTCTCTTAGCTGTAGTCATGAATCTCCTATGCCATTCACATGTGTATATTTTACTCTGATTCACTAGTCATTATTAGCTCTCTTTGTATAGTAGATATTTCTATTACAGTTCTCTCTCTATTTACTTACTGTATTTCTTCAGTTCACGTATCTTACTTTACTTCATGATTATATTTTCTAACCTGCTATGATCTGTTGAGATGTACTGTACTCGCTCCTGTCCTGACTGGACCTGTTGAAAATATTACAGAGGATGAGGAGGAGGCCCTATGTACCACCTATTACGGAGTAGGATTAGACGACACCTGCGACCTGGTTCCTCTGGAGGACCCAGCTGCAGTACAGGATGCTACTCCCAGAGTCTAGGCTAGATAGCTAGGCTTTAGCTTTTCTTTCAGCATTGTTATTTGAATTTCAGTTGTTGTTCTGAGATGTAGTTTATATTTAGAGAGTTGTTTTGAGCTGGATGTTCTTGAGTTGTTATCTTATACACTTAGATTTTCTCTCTCTTAATAGTATTACATTGTGCTTTTGATCTCTCTATCTACCTTTACTATTCTCTATCTGTTTTAGATGTGATTGAGACTGTTCTGTTATGTCACCTCCATTCGGAGTGTATATACTGTACAGGTACCATTATATTGTTAGATGATTGACCTAGGACAGCGTTCTACCGCCGACACTGCGGCGTAGGCTGGACGTACCCACTTCTCGTGCCCCTACACAGGGTGCGGGTCGTAACACATTTTTAGTGGTGGCCCATGCAGGTCGAGTATATGTAGTGGTATTCGAACTAGAGTATCACTACACCCTGCAGTAGGATTAGGATATTTTTGAGGGTACTCAATCACAAATAGGAAAAACTCTTATTCAGATTCCGTATATCTATATTTTGCCGCTTATTGTCTCCCTTGAATATAACTGTCCTCCCTTGATATTCGACTCATTCTCAGCAATTGTTTTTTGATCTGTGTCTCCAGGTTGGTTGAGACGCGATCGCATCGCCAGGGCCAGGGGGCCGCCAATGAGAGGTCTGCCACCTCTCATGCTCAGCAGCCAGCCCATGGTACCGCAGCCCCAGTCATGCTAGCTGGGGTAGGCATTTTAGCAGCTTTTGGAGGAGCCCCACCAGCAGTGAGGCATGAGCCGAGTCCTGTGATTCTGGATGTACTTCTTTAGCAGCAGCAGCCACCTGCAGGGACAGTTGACGCCGTTCAGCTGTTAGCCTTCTTCCGGCAGTACATGGAGGGTCAGCAGACCCAGCAGCAGAGGCAGACAACAGAGCTCACACGAGGCATTGAGCTGGCAGTGACTGCAGTAGAGAGAGTCATAGCTCAGCCAGCGGCAGCCCCGCAGCCGTACCAGCCACGGAAGAAGGGCATCCAAGATTTCCAGAAGATGCACCCAAGAGACTTCCGAGGGACAGAGGGGATCTCGTATGCCGATGAGTGGATCGAGCATATGGAGGAGATTTTCAGGTTGGTTGAGATTCCGGCGAGGCTCCAGATTGAGGCAGCGGCCAGCATGATGTAGGATCTGGCCCGTACATGGTACCAAACCGACCCGAGGGTCGGTACAGCAGGACAGACTTGGGCAGCATTCAAGAAGCTGTTCAAGGAGAAGTTCTTTCCAGACGTAGCGCTGGGAGCCCTCGAGACCCAGTTCGAGGCCCTAGTCCAGGGGAACCAGTCCGTGGAGGAGTACGCAGGAGAGTTCTGCCGCCTGAACAGATTTATGGAGAACTTGTCGGAGACGACGAAGGCCCGAAGGTTCCGGAAGGGCTTAGTAAAGGAGGTCAAGTCCTACACCAAGAACGCCCGCGATGCTACCTATGAGGAGATCCTGGTGGACGCTTTAGCTGTAGAGGATGATCTTGAGCATAGGCTCAAGAGGGGGCGAGACTCCTAGGGAGGCAGCAGTAGCGGAGGACCGGCCAAGAGGCCGCACGTTCAGCATCAGTTCCAGGGTCACGGCCATCAGCAGGGACAGCAGCAGCCCAGACAGCATCAGGCACCCAGACAGCAGGCAGTTAGTTGCCCCTACAGCAAGAAGCCGGGGCATGGATGGGGTGAGTGCAGGAAGAGGCTGGACAGGTGCCTACTATGTGGAGCAGCGGACCACCAGCTGAGGGAGTGTTCCCAGTACATAGGCACAACACCAGGAGGAGGAGCCAAGGCTCCGATAGGTCAGCAGCGGGGACCGTTACAGACACAACAGTAGAGATTTGTGCAGCATCAGCATCAGGCTGGAGGAGGCCAGCAGGGGCGAGCTTACGCCATGACAGTCGAGGATGCTCAGGCAGTGGGAGAGGCGCTGGCAGGTTCTGTTCTTTTCGATTCCATTCCCGCCTTGTCTCATTTTATCTATTATGAAATTCAACTCCATCTGTTCTTATCTGCTTCCTTATCTGTTGATAAGTTTTGATTTGGCATTCTTTTCGATTTGGTTTTCTTTCGAGATAAGTCATATGGGCTAGGTCGCCTAAGTTATGGAATCTAGAGTCTTCTGTAGTCATGATAGCTGGCATAGTGAGGACACATAGTCAGATTTTGGATATATTTCTCGGGTGTGGGAATTTAAGGTATTCGCTGCCAAGCATGCGGCAATACAAAAATTTTAAATACCATAATTCTAGAGGTATGTACCTTAGTCGAGGACTCTGTGATTATCGTAGCCTTGCTCACTAGCATGACGAAGATTCTGAGTATCATGATTTTTGACAGACGTATATGATAATCTGATGGTATGTTTGAGACTTTGATTGTGGGGTGTTTGACATAGGAGACTACTACCATTTTAATTTCGAGGACAAAATTTTTCTAAGGAGGGTAGACTTGTAACACCCACTTTTGTAAAATAAGGGTAATTTTGAAATTTTATAATTATAATCATTTAATAATGATATTTAAACCATGTTATGATTTTTGGTAATTTTTAGTTATTTTTAAACTATTTAAAATCACGACTTGTGATTTTGATGATTTACTAGTGTAACCCTAAAGTTTGCTGAGCCCAGAGACTAACCATGACCAAGGGAGCCTAGCTATGTGATTAGGATGACTAATTACTAGTTTTTAGCCTAGGGGTATTTTGGTCATTTTGACAATTTTGTGAAATTGTAAATTGTATTAATTAAATATTGTGCTAATCTATTAGTTAAGCCTTAACCTAGAAACTTAGCCTAAATCTAGATTAGCCTTGATTGATTAGGTTAACCTAGTCATGACATAATTACTAATATCTAGATATTGTAGGAAGATATTTTACTCTAAAATATTTATGGAAAATTAGCCTATGACATTTGAACCAATAGGAATGCCTAGATTTTGTTAGACAATCCTTAGCCCCTCATCAAGACCTAAAAACCTAGCCCTAATAAATCTATGGCAGCCATTAAACACCCCCTCCCCCTTCCTATAAAACAATCCTATTAAAAACTTTAGCCTCTCTTTACACCCCTTTAGAACCCTAATAGTTCTTCACAATTTTTCCTTCCCTAATATCCAAATCAAGCCCAAATTGATTCAAATCAATTGCAACATCACCCTCTACAGTAGTGGAGGCTAGTTGGGGCTTGCTAGCTAGGGTTTGAAGTGCTTTGGTGGATTGAAGTTCAAGAAGAACCCTCAACCTCACATCCTTTTTCTTTGAGATTCAATCTCAATAGGTAAACCCCATAAAACCCTAGTAAATTGTGTTTTATTTTCATAAATGTATGTATATAGGTATACCCTAGCTGTAGGAATATTTTGGTGCTAGGTAGTATCGATTTCGTATCCATATCGGACACGTATCAGTAAAATTAAGCCGGTGTTCGATGAAATGCCTAAACCAATGTTTTTATAACCATTTTTGAAACTGATTTCATGGATTTATAGCCCTATATATGGGGATTAATTTTGCAAGTGACTGAGTCGATTTCTATTTATTTTTCGTGTCCAAAATTGGACACGAACCCGTGCACGAGGCCACGGGTCACTGTCCTGCTACCTCGTGTCCAGTTCTCACTGGACACGACACGAGACACGACCATTTTTGGTCAGCACCTAGGGGCAACGTCTGACGTGCCACCCACAAATTTTCACAGGGTCTCGTGTCGTATCGGACATGCAATCGCTTGAGCACGCGATTTGCACTGCACTGCACGAGCGTGCAAGTGCTGTCTGATACGCGCTTCGTGTCCTTCGTGGACACGTCGTGATGGTGTTACAGGGACACGAAGGTGTAGCCCTACTATGGGCGAACACAGGGACACGTGTACGAGGACACTGGTGTCGTGTGTCGGGTGCACGAGCCTGTGACATGCCCGCACGAGGCTGTGTTCAGTGAATTCACTGAT
This sequence comes from Iris pallida, assembly GCA_029216955.1. NCBI lineage: Eukaryota > Viridiplantae > Streptophyta > Magnoliopsida > Asparagales > Iridaceae > Iris > Iris pallida. The sequence continues at coordinate 72,964 of JANAVB010009267.1, forward strand.
ACTTCCTGTAAATTTGACTATTGACACTTCGTGTCCAGTTCTAGGACATGTGGACACCCTCCACATGTGCACACACATGTGGGACACCACCGTACCCGAATATTTTGGTTTTTAAATAAAATTGATTGAAATGGTGTTCTCTGATTCTCTTTATTTGCACTGTCAAGTTGGTTTTGTAAAAACCTGAGAACACATAGCTGGGATGTTAATTCTAGGTTTAAGAGTTATTTCCTGCTGATTTAAAAATGTTAGGTTGTTAATTTATTCACCTACATGTGTTAGAAGTTGTAGTCCATGTTAAATTCGATTGTATTGATGCTCTGGGTCATTGGAATCGGGTATTGGTGTGCTAACTGCTAAGGGAAATCTGAGATTTCCTATATGAAAACCTGAGAATTATGTTTGTTTAATATCTGAGAATTATGTTAGTTAATTTTGGAATTTACATGAAAACTGAACCTGGGTCACTTGTGTACATGTATCACATCTCTGTGTTTAACTATTTTGAGTTTTAATATGATCTCGAATTTGATTTACCTGTTCCCATGCATTTTCTGATACTCTGTTGATCAGGGTTCATATTGTTATTTTTAGTATAAATTAAACGATTTATAAGGGTGTTTGGATGTTGATTTATATGTATACATACCTGTGGTTGTGTGGGATGCATGTTGGTATCAAACGATTGGTTCGGATCTGTCTCATTTGGGGATAGATTATTGGAAATTCGAATGTGATTCATGGTTCAGTACATTTTTTTTCTGATATAACATTATTTCAGAGTTAATATACATTTAACTGTTTAAATGTTAAATTATACTAATTTGCATGAATACAATGTCTACATTCATGATAGCATAGCTAGAATTCATGATAGATTAGTGATTTGGGTTTCATATGTTCTGTACCTTGACTGGATGTAAGAAAAACTGAGAATTTCCCTAATGTTAAAACTGAACTGAGATTGTTCATACCAAGGAGAACTGGGTTTGTACCTACATGAGAAAACCTGAGATTTAGGTTTCACTGTCTTTGAATTGAAAACTGAGAGTTTTGTTTGAATGTAAAAAACAAATCTGAGACAGCGTAGGATTAATGTGATATGAATTCCCTTCCTTTTTACTAGGTTTGTTTTGATATAAAACCTGAGATTAGTATAGGTTCAATGATTGATTTCCTTTTCCTTTTCCTGAAATCTGAAAATACTATTGGTTTCCTTTCCTCTTGCTAACTAAACTTGCCAAACCTGAGTTGATGAACTGTTAGTGATATATATATTGAATTCTTAGATTACATTGTGATGTTTGATGTTAATCCTGAGATTGCATTTTCCTGTCTTCCTGCAAACTAATGACACAAAGACCAGACACATAACCCTCTAGCCTACACACACACAAGCATTTATGAACACACATACACATTCAAATCACACACATTAGTTTACCCCCCCCACAGATTTTCCTATCACTCTAAAATCAGTCACACACACACCCACTACCTATATTCACTCTTTCACACACACATTTACATGTACCTATAAACATGCCCCTCTTTATACCTCTATTTATGTTCACATGCTATTATGAGCACTTTTCTATGGATGTATTCTAAGGGCCATGCAAGTATAGGCCAATAGCCTATACAAGCCTGGTTTAACCCTTGTATATGTACCTATACAAATAAGTACCTATATGCATACTTGTTCATAGAAGTGATGTGTGGTTGTGGCTTGTATAGCCTAGTTATGAGGTGTGTTTAGCTAAGGTAGACTGGTTAGGCCTAGTGAGACTTGATTGAGTCTAGGTTGACCAAGTTGACCTAGCTTTGACTAGATAGTTGACTGAAGTTGACCAGGGTTGACTTTAGTCTAGAATTGACCTAGATTCATGTAGAGTGCATAGTAGAACTTCATTTTACTATTCTGGACATGTTATGACTTGTGCTGTTCTAAATAGGAGCCAGACACCACTCCTCGGACAGTATTTTTATCTCGGACACTCAGATACCAGGTGAGTACATTCTCTGATCATTTCATATCCTGTTTAGAATTATTTTCCTGCTTTAAATTACCTTACTTGATACTTTCACGTTGGTCACACGGATTGGTACTATATGGATCTTTTCATAAGATGTTATCCCCCTCGGGAGCATCGGATACTACATGTTTTGTGCGTTTCACGAATCATCACGTATCTCTATTCTTCCTTTGATTCACGAATCGCTTGTGACACATGTACTCTCATGTTCACAGAGCCTTCATGAATCACCTTCACGTATCACTCATTTTATGAGCCATGTGAAGTTTCACGAATCTTAACATAACTTGAACAGATCCTTGTGTATTGATTGGGGATGGGGGAGTAGAAATATGCATGTGAATATTATCCAAGTAGCTGTAGTCATGAATCACTCTCTTAGCTGTAGTCATGAATCTCTTATGCCATTTACATGTTTATATTTTACTCTGATTTACTAGTCACTATTAGCTCTCTATGTATAGTAGATATTTCTATTACAGTTCTCTCTCTGTTTACATACTGTATTTCTTCAGTTCACGTATCTTACTTTACTGCATGATTATATTTTCTAACCTGCTATGATCTGTTGAGATGTATTGTACTCGCTCCTGTCCTGACTGGACCTGTTGAAAATATTACAGAGGATGAGGAGGAGGCCCTATGTACCACCTATTACGGAGCAGGATTAGACGACACCTGCGACCTGGTTCCTCTGGAGGACCCAGCTGCAGTACAGGATGCTACTCCCAGAGTCTAGGCTAGATAGCTAGGCTTTAGCTTTTCTTTCAGCATTGTTATTTGAATTTCAGTTGTTGTTCTGAGATGTAGTTTATATTTAGAGACTTATTTTGAGCTGGATGTTCTTTAGTTGTTATCTTATACACTTAGATTTTCTCTCTCTTAATAGTATTACATTGTGCTTTTGATCTCTCTATCTACCTTTACTATTCTGTATCTGTTTTAGATGTGATTGAGACTGTTCTGTTATGTCACCTCCATTCGGAGTGTATATACTGTACAGGTACCTTTATATTGTTAGATGATTGACCTAGGACCGCGTTCTACCGCCGACACTGTGGCGTAGGCTGGGCGTACCCACTTCTCGTGCCCCTACACGGGATGCGGGTCGTGACAACGGTGTATAACCATATAACGCCCGTAGTTCATATTATGTATTTTGGTATACGTGTACGTATTTTGACTAATATTGCATGTCTTATTGCATGGTTATTTTGGCATTTTATTTGCTTGGTTCGGTTCGGTTTGCTTGGTTCGACATGATTTGGTTTTGCATATGGACCAACCCCACCTACCACCCCTCTTTTCCTTTATTAGCCGCCAACCCCTCTCTCTTTCCTTATTTACTTCTTCTTTATTACTTTTTCTTTTTCCATTAAACTCTCTCCACCTACCAGAGAGGCTTAGACAAGTGCAACTTGCTTCATGGAGGACTCAAGTTTTATTGTTCCATTTTCTTCATCACGAGATTCTATGACACTTTAATACTTAGCATTTTCAATTTCCATGGCTCATTTCATGTATATCTAAACTTGTTGCAATTTCAGATTTCTTGGGTTTTTGATCATTCTAACCCTGCTATCTTTAAGTTTTGATGGTTCAATGTTGTAGAGAATTTTTGTCCCATTTTGACTTATGGAAGTCTGAATTCTGACCCTAAATGAAGGTTTAGGGGAACTTGGAAGCCATGGATCTTCATGGTTCTTCTTCTTGGAAAAGTTGGAGAAGAAGAACAGTGCTTGACCGTATGGCCTTTTCACACGACAAGTTTTCCTCCTGGCCGCATGGCTTTGGCAGCATTGTCGCATGGCCCTTGCCGCATATGCATGTTTTCCCGGGGCCGCATGGCTTCGATAAATCCGAGCCGCATGAGCCCGATCCCCTCTCAACCGTATAAGACCCCACTCCCATAGTCGCATAGCCACCTTTAACTGTTAGCCGCAGAGGCTTGTTCCCTTCCCGAGCCGCATGGCTCTTGGCAGCTCCGAGCCGCATAAGCCCATTTTCTCTCCTGGCCGCATGAACTCATTTCTCCCTTGCCATATATGCATGTTATTTTTTGGCCGCATAGGCTCTTGTCGCATGGCCTTGCCTGGCTTTTGCCCCATGGCTTTATTGGCTCCAGCCGCATGAGACCCTCCAGCCGCATGAGACCCTCCAGCAGCATGAGCCCCCCTATTGCTTGCCGCATGGCGATCCCTGACTTCGGTAGACCCGAGCCGTATAAACTTGTTCCTTCCTGGCCGCATGTAACCCCTTAGCCGCATGAGCCGGCTTTTCCATAGCTCTTGTCCTCTTTTATTCTTACTATTATTATTATCCTTATGATGGGTTGGTACATTTATGCTTGTGTCTCAAGACCCACTGTATAACTTGAGTCCCTTTATAATATGCTTGTACCATATAAATCCTATACATGTTCCCTGAACACGATAGTGACCCGTCGTAGTGTACTCTTGACAAGTAACTTGACATGCTAATTCTTGATGGTGGTCTGTCGTGACGCACTCTTAACATGATAAGTAATCTTGATAATTAAACCTGTAATGATATACCTCGAATAGCTGTTGCGACGGCTAGCAGAACTTGACAAGAATTTATGGCCTAGACACCGTGGGTGATTGTGTTTGTACAAATAAACCAGTGTTGTCATACATCATGTGTAGGACAGGGACCCCTAAGTACCACGGTCTAGGGTACCTACAGAAATTGACTAAGGCTAATAACTAGAATAAATCAGTAGTCATGAAGAGATTTTTCAGCTACAGGCAATCCCGATATTTGTGCGCGCTAGTGGATTTGTAGCCTGACGACGAGTAGGGCACATTTCCAGCATACTGTCATGTGTTGCACCCTTCATGAACAAGATACTCGACCTGGATAACCTGGATGGTCTGCAGAGCTTGTGGCTGTTGGAATATCTTATTGCATCTTACTAGTAACTAGGCCTGTGATAACCCTAACTAGTTAAAGTATCAAGTCGTACTCATTGCTTGGTCGTGATTGATTAGATGGAGTCTAACCCAGTCTAGTCTTGTCCTGATCCTGTACAATATCGTAACATGACCTGATTGCTTGTGCTTTACTTTATCGATAAATGGTGGAAAACCATGATTCGTTCAGACGAAGGGTTACAACCCCGGTACTTATTTGGTTTAAGGGTGGTAACTTGGTTATCTGAATAGTTGCATGGTTATCTTATCGTATATCATCATGATTTTCCATATCTCCAGTCCTTTATTATATGTTATTATGTTTTATGCTAATTGCTGGTTTTAGTTTTTAAGTGAAGACTCCTTCGTGGCACTTGCTCTTTCTGGGGTCTGACGCAACTGGTTTTGTATGGCCAGATACCGGAGCAGTTCCAGAGGATCTACCGACCTTCCAGCCGGATGGTGACCACCAGGCGTAACCAAGGCAACGAGTAGGATTCCCTTTTTATTCTCCTACTTTATTATAAAATTATTCTTTTTGTGGCGTTTAGCCGACGAGCACATGTTAGCTCGATTGTACCTTACTTATTGTCTTCCTACGGGCTGTAACATGATTGGCAAATCCTATGGTTGATCATGTATGACTGAAACTCTTGCTAGTCTTCACATTTTGTACGACTAGCTTCATGATCATCAAAATATGTAATGTATGGAACGCCTTACTATTTTATATTTGATGCTCTAACATCTTGTAACTGCTTTTACTTGCTTGAGATTGAGACAATAGGCTTGTTCATGACCATAAGAGACTGATGGCTTGTAGTTAAACTCTCATGTATCTAGACAGCCATGACCGTATAGCGAGGTAGATTCCATTTCAATATACGTAGCTGGCTATGTATGCCCCGCTCTCCAGTATTCTGGTTCTGGGACGTTACATAGTTTAAGTGGTGGCCCATGCAGGTCTCGAAAATTAAGATACGTGAGGGTTTATTGAATAGATGTCTCAATCAACACTCGCCCTTGATCTCTGTTCGTGTCCTCTAAGTTCCTGAATTCTTGACCTGATCATATGCTTGTATCTTCGATCTATCCTGGTCCTTCCTTATTGTTCCCTGTGTCATCTTCTTCAGCGACATTATTCCTGATCCTACTGATCGGCAAGGTGGAGCACCTCTTATGGACCAGCAGCAACCTGGAGATCAAGCCCAGCATTCGGGAGTAGCCTCCAGAGTCATGCCTACTGGGGGTCAAGTGCCACCAGTTCAGCCAGTCCATCCCGTAGAGCCTGATGACGGCACCTTGGTGGGTCTCTTCAGGACATTGTTAGTATCTCAAGATTGTTGAGGCGATGCCCTGCACTAGGCAGTGACAGATGCTCTAGGCAGAGGTGGACACCATGGAAACAGTACGGCCAACAGCTTCAAGTGTCTGAACCCTCTGTTCTTTAATGGTAGTGAAGGCGCTATCGTTGTTAATGCTTGGCTGCATGATACAGAAGTGATTCTAGAAGCAGCCAGGACTCTAGAAGACGAGAAGGTGGTCGTAGTGTGCCTGCAGTTATTGGATCTAGCCCGCAGCTGGTGGGCGGCGCAAGCCATTCGATTAGTGGCACCAATTGCTTGGATAGTATTTTATGAGAGATTTCAGACCAATTACTTCGATGATGTAGCTCGATACGATCTACAGACGAGGTTCACCAATCTGAAGCAGATGGGCAAGATGGTCGACGGTTATGCGGTCGAGTTTTTGAGACTTAGTCGGTTTGTGCCCACCTTGGTAACAACCGAGTTCGACATAGCCCAGCGGTTCCAGTAAGGGCTCCATCTAGGGATTTTATTGGCGGTGGAGCAGTTTGAGCATCAGATTTTTGATGCGGTATTGAGATCAGCCAGGAGGCACAAGTATACGTTCCAGAGGATTGAGGACAGTACCGCAGGTCGGAAGCGATCCCACAGTCAGATGAACCAGTCTTCAGTACCAGCCCCGACAGCTAGGGCTTTGACCATTGGAGCTCCGAGGGGAGCGGCCTCAGTGATGTCAGTTCAACATTCAACCCCGGCATACCCACAGCATCAGAAGCAGAAGCACTCTTCCGCAGTGAGATGTTCACATTACGGGAAGCCAGGACATGTGGTGGAAGAATGTCGCATTGTGTAGAGATAGTGCCTGGCTTGTGGGCCAGCGGATCACAAGATAGGATCCTGCCCGAATAGGGGTAGTTCATCATCGTCCAACTTTTCTAGTCCTTTGGTGAGAGGACCAGCACCATTCCAGCAGCAGTATCTGCCTCAGAGGCCATTGCCGCCTCAGTCATAAGTATTCCAGCAGCAAAATCCCCAACAGTATACACAAGCCCAAGCCCTGATCCAGAGCAGACAGAGAGGTTTTCAGCTGAGGGGACTAGCACCCAGAGGACATGGTCATGTGATGGCGATGATCGTAGAAGAAGGATTGGCACTAGATGAGGTAGTGGCAGGTACTATTCTCGTCAACTCCTTTCTAACATCAGCGTTATTTAATTCTGGTACATCACATTCATTCATGTCTGCACGATTTACGACAAGGATATGACTGGAGCCCGAGTCATTATCAGTAAGGCTTAATATACTTACTAGTAACGGTCTTGTGGGAGTAGATCGAGTGTTTTCCTCGTGTCGGATCGTAGTTAGCGGTAGAGAGCTCCCCGCTAGATTGATAGAAATTCTCCATGGCCGAATATGATGTGGACCTAGGGATGGATTGGTTAAGGAACCAGTATGCTAGGATAGACTGCCATATTGGTAGGGTTGTTTTTAGCATTCCAGGCGAGCCAGAGTTTTCCTTTTCCCGAGGCGAAGTTGAACCTTCTCCTCCGGTATTACGGATGGCAGTAGCAGCATTGTCATTACCCCGGATAGTCGAGGAGTTTCCAGATGTTTTTCCAGAAGAGCTTCCAGGAATACCGCCAGAGCGAGAGATCGAGTTTACCATAGACTTAATCCCAGGGACAGCCCAGTGTCAGAGAGAGTCTACTGGATGGCGCCGTCAGAGTTAGAGATATTGTACAAAATGATTGAAGAACTCAGGACCAAGGGATTCATTCGTACAAGTGGATCTCCTTGGGGAGCCCCGATGCTTCTTATGAAAAAGAAGGATGGTATGTCCAGGTTTTGTGTAGATTATCGTACCTTGAACTCAGTGACAATCAAGAACAGATATCCTCTTCCGAGGATAGATGACTTGTTTGATCAACTCAAGAGGGCAGCAGTATTTTTGAAGATTGATTTACGGTAAGGATACCATCAGATCGGAGTCAAAGAGCAGGACATCCCGAAGATAGCGTTTAGATCTAGATATGGAGATTGGGAGTTCCTGGTTATGCCATTTGGACTAACCAATACGCCAGTTGTATTCATGGACCTCATGAATCGTATCTTCATGCCTTACTTGGATTAGTTTATGATTGTGTTTATAGATCCCATCCTGGTCTACAGCAAGAGTGTAACGGAGCATGAACAACATCTCAGAGTTATCCTCCAGATTCTCAGAGAGCACCAGTCATACGCGAAGTTCAGTAAATGCAAGTTCAGGCTCGATTGCATTTCATACTTGGGTCATATCATCACTAGAGGAGGAGTAGAAGTGGATCCCCAGAAGGTCGTGGTCATTAAAACATGGCCAGTACCCAGCACAACTGCAGAAGTTCGCCGTTTCCTTGGATTAGCCGGCTATTACCGGCGATTTGTTTCAGATTTTGCTCGAATTTCAGCGCCATTGACCCAGTTGAGCCGCAAGGATGTGCAGTTTGCTTGGACAGCAGAATATCAGGATTCCTTTGAGAAGTTGAAGCGAGGCTTGATAACGGCACCCATTCTCATGCTTCCAGATGGGACCGAAGGATTTGTAGTATATTGTGATGCTTCAGGCAGAGGTTTAGGATGTGTTTTGATGCAGCATGAGAAGGTAATAGCTTATGCATCATGCCAACTTCGTGATCATGAAAGGAATTACCCAACCCATAACCTGGAGCTGGCAGCAGTAGTGTTTGCACTTAAGCTTTGGAGACCCTACTTGTATGGATTTAGGGTAGAGATTTTCACCGACCACAAGAGCCTGAAGTATGTGTTTACCCAAAAGGATCTTAACATACGTCAGAGGAGGTGGCAAGAGCTGCTTGTGGATTATGATGTCAACCTGCAGTATCACCCAGGAAAGGACAATATAATAGCAGATGTGTTGAGAAGAAGAGCCAGAGTTTATTTCCTCATAGCGCAACCAGAGCTATTAGAAGATCTTCAGAAGATGGCTATAGAAGTTGTCCTTCCTACCAATGTGGCATTGATGGCCAGCATGCAAGTTCAATCTACTATAATCGAGAGGATCCAGATGGCACAGTCAACAGATTCCAAGCTTCAGCGACTCAAAGCAGAGTGTGTAGTAGGACGAAGACCAGAGTTATGCATCCATGAAGATGGTACACTTCGACATAGGAGGCGTCTATGTGTACCTAGAGGTGATATCAGACAGGAGATCATGGCAGAAGCTCACAGTTATCAGTATTCTATTCATTCCGGTGGCACGAAGATGTACCATGATATTCCTCGGTACTTTTGGTAGAATGGCATGAAGAGGGAGATAGCTCGATTTGTCTCTCGGTGTTTGGTTTGCCAACAAGTTAGACCTGAACACCAGAGACCAGCTGGACTTCTTCAGCCCTTGTCGATTCCAGAATGGAAGTGGGAGCATATAACCATGGATTTCGTGACTGGATTACCTAGGTCCCCGGCAGGTAGAGATGCTATTTGGGTCATTATAGACAGGCTCACGAAGGTGGCTCACTTTCTCCCGTTCAGAGTTGGTCAGTCGACGGCTCAGCTAGTAGAGATGTATCTCAGGCAGATAGTCAGGTTGCATGGAGTACCAGTCAGTATCACCTCGGACAGAGATTCAAGGTTTATGTCACACTTTTGGCACAGTTTGCAAGAGAGTTTGGGAACTCACCTCCAGTCAGCTCAGCTTATCATCCGCAGACAGATGGTCAGTCTGAGCGTACCATATGAACCTTGGAAGATATGTTGAGATCTTGTACCTTCGACTTCGGTGGTTCGTGGGAGGTTCACCTGCACCTGGTGGAGTTCTCGTACAATAACAGTTTCCAAGCCAGTATCCAGATGGCACCGTTCGAGGCACTGCATGGTAGGAAGCGCAGATCCCCACTAGTATGGGACGATATTGGAGAGAGGCAAATGCTCGGTCCAAAAATGATTACTCAGACAGTTGAGGTGGTCAGAAGAGTCAGAGATCATCTTCGCGTTGCACAAGATCCCCAGCACCATTGGGCCAATTCTCATCGGTGTCCCCTTGCATTTTCTGTCGACGACCACGTGTTCCTCCGGATCTCGCCAACCCGTGGCGTCATTCGTTTCAGCATGCGGGGGAAGCTTAGTGCTAGGTATATTGGGTCGTTTGATATTCTGGAGCGAGTAGGGGATGTATCCTATCGTCTCGATCTTCCGCCATCGTTACGTGAGGTACATAATGTCTTTCATGTATCTCAATTACGACGGTATATCCCAAACCCAAGCTACATCATGGATCATTCGGAATTGGTTGTTGGTACCAACCTTTCGTATGAGGAGAGGCTCGTATCCGTATTGGACCAGAGAGAGAAGATACTCAAGAACAAGACTATTAGTTTAGTCCGTGTTGCTTGGGGTCATCACACTTTGGGTGAGTCAACGTGGGAGCGTGAGGATGATATTCGATAACGATATCTCGACCTGTTTGACTCGTAAGGTATAATGTCTTTCTTATGCCTCATGCTCTCACTTCCTTGCTTGAATAAATGATTGCTTGATTGATTGCTTGTTATAACTTGTCTGTGATTAGTATAGCTTGTCCTTGCCTTTCTAGCCTCTTAATTAAATTTCGAGGACAAAATTCTTTTAAGATAGGTAGAGTTGTAATGCCCATAGTTCGTATTACGTATTTTGGTATACGTGTACGTATTTTGACTCATATTGCATGTCTTATTGCATGGTTATTTTGGTATTTTATTTGCTTGGTTCGGCTTGGTTTGGTTTTGCATATGGACCAACCCCATCTACCACCCCTCTTTTCCTTTATTAGCTGCCAACCCCTCTCTTTCTCTCCTCATTTACTTCTTCTTCATTACTTCTTCTTCCTCCATTAAACTCTTTCCACCTACCAGAGAGGCTTAGGCAAGTGCAACTTGTTTCATGGAGGAACTCAAGTTTTACTGTTCCATTTTCTTCATCATGAGATTCTATAGCACTTTAATACTTAGCATTTTTAATTTCCATGGCTCATTTCATGTAGATATAAACTTGTTACAATTTTGGATTTCTTGGATTTTGATCTATCTAACCCTGTTATTTTCAAATTTTGATGGTTCCATGTTGTATAGAATTTCTTTATGTCCCATTTTGACCTATGAAAGTCTGGATTCTGACCTTAAATGAAGGTTTAGGGGAGCTTGGAAGCCATGGATCTTCATGGTTATTCTTCTCGAAAAAGTTGGAGAAGAAGAACAGTGCTTGACCGCATGGCCTTTTCATGCGGCAAGTTTCCCTCCTGGCCGCATGGCTTTGGCAGCGTAGCCGCATGGCCCTTGCCGCATATGCATGTTTTCTCGGGGCCGTATGGCTTCGGTAAATCCGAGCCGCATGAGCCCGATCCCCTCTCAGCCGCATAAGACCCCACTCCCATAGCCGCATAGCTACCCTTAAATGTTAGCCGCATGAGCTTGTTCCCTTCCCGAGCCGCATGGCTCTTGGCAGCTCCGAGCCGTATAAGCCTATTTTCTCTTCTGGCCGCATGAACTCATTTCCCCATTGCCGCATATTCATGTTGTTTCTTGGTCGTATTGGCTCTTGCCGTATGGCCCTGCCTGGCTTTTGCCGTATGGTTTTTTTGGCTCCGGCCGTATGAGACCCTCCAGCCGCATGAGACCCTCCAGCAGCATAAGGCCCCCCTATTGCTTGCCGCATGGCGATCCCTGACTTCGGTAGACCCGAGCCGCATGAACCTGTTCCTTCCTGGCCGCATGTAACCCCTTAGCCGCATGAGCCATAACCCTTGGATCCCGGGCCGCATGGCTTTTCCATAGCTCTTGTCCTCCTATATTATTACCATTATTATTATCCTTATGATGGGTTGTTATATTTATGCTTGTGTCTCATGACCCTTTATATAACTTGGGTCCTTTGATAATATGCTTGTACCATGTAAATCCTGCACATGTTCCCTGAACACGATAGTGATCCGTCGCGGTGCACTCTTGACAAGTAACATGACATAATAATTCTTGATGGTGATCCGTCGTGACGCATGTAGGTCCTAAAAAATTAAGTTGCACCAATCAACAAAGTAATGAAAATCAAGAAAAACAACTTTCAATTGAACTGCACAGACATCAGATTGCGCATCATTCAAATTGCGCAGACTGGATTGCACACACTTTCAAGTGCGCAGGTTGACGTGGCAATGTCATCATTACCTGACACAATCAAATCTTCTGACAATTGACAGCACAAGGAACGAGGAGACTGTTCGTTTATTACGCCGCACAGCGCTCGAGGACAGCTGTACATACAGCACAATCTGCCAGACTGTTTGCTGCACAATCCATCTCAGCGCAATCTGAAGTCAGCACAATTCATGTGGCGCGCTTCATCATGACAACTGATAAATATACACGTGGCATTCATGCCATCAATTGCTCGCTACGTGGCAACCGTCTGCACACGATCATGCGCATTTCAATCAAATGATGCCATGTGTCCAAGACAGTTGGCCCACGACCAGACAACTGCATGTACAGTCTGATGCTGCGCAATCCAGTGCCTGCGTAATCCAACTTGCGCCAATCAGAATAACTAAAAGTTAGTTATTTCCAGAACTCTATAAATAGAGTTTCAAGTCTTCATTCAAGGGGATCAGACAATAAAAGTTCAGAAATATCAGAGAGTTCAGGAGTTCTTGCTCAAGTGCTGCTGCATTCTTCCGAGACTTTTGCCTTCAACTTCAGAGGCTATCGTCTTCAAAGTTCACATCGTCTAAGGGATAAAGCAATCGTCTTCTAGATTGGATTCCTACAGTTGTACTTTTCCAGAATTCTTGTAATCTCTTTACAAAGTTTGTTAAATAAAGTTTATACTTTTGTTTTTGCAAAGAAAATGGTGACTCTACTGGGGATGACTTTCTCCTCTGATGAGAAAGTGATAACTCAATGTAACGTTGCATCTATCGAAAAGACGTAGAAGACGCTGGTTATGAAGGTCAACCAGACAGCCTATGAAGCCATGATCAACTCCAGGACCACTCCTCGTACTGCGACAAATTCTGCCACGAGCAAAGTGCGCCCAGTGTGGGTCCCCAAGACTGCTGTACAGTCTGTTGATTCTGTCCCTAAGACTGCTGCACAGTCTAAGGTCTCTGCCACCAAGACTGTTGTACAGTCTGTTGTCTCTGCTGTTGCACAATCTGCCTCTGCCACTCATGTGCAGTCTGATGTGGCCATTGTACAAACTACATCATATGCTGCTCTGTCAAAATACAAGACTCTTGTTCCTCTGGCACAGTTGGCTGCAACTCTGCCTGCGCCGTCCACTATTCCAACAACCAGAGTACAACTCAAGCACTCTGGCAACAAGGCTCCAACTGCGCAAACCACTGTGGTTCAGGCCAGAAGACATCCTGCACAATCTGCCAGTGTGCCATCAACCCATGCGCAAACTGTGTCTGCGCAATCCAAGAGAGACAGCCCTTTGGCTAATCTCTCCTCTTCTCACAACAAGGGAAAAATCTCTGCTCCTCTCTAACACTCTGCTGCTCCTGCGCAATCCACTGGGGGTAGTCTTTTGGCTATTCCTCCTCCTCCCCAGAATAAAGGAAAAGGCCCTTTGGTCTTTTCTCAAACTTTCTTGTCCCATGACTTGGAAGACAACAGAGGGAAACGCTCTTTAGCTAACCCTTCCTCCCAAAACAAAGGAAAAGGCCCTTTGGCCTTTTCTCAATCTTCTTCGGTTTTTACCGTTGAAGATCAATCTGAATGTGCTCCGGCACCAGTCAGTACAAGGACCCTTTCTCACAAGAATTCTTCTTCTCTCCTTGCCAAAGGGAAGTGTACTGATCAGAGAGGTATTCTGCCTACTCCGGTAGCAGAGTTCCAAACCCTCAAGATCTTCCGTTCAAGACAGGGAAAATTATTGGTGTCTCAGACAGAAAGCCCTGGTGGTGAGTTTGTTGATCTAAGAACTTATCTCAATCGACCAACTTCGGTAAAACACAAACAGCCAATACCGAAGACCAACCAGTATCAGAAGCAAACTTCCAGGATCAAGAATTCGGACACCTATGCCAATGAAATGAGTACTTCCTTGTACACTCAGGGAACAAGACATTTGATGAACCGGAACCATGTTCCGAATGTTATCAAAGAACACATCCTTCGAACTTTTGCTCGCCCTGTTGCTGTTCCCGGTCTCCGAGAACACCTCAAGCAAAAATGGGACAACATCCCAACATCACCAATGCAACCACTTGGACACCATTGCAATCATAAAGTGGTCATCAAGTATTGTTGTCAGACAACAAGACGATCTGTCTTCGATCGCCTAAACTTTTCTAACTCTGAACCTATGTCAGAAGATGAAGATGAGATTTTGTACGCTTCCGTCAACATGACTTCTAGAGACACTGGGGGTAGGAAGTGTTCCAAGCACGGAAAACCTCGCAAGCCAAGCCAGCGGTATTTGGATTTACTCCAAGAATCCTCTGAAGGAGTATTCCAACATACCCGATCCTGAAGTCGAGACGCAATCGGTCAAAGGAATCTTCAAGATCCTTCCGAACGTCTCCTTCCTTCTCACTCAGGAGATGATTCTTTCTCCGACTATGATGCATACAGCGAAAGCTTAGAGCAGACAGTGTCCTCCACTGTACCCAGAGAAGTGACAGCTTATGTTGTCAATGAAGATCCCGATGCTTCCAGTTCAGCTAGTCAAGAACAACGAATAGCTGTGCTAGAAGATAAGCTGAAGACCATGGCCGAGATGGTCGCAAGTATGTATTCCATCATTGTGGCCAAGCGTATAGTCTCACCGGCCGTACCTCCTACAAATCCTGAAATCATAGCATCGTCGGTGCCTGTTAATGCAGGGTCGGGGGTAGCATCTCTTCCAGTACCTCCTGTACAAATCCAACCTACACCCAGTCAGTCAGGTGCTGGGGGTAGTGCTTATCATGCTGTTCCTCCTCCTCACACCGTGGTTCAGCCTGCTCCTTCTACATCAGTGGAAGATGCCAATGAAGCTGTCAAGCTTTTCCGGACTCAGTTCGAAGCTTTCAAGGAGAAAGACAACTTGCAAAGGTTGGGAATCAAGCAACCTTACCCAGTTAAATAGAAGGAAGTTCCATTTCCTTCGAAGTACAAGATCCCAACCATCTCCCTATTTGATGGCAGCACTTCTCCCAGTCAGTTCATTAACCACTTTGAGGTTATAACTGTCTAACTTCAACCAAATGACGCTCTTCTTACCAGAGTATTCGTTGGCTGTTTAGCTGGCGTAGCATCGATTGGTATAAAAGCTTGCCCGATGGTTGTATCACCTCCTTCTCGGGCTTAAAGCATATATTCTTGGAACGATTTTACGAGGGGATCAATGACATGACTATGTCAGCCCTCAATAAAATCAAACAAAGATACAATGAAACTGCTAAGAGTTTCATTGAAAGATTCTGCCGGAAAGCTTTGAAAATGCCTCCAGGGACTCCGGCTGCTGTCACTATAGACACATGTAAGGCAAATCTTTTGCCCATCATCAGCATGTGGACGGGGTCTACTCAGTTCCAAGATTGGCCATCTTTCATTGTCAACGCTAAAGCAGCTGAAGTTAGCGCCGACAAATTCAAACAGCTAGGGGTACAAATGTCTAATCCCGACCGGGATGAACATCAAACATCAGGTCGTGGCAATCGCCAGAACAACCGCAAAGGAAAAGAAACTTTGAACATCAATTTGAACAAGAATAAAGAATCTTTGGCGGTTAACGTAGCATCTCCTACGTCTACTTCTACTCCTTCAGTACCTCCACCGAGAGAACCTCGTCCTAAAGTAGAGTACTCTTTTGACGAGAATGACACAGCGAGCATCTTTGATTGCTTAATCAAAAGCAATAAAATCCAACTTCCAGATCCAAAGAAACCCGATGAAGTCGGTAAGACTGATCATCCCAAGTACTGTGTCTATCACAGGTTCATTGGGCATCCTACTCGAGCATGCTACGTGCTCAAAGGAAAGATACAAGAGTTAGTCAATGCTGGTGTTGTCATTCTACAACAAGACGAGAAAACTGTGACTGAAATATGGTTTCAATTCAATTCGATAACTTTCCTCCGCAATGGTGCAGCATGGTGTCATCCCTATTCCCAAAGCTACTCTTGAGATTGAGAATCTCCCTCCTCCACGAAGTGAAGGTCTTGTTCCCTTGTCTCTTGACAATGGCGAGATTATGTGGATTCATCCAGATCTTGCTTCAGAGTTTAAACTTCCCTCTTCATCCAAGAAGAAAGACCGCTCCAAGGGCAAGAAAAAGACCTGTAACATGGTGTATTTTGACCTCATAGTTGATGAAGAAATTCTATTGGGCACCAGATCAGGGAAAGCCTATTTGAAGGATTATCCCGAAGCTCAAGAGAATCCTGCCTCTTCTTTTGAACCTGCTCCAGTGCAGCCTGTGTCCACTGAGGATATTTCTTCTGCATCCTCACCGGTTGTGATACCCATTCCCCCCAAGCCGGTAGTAGCTGACAAAGGCAAACAACAAGTCCGCTTTGACAAGCCCTTGAAGAAGTTATCTCCCACAGGACTTGAAAAGCCCTACAACTTTGATATCTTGGCTCAGTTAGCCAATACACCGGCCCGGCTGTCAATCTTCGAGCTCTTACGTCTTTCTAAAGAGACTCGAGAAACTCTAAGTGAAGCTCTCATGCAGGCTGAAACTTGTCTAGCACTTCTGAAGAAACCGACAGAAGTGCCTGTCTCTTGCCTTCATTGTCATAGTGTTTTGGAATTGATTCCAAACATTACCTTCACTCAAGATGACATGCTAATGGAAAACAACAGGCATGATCGTCCTCTCTACTATACAGGGTATGTCGACTCGATGAAAGTTAATCGTATTCTGATAGACCCAGGGTCTGCCCTTAGCATCATGCCAAAGACAATGTTAGATGCACTGAAGATCCCTGTACATAGTCTCTCCAGCACAATCACCACCATCCTTGTATTCAATCAGGGAAGAAGTGAACCTCTGGGCAAGATTCGCCTAAAACTCCAAATAGGCAATCTTCGCACGAAGGTGACCTTCTATATTATCGACAATCATGGTTGTTCTTATAATGCTTTGTTGGAGAGACCATTCCTATATGAACATAAAATTGTTCCATCAACTCTCCATCAATGTTTCAAATATGTTGATGACAATGGAGAAGTCCAGAAGGAGGTTGTTGATCTCTATCCTTTCAAAGGTGTCGAAGCATATTGCAATGATGCTCGTATGTACAAGGATGAACTTATGAAGGTTGTATTAGCTTTAGACACTTAAGAAGAATCAGAAGCAGTGCCCAAAGACACCCTTATAATACCTGTCAAAGGGCGTGTTTCTCATCCTCAATCATCCAAGCCATTGGCTATTCACTTGCCAGTTCAGAAGCAACCAACAAATGATGATCAAGATCAAAGGGAGCTCACCTCTTCTGAGCTGCTTGTTATCGACTTACGTCGTAACAAGGACAAAAAGCAGTTCACTTCTTCTGAACCACTTGTTATTGATTTAACTCGTAACAAGGACAAAAGGGAGCTCACCTCTTCTGAGCCACTTGTTATCGATCTCCGTCGTAACAAGCCTCCTCCACGTTCTTCTTCTCCCCCTCTTGTAATTAATCTGACCAAGCCTGCTAAGGCTAAAGGTCCTGTTGTAAATACGAATGTACAGATCAATGAAAAAGCATCTACTTTCCAGTATACTGATGTCATTTATCATACTAAATGTTATTTGGATATGTTAGATAGCTTCCAATTATTTACAATGGGAGTTGTACAATCTCTTCAAACGGAGGTCTCCTTTGAACACCCAGATGATTCATATCGAATTGTTCCTGCTCGAAAGAAAGGCGAAAGTCCAATACTTTTTAGTAAAGGACCGGAACAAAAATTCAGTTATACAGAGATAGCAAAAGTAACGATACAGGACATCTCCAACTCCGTTGTTACAGTCAACAATTGAAAGACATCATCCGAAAAATGGGTTATGACTTCAAGAGTAACCTTAATTATGGCAAGGGTAGACGAACTCCTATCCGTACAACTGTCCCAGAAGGAAAGTCAGAGATGTACTACAGCAGGACCAAAAGAGGTCTTGGATATGCTTCTCCTCCAGTATTATCTCCAGCAGTCTCCGAATCTGATAGCAAAGAGTGTTCTAACTCTTCTGATTCCAGATCATGGGATTCTGACACCAATATTGGTCAAGTTCATCGGCTAATCGTATCATCTAACATAGTCTCCGCCGAACTCCCAGAAGGCTATGACGAGGATATCGAAGAAAGTCCTGAAGCAGATCCTTGGGCTCAACGAATGGATACCCAATGGGAACTCCGATTCGAACAAAGAGAACCTCCTACCGAAGATCAATTAGTTTAAGTCGATGTAGGAGAGAACGGATCACCTCGTCCAATATTCATCAGCAAGAACCTTCCAGAGTCGGATAAACAAGAATTAATTCTTCTTATTAAAAAATACATTGATGTCTTTGACTGGAGTTATGAAGACATGCCAGGACTAAATCCCAAAGTTGCTACTCATAAATTGAACATTCTGCCGAATGCAAAACCGGTCAAACAACAACAACGGCGTTTCAAGCCAGAAATGATGGACGCAATCAATGATGAAGTCAAGAAGCTCATAGCTTGTGGCTTTATTCGAGAAGAACAATATCCTGATTGGGTAGCCAATGTCGTCCCAGTTCTAAAGAAAATCGGCAAAGTTCGAGTCTGCATCGACTTTCGGAATCTTAATGAAGCATGTCCAAAAAATGAATTTCCTCTCCCTATCACGGACGTTATGATCGACAACACCTGTGGATTCGAAAGAATATCTTTTATGGACGGAATCTCCGGATACAATCAGATTCGGATGAATCCTGAAGACGAAAAGCATACTTCTTTTCGTACTCCTCGTGGAGTCTACTGCTATACTGTCATGCCCTTTGGTCTTAAGAACGCTGGTGCAACATACCAAAGAGCAATGAGTACCATCTTTCGAGATTATCTGTGCAAGACTGTCGAATGCTATGTTGTCGATATCGCTGTCAAAAGTCGTCTAAAGGAAGATCACATCCAAGACTTGAGAACTATCTTCAATCTCATGCGCCAACATCAACTCAAAATGAATCCCACCAAGTCATTCTTGGGTGTCTTTAGTGGTAAATTTCTTAGCTTCGTCATTACCTCTAAGGATATACACATGGATCCCGAGAAGATCAAAGCCATTCAAGAGATGCGTCCTCCACGCAACCTAAAAGAGCTACGAGGATTCCAAGGTCGTCTTGCGTACATCAGGAGATTCATTTCGAATGTGTCTGGACGCTGTAGACCATTCACTCAGCTAATAAAGAAAGGTGTATCTTTCATTTGGGCTGAAGAATATCAACAAGCATTCGAAGACATAAAGCAATATCTCATGAATCCACCAGTCTTGGTGCCACCGATTTCAGGCATACCATTTTTAATGTATGTCCGTGCTATGGATCACTCATTGGGTGCTTTACTTTCCCAAAAGAACAAAGAGGGTCATGAACATGCCATTTACTATCTCAGTCGTACTATGATTAGTGCCGAACACCGTTATAGTTCGGTCGAAAAAAAATGTCTAGCTCTTATGTTCGCTGTTCAAAAGACTCGATATTACATCATTGGTCAAACCATTAATGTCATATCCCGAGTCAATCCTCTTCGGGTGCTCATAAAAAAGTCCAGCACACTCAACTCTCGGCTGACTACATAGGCCATTCTTCTAGCCCAGTATGACATGGTGTATGTTCCACAAAAGTCTGTCAAAGGTCAAGCACTGGCGGATTTCTTAGCGGCTCGTCCTGAGCCAGAAACAACCAAACTCTATTATAAAATTCCAGACGAGACATTGGAAGCAAATATGATCTATGAAGAATTTCCTACTTGGCGTCTATTCTTTTACGGAGCATCCAGAATCGGACCAAATGGTGCCATTGTAGCAAGAGTTGGAGTTGTTCTCGTTTCTCCAGACGGATCAACTATCCAAAGAGCCTACTCTCTAGATGAACCATGCTCCAACAACGTAGCAGAATATAATACTCTATTGATCGGTCTTCAATTAGCCAAACAATTGGATGTCGAGTATCTTGAAGTCTATGGCGACTCTAAGTTGGTTGTTAATCAGGTCAGAGGGACCTACGAAGTTCGTCATCAAGATCTAATACCTTATCATGAAGCAACAATCAGCATGGCTACATCATTCAAAGCCTTCTTCATAGACTATGTTCGGCGAGCTTGCAATACCGAAGCAGATGCCTTGGCCAATCTTGCGGCAGTCTTAGCCATTCCTCTTAAAAGACAGCAAGTGGTGGTTGTCTCTAATTGTGAGTTGTTTTGCATCAAAAACAATCGTAATATTGAGTTCAGTAATCTCACTGAAACCAATGTTATCAATGAAGACTGGAGAGTTCCCTTCATCGACTTCGTAGTTCATGACATACTTCCTGAAGATCTAAAGGAGGCCACGAGTATTCGTCGACGTTCTCTCCGGTTCTATTACAACCAAACCACAAAGACCCTCTACCGGCGGACTTATGACGGTCTTCTTCTACGCTGTCTAGCTGGTGATGAAGCAAAGCAAGTATTACGCGATGCTCGTGACGGCGTCTGTGGAGCACATCAACCCGGTCCTAAACTCCAGGATCGCATCCGATGAATGGGTTACTATTGGCCCCCTATGGTATCAGATCCCATTGAATACGCAAAGAAATGTCGAGCTTGTCAAATCCATGCAGATTTCATTCATCAACCATCAGAGTTCCTGCATCCGACGGCCGCTTCCTGGCCTTTTGAAGCATGGGGCATGGACATTATAGGTCCTATCAATCCTCCTTCTTCTAGAGGACATCGGTTCATACTAGCAATAACCGACTATTTTTCTAAATAGGCTGAAGCTATACCTCTGGCTGAAGTAAAGACCAGCAGTGTCATTAACTTTGTCAAACACCATGTCATCTATCGATTTGGTGTACCTCGAAGAATCATCCATGACAACGGACCATAATTTATCAGCCAGAAGTTTACGAGATTCTGCGATGATCATCGGATTAACAACGTCGCCTCGACAACTTATAATCCTGCTGCTAATGGTTTAGCTGAAGCCTTCAACAAGACTATCATCAAGCTCCTCAAGAAGTTTGTATCTACTAACAAACGAAACTGGAGTGAAAAGCTTGGTGAATGTCTTTGGGCCTACCGTACTACGGTCTGCAACCCTACCGGCTGTACACCCTTCTCTTTGGTATATGGCTGTGAAGCAGTTCTACCTCTGGAACTTCAAATTTCGTCTTTGAGGATTGCCATTGCCAATGAACTCACGACAGAGAACAATGATCTTCTTCGACTTCAATAACTAGAAGCACTTGATGAGAAGCGGTTATTAGCTCAACAGCATATTGAGTTATACCAAGCTCGTATCTCAAAGACTTTCAAACGCAAAGTTAAAGTCAGAGCCTTTCAGAAAGGAGAGCTTGTTTTAACAGTCAGACGTCCTATGACAATGACTCACTCTAGCAAAGGCAAGTTTGATGTGAAGTGGGAAGGGCCTTACATTATTAGCAAAGTCTTTTCGAATGTAGCCTATCAACTTTCAGAGTTAGACGGTCGAGTTGCAATGATGCCTATCAATGGCAAATTCCTCAAGAAATACTATGTATAAATATAACAGAGATTTTATGTAAATATGATCAGACAGTTCATAAATAAAGTTTGATTTTTATTTCATCTTAAATGATGTTACATGATATCAAGGAAGGTCACTATCATCCTTCTCAACATTGGGACGTGGACCACTGTCGTCCTTATCAAAGACATAATCAGCAAAAGAACTGAGAACATCCTTGCTCGAGCCTACTAGGAACTTGCAAGCAGCCATCCTCATGGCCTCTTCCTCTTCAGTCTTTTCTGGTTCAAGCAAGAAATCCAGGATATCCCACGGTGGTTTGAGTGCAGACGAACCTTCGCCTGCTTCTGTCTGTTTTTACTGGACTGGATCGACATGACGTTCTTTAGTGCCCGCTTCAACCTTCGAGGCGATTTCAGCCTTCTTGGATGCATCTCCGGATGACATCTTTGTGTTGAAAAGTGGAAATGATCATTCCTTCCAAATTTCTATTCTATTTATAGGCAGAAATTCTCAAAACAACAAAACGATGCATTCATCCGACGGTTCGTCCGTTCATTCAATTAATTTGACGGTTCGCCCGTTCATTACCATCATCTGACGGTTCATCCGTTCATTACATTCATCTGACGGTTCATCCGTTCATTATCATCATCCGACGGTTCACCCGTTCATATTCATCCGACGGTTCACCCGTTCACATTTATCTGACGGTTCATCCGTTCATTATCATCATCTGACAGTTCATCCGTTCACCAACATCTGATGGTTCATCCGTTCATCATCATCCGACGGTTCTTCCGTTCATCATCATCTGACGGTTCATCCGCTCATCTGTTCATTCTGACGATTCATTTTCGTTCATTTAATCATCCACATCAGCAACTTGTCGTCCTTGATTAAGTTGTCTATTGAAATAATAATTTTCGACAAATTATATTCTGCCACGTCCACATTACCTCTGAGTAGATATAATGAATATGACTATTTTCTAAAATCGAGAAATATAT
The DNA here is from genome assembly GCA_029216955.1 of Iris pallida. Classification (NCBI taxonomy): domain Eukaryota; kingdom Viridiplantae; phylum Streptophyta; class Magnoliopsida; order Asparagales; family Iridaceae; genus Iris; species Iris pallida. The sequence continues at coordinate 95,921 of JANAVB010009267.1, forward strand.
CATGTCTTGTACCTCTGAATATATTTTCTATCGCTATTATTTATATCTGAACAAGATATGCAATAAATAATAGAGCCATAATAAAATGTCTTTTTATTTGATCAAAATTCAAGACATTACAAAAACATACATATTGTAAAAACAAGAAGATATAAGGAATCTTTCTATTAAACTGGTGGTGTCATCAAACCGGTAATCTATTGCTTCAGAGTCTGCAGTCGCTCTTCGCGGGATTCCATCACTCTTTTTCTGGCTTCTTCCATCCCAGATTTTACATTAAAGGTGGGCAGAGTTACCATTCGGCGAGTGATTTCAGCATTATGAGCTTCAGCATATTCGTCCCTCTCTTAGGTTAGAGCACCGAGCTGTTGAATTGCAGTTTGGTGTTGCACAACCTCATCTTCCAGTTCTTCCTGAAAACGGGCAACTCTGCTTTCAATTCCGTAATTCTCTGTTCTTTTCTTTCAGCAATAGAGGTCACAGTTTCCACCTTGGAATTGTATTAGCAGACTTGGCGGCAAAAGTATCGAGGAGAATTTGGAAGTTAACTTTCTCAATTGCAGCCTCTTGGGACATTCGTTCAAATTCAGCTTGTACTAAAAGTTCCACCTCTCCTTTGTTTAGCTCTTTGTAGCTATTTATTGAGGTCTCCAGCTCATTTAATATGTGTTCAAGAAAAGTGGCCTGAGCATCGTCTCCCTGATCTCGGATGGCATTTACCAAATAAGAGGTTGGACCTCTAACCGTGGAGAAATCGGCCTCTTCCTTCTCCATCACTCTATTTATTAAAGGCCCCAATGAATCGAAGAAGAATTTGGTAAATGATTTAATAACAAACTGATTGGTTGCCAAAGCACCAGGAGTAGCAGCTACTACTATTGACGATGAAGTGGCAAGATGTTCAGTTTCTTGTACTTTGACGGAAGGCTCTTTGAATAAAGAAACTAAAGTGGAGCTGGTCGCTCCTCCCGGTTGTTCCTCTGCAAAATTAAATATTGTCATTTTGCCTGTCATTTGCTATTGTCAAAGAGAATCAAAAGTGAAAATAGTCTTACCATGGTTCGATTCGACAACATGCCTATCGTCTGTTGGAACAGATTCTAGCCGAGCAGAAGTAGCCTCAGACACTATTGCCTGACTACTTCCTGCTTCAGAGCCATAGGATAAATGACGACTGTTACTAGCAAGCGTCGTCGCAAGCACTATGTCCATGCATACTGGAGGAGCTGGAGAAGATCCGAGTTCTGAATGAATGAGAATCAAGATGTTAGCCATTTAATCTGTTTAAAAAAAATTGCTAATTTTATTCTATACCTTGGGGATCAACAGCAGGAGTTTCTTCCACGGTCACTTCTTCATCTGCTATCTTTTCTGGAGATGCCTGTACCTCAACATCCTTTTCAGGATCCAAGGTATCATCAGCAGCTTCAGGAGATATCTGCACCTCAACATCCTTCTCAGGATCTAAGGTGTCATCAACAGCCATAGGATACACATGCTCTTCATCATCCCCTTCAGGATCTTGTGTATCCTCAATGTCCTCAGATGATGAACTCTCCTCATTTTTATCTTCCTCCGGTACCTCCCAACTGGCAGTTGCAGCGGTTTGATCAATGTAATCCTGTGAGCCGAAGTCACAGTCATCTAAAGCTTCGATCATCAAACGATCCTCTTCCTCGCGGATTGCTCCTGGTGTAGCAGGAGGTTGAGTAGTCTCCATCACCGGTAAAGGGGATTGCAAAGCTTCATGCTCTGTCTCAGCAATATTTTCTCTGGGCTCTACGGCCTTATTTCTCTCTTCCCTCTGCTCGATCTCCTCCCTCTGTTCTGGACTAGGAGTTTTATGCCCAGACTCAGAAACAGGAGTTGGGGATGGCATGGTGAGTCCAGCTACAGCGTTCGCCACTACCGAAGACAAGACTTGTCTTGGAGGAAAGACTGTTCTTTTTCTTCTTCTGTGGGCTAGCTTCTTCTTTCTATGCAGAGGCCTCTCAGGACTCTCTACATTTACTATCTCGACTTGTTTCTGAACAGAGGTCGGTATAGCTGCTTCATCTCGGGTTGTCTCGGCAAGCTGCCGAGATTGTGATCTCGTAGTAACTTTCTCTGAAGAATGTTCCAAGATCAATTTCTTCTTCACAGCTGGGAAAGAAGGCTCTTCTCTCCTTCTCTTCTTCTCCTTGACCGGAGATTTAACAACCTTTAAAGAAATTCTTAAATGTTGGTTAACTTCCTCAGGGAAATTGGCTTCTCTGGAAGCTTCCAATGGATCATCCACTAGTTCATGTTCTTCGTCGTTATTGGAAGCTAATGTATCAGTCGCTCCTTTCTTCAGACAATTTGCTGTTGCAAAACTATCAACGAGGCTGTAGTTTTTAGCAAAAGTATTTGCAGTTGTGTAAAACTGTGAATAAGTATACAATATTTTGGGACCAGCATCAGTTTTGTTTGGCATCGAGAACACAGTCTTTGTGTCTCGAGCATTGTAGTAGGCCCATGCTCTGGTACCGTCGATCAGGTATCCCTTTTCTTGTAAGCAAGTTATTGCGTTGCCCACATGGAACTGGTTATATCCAAATCGACGAGGGACGCGACTCGGCAGATATGGTTCCAAATAGCATTCCTCCTAAAATCTGTATACTAAATGTGATGGTCTGATCGTCTTCAGCCATTCAAAAGCTACTCGACCTATTGGTTGCCTCCCAAGGGTCAATTAGATTTGTTGCCATATGCTCATAACCAGTTGGAGGGGGAGAGCAAAGAAAATTCCATCCTTTACCGAGGTTCAGGGTTTGTCTGTGTCACGCCCCAGAACCAGAATAATGGAGAGCGGGGGCAGACATAGCCAGCTACGTATAATGAAATGGAATCCACGTCACTATACTGTCACGGCTGTCTAGATATATGAGGGTTTAACTACAATCCATCAGTCTCCTATGGTCAAGATCAAACCTATTGTCTCAATCACAAGCAAGTAGTAGCAGTCACAAGATATTAGAGCATCAATATACAATAGTAAGGCGTCCCATACATTACATTTTGGATGATCATGAAGCTAGTCGTACAAAATGTCAGGACTAGCAAGAGTTTTAGTCAATACATGATCAACCCTAGGATTTGTCAATCATGTTACAGCACGTAGGCAGACAGTAAATAAAGGTGCAATACGAGCGAACACGTGCTCGCCGGTTAAACGCCTCAAAAGAATAATTTTACAGATAGAGTGGGAGGACAAAAGAAACCCACTCGTTGCCCTGGTTACGCCTGGTGGTCACCATCGGGCTGGAAGACAGGTGGATCCTCTGGTGCTGCTCCGATATCTGGCCACACAAAACCAGCTGGGTTAGACCCCAGAAAGAGCAAGTGCCACAAAGGAGGCTTCACTTAGGAACTAAAACCAGCATATCACAATAGAATATTAGAGATAATAAATAAAGAACTGATAATAATAGAGATAACAACAGTAAACTGAGTACGAGGAAACTATTCAAGTAGCCAGGTCACAACCCTTAAACCAAACAAGGACCGGGGTTGCAGCCCTTCACCTGAATAGAAACCCGTCTCAAACACTATTGGTACAGTAAAGACAATAAACGAAGAGAGGACACAGAACTGCTCCGGGAGCTAGGTTACAACCCTTAAACCAAACAAGGACCGGGGTTGTAACCCTTCGCCTGAACAGAACTGGACCCCTGATCTTTATTGCTAAGGCCAGCATAATTAATCATGGTATTATGGTAAGGTAAAACATGACGAGCATGGCATAGGATTGCATTAAGACAATAAACGAAAAGAGGACACAGAACTGCTCCGGGAGCCAGGTTACAAACCTTAAACCAAACAAGGACCGGGGTTGTAACCCTTCGCCTGAACAGAACTGGACCCCTGATCTTTATTGCTAAGGCCAGCATAATTAATCATGGTATTATGGTAAGGTAAAACATGACGAGCATGGCATGGGATTGCATTAAGACAATAAACGAAAAGAGGACACAGAACTGCTCCAGGAGCCAGGTTACAACCCTTAAACCAAACAAGGACCGGGGTTGTAACCCTTCGCCTGAACAGAACTGGACCCCCGATCGTTATTGTTAAGGCAAGTATCAATAATCATGTCATGTCATAATCTTGTACAGGATCAGGATAAGACTAAGATGGAATAAACTACATCCAATCAACCACGGCCAATCAAGAGTACGGCTTTATACTTTTAACTAACTAGGGTTATCACAAGCCTAGTTACTAGCAAGATGCAATGAGATTATCCCAACAGCCACAAGCCCTGCAGACCATCCTGTTATCCAGGTCGAATGTCTATTTAGGAAGAATGCAACACATGACTGTGTGCTGGAAATGTGCCCTACTCGTCGGTAAGCTACAAGTCCACTGAATGCGCCCAGATAACGGGATTGCCTGTAGCTGAGAATCTCTTCATGACTACTGAATCATTCTAGTTAATTAGCCTTAGTCAATTTCAGTGGGTACCCCTAACCGTGGTACTCAGGGGTCCCCATCCTAAACATGATGCAAGACAGCACTACTTTATTTGTACAAACACAATCGCCCACGGTGTCCAAGTCTTTCATACTTGTCATGTCAGGCTAGCTGTCGTAACAGCATGCCGAGATATATCATGTCAGTTTACTTGTCAAGAGTGCGCCACAGCGGACCACTATCGTATTCTATTCTTACAATATTATGAATGAGAGAAACTTGCATAAAATAACTAGAGACATATTCTTGCTGCTAAGGAAAAGAGCTACAACTTCCACGTTGGGAGTTAGGAGAAATTCGAGCAATAATTCAGTCAATTAGGACATATAACAGTTAGTAATAGTCAAAATATGCATTATGCGGCCTATTCTGCGACATGCATGCAACTGCGACACCATATGCGCTTACTGCGACATGCGTATTAATACGGCTCATGCACGACATGATATGCGCCTATCGCGACATGCGCCTCATGTGGCTCAACTGTGACATGATATGCGCCTACCGCGACATGCACCTCATTGCAACACGCGCCTACTGCGACATGCGCCTTCTGCGACATGATATGCGGCTACTGCGACATGCGCTTCATTGCAACATGCGCCTACTGCGACATGTGCCTTCTGCGACATGATATGCGGCTACTGCGACATGCGTTTCATTGCAACATGCGCCTACTGCGACATGCGCCTTCTGCGACATGATATGCGGCTACTGCGACATGCGCCTCATTGCAACATGCGCCTACTGCGATATGCGCCTTCTGCGACATGATATGTGGCTACTGCAACATGCGCCTCATTGCAACATGCGGCTACTGCGACATGCGCCTTCTGCGACATGATATGCGGCTACTGCGACATGCGCCTCATTGTAACATGCGCCTACTGCGACATGCGCCTTCTGCGACATGATATACGGCTACTGCGACATGCGCCTCATTGCAACATGCGCCTACTGCGACATGCGCCTTCTGCGACATGCTGTTCATGCTGCAGATGAACATAGAAATGACCAGAAATTGTTTTGACCATAACTTCCTCATCCGAAGTCGAAATCAAGCGAAACAAAAGCCAAAACTGCATGAAATTGAATTCTCTGCAACATAGAAACACTAGTTTTCGAAAATAACCAAGTTTTAGAGATCAAAACCAAAAAAAAACCGAAAAGTTTATAAACTTAGATCTACAAGAATCTATCCATCAAATCCAAAAATGTCAAGTTCTAAAGAGGCTTAGAATCAAGTAAGGAAGAGAATGGAACAATAAAACTTGAGATCCATCATGAAGCAAGTTTGCACTTGCCTAAGCTCTCTTTCCTGGTAGGTGGAAGAGTAAATGGTGGAGAAGAAGAAGTGAAGGAGAAGAATAAATGAAGAGAGAGAGTTAGATGGAAATATAAAGAAGGGTGGTGGTGGTAGGTGGGGGTTTTCTTTTGGTTCATGATGAACCCAAAAGCAAACCAAACCAAGCTGAGCCGAACCAAGCTATGCCATATCCAATGACATGCCAAAATAACCATACAAGAAAATATGCAATACGAGTCAAGAATACGTACACGTATACCAAGATACGTAATACGAACTATAGGTATTACAACTCTACCCACCTTAAAAGAATTCCGTCCTCGGAATTTAATCAAGAGGCTAGAATTGCAAGGACAAGCTATACTAATCGTAAGCTATAACAAGCAGTCTATCATGCTGTCATTTATTCAAGCAAGGAATTGAAAGCATAAGGCATAAGGAAGACATTATACCTTATGAGTCAAACAGGTCGGGATATCGCGATCGGATATCATCCTCACGCTCCCACGTCGACTCACCCAAAGAGTGATGACCCCAAGCAACACGGACTAAACTAATAGTCTTGTTCTTAAGTATCTTCTCTCTCCGGTCCAATATAGACACGGGCCTCTCCTCATACGAAAGGTTGGTACCAACAACCAATTCCGAATGATCCAGGATATGGCTCGGGTTCGGGATATACCGTCGTAGTTGAGATACATGGAATACGTCATGCACCTCACATAGCGATGGTGGAAGAGCGAGACGATAGGATACATCACCTACTCGCTCCAGAATATCGAACGGCCCTATATACCTAGGACTAAGCTTTCCTCGTACGCCGAAACGAATGATGCCGCGGTTAGGCGAAATCCTCAGAAATACATGGTCGCCGACAGAAAACTCAAGAGGGCACCGATGAGAATCGGCCCAATGATGCTGGCGATCTTGGAAAACTCGAAGATGATCTCTGACTCTCCTGACCACTTCAATGGTCTGAGCAATCATTTCCGGACCAAGCATCTGCCTCTCTCTAATATCGTCCCAGGCTAGCGGGGATCGACACTTCCTACCATACAGTGCCTCGAACGGTGCCATCTGGATACTGGCCTGGAAACTGTTGTTGTACGAGAAATCCACCAGGTGCACGTGATCTTCCCACGAACCACCGAAGTCGAGTGTACATGACCGTAACATATCTTCAAGAGTCTGGATCGTACGCTCCGACTGGCCATCTGTCTGCGGGTGATAAGCTGAACTGAACTGGAGGTGAGTTCCCAAACTTTCTTGCAAGCTACGTCAAAAGTGTGACGTAAATCTTGAATCTCTGTCTGAAGTAATACTGACTGGTACACCATGCAACCTGACAATCTGCCGGAGATACATCTCCGCTAGCTGAGCCGTCGACTGACCAACTTTGAACGGGAGAAAGTGAGCCACCTTCGTGAGCCTGTCTATGACAACCCAAATAGCGACTCTGCCAGCCGGGGATCTAGGCAATCCAGTCACAAAATCCATGGTTATATGCTCCCATTTCCACTCGGGAATCGGCAATGGTTGAAGTAGTCCAGCTGGTCTCTGATGTTCAGCCTTAACTTGTTGGCAGACTAAACAACGAAAGACAAACTGGGCTATCTCCCTCTTCATGCCATTCCACCAAAAGTGCTGGCGGATATCACGGTACATCTTCGTGCCACCAGGATGAATGGAATACTGCGAACTGTGGGACTCTGCCATGATCTTCTGTCTGATATCTCTACTGGGTACACAAAGACGCTTACCATGTCAAAGTGTACCGTCTTCATGAATGCATAACTCTGGTCTTCGTCCTGCCTCACACTCTGCTCTGAGTCGCTGAAGCTTGGAATCTGCTGACTGCGCCATCCGGATCCTCTCGACTATAGTGGACTGAACTTGCATGTTGGCCATCAATGCTACACTGGAAGGAAGGACAACTTCTATACCCATCTTCTGAAGATCGGCTAACAGTTCTGGTTGCGCTGTCAGGAAATAAACTCCTGCCCTCCTGCTCAATGCATCTGCAACAACGTTGGCCTTCCCTGGGTGATACTGCAGGTTGACATCATAATCCATAAGCAGCTCCAGCCATCTCCTCTGACGCATGTTGAGATCCTTCCGGGTGAAAACATACTTCAGGCTCTTGTGGTCGGTAAAAATTTCCACCCTATCTCCGTATAGGTAGTGCCTCCACAACTAAAGTGCAAACACTACTGCTGCCAGCTCCAAGTCATGGGTTGGGTAATTTCTCTCATGATCACGAAGTTGCCGTGACGCATAAGCTATTACCTTCCCATGCTGCATCAGAACACATCCTAAACCTCTGCCCGAAGCATCACAATACACTGAGAATCCTTCGATTCCATCTGGAAGCGTGAGAATAGGAGCCGTCATCAAGCCTCGCTTCAACTTCTCAAAAGAATCCTGGCACTCTGCTGTCCAAGCAAACTGCACATCCTTACGGGTCAACTGGGTCAATGGTGCTGAAATTCGAGCAAAGTCTGAAACAAATCGCCGGTAGTAACCGGCCAAGCCAAGAAAACTACGGACTTCTGCCACTGTGCTAGGTACTGGCCATGTTTCAATGGCCACGATCTTCTGGGGATCCACTTCAACTTCTCCTCGGATGATGATATGACCCAAGTACGAAATGCGATCGAGCCAGAACTCGCATTTACTAAACTTGGCATATAACTGGTGCTCTCTGAGAATCTGGAGGATAACTCGGAGATGCTGCTCATGCTCCGCTTCACTCTTGCTGTAGACTAGGATGTCGTCTAGGAACACAATCACGAACTTATCCAAATAAGGCATGAAGATGCGATTCATGAGGTCCATGAATACAGCCGGCGCATTGGTTGCTCCAAATGGCATCACAAGGAACTCCCAATGCCCATATCTTGATCTAAAAGCTGTCTTCGGGATGTCCTGCTCTCTGACTCTAATTTGATGATATTCTGACCGCAAGTCAATCTTCGAAAATACTGACGCCCCTCTGAGTTGATCAAATAAGTCATCTATCCTCGGGAGAGGATATCTGTTCTTGATTGTCACTGAGTTTAAGGTACAATAATTAACACACAATCTAGACGTACCATCCTTCTTTTTCACAAGAAGCATCGGGGCTCCCCAAGGTGATCCACTAGCACGAATGAACCCCTTGGTTCTGAGTTCTTCAATCATCTTATACAATATCTCTAGCTCTGACGGCGCCATCCTGTAGACTCTCTCTGACACTGAGGCTGTTCCGGTAATCAAGTCGATGGTAAACTCGATCTCTCGCTCTGGCGGCATCCCTGGAAGCTTTTCTGGGAAAACATCTGGAAACTCTTCGACTATCCGAGGTAACTGCACTGCTGCTACTGCCATCCGCAATAATGGAGAAGAAGGTTCAACTTCGCCTCCGGAGAAAGAAAACTCTGGCTCGCCTGGAATGCTAAAAATAACCCTGCCAATGTGGCAGTCTATCCTAGCATACTGGTCCCTCAACCAATCCATCCCTAAGACCACATCATAATCGGCCATCGGGAACTCTATCAATCTAGCGGGGAATTCTCTACCGCTAACTACGACCCGACACGAGGAAAACACTCTATCTACTCCCACAAGTCCGTTACCAGTAAGTATATTGAGCCTTACTGATAATGACTCGGGCTCCAGTCCTACCCGTGTCGCAAATCGTGCAGACATAAATGAATGCGAGGCACCAGAATCAAATAATACTGAAGCTGGAAAGGTGTTGACGAGAATAGTACCTGCTACCACCTCACCTGGTGCTATTCCTTCTTCTCCCATGGTCAAAGCCAGCACTTGACCATGTCCTCTGGGTGCGGATCCCCTCTGCTAAAAATTCCTCTGCCTGCTCTGGATCAGGGCTTGGGCTTGGGCATACTGTTGCGGTCTCTGCTGCTGGAATACCTGGGCGTGCTTCGACAATGGCTTCGAAAATGGGTACTGCAGCTGCTGCTGCTGGACTGGTGCTGGTCCTCTAACTGAAGGACTAGAGAAAGCGGATGAACTCCCCCTGTTCGGGCAGTTCCCAACCCTGTGGTCCGGGGTACCACAAACCAAGCACAAACCCTGTGCTCTACGACACTCTGATACCACATGTCCTGGCTTCCCGCAGTGTGAACATCCCACTGCGGAAGACTGCTTCTGCTTCTGCTGCTGAAGGTACATCGGGGTGGAATGCTGAACCGACGTCACTGAGGGCGCCCGCCTCGGAGCTCCAATGGTCAAAGCCCTGGTTGCCGGGGCTGGTGCTGAAGACTGATTCATCTGGCCGTGAGATCGCTTTCGACCTCCGGTCCTATCCACGATCCTCTGGAATGTATACTCATGCCTCCGGGCTGCTCTCAATACTGCATCAAAAGTCTGATGCTTAAACTGCTCCACCGCCAATAAAATCTCTAGGTGGAGCACCTGCTGGAACCGCTGGGCTCTATCGAACTCGGTCGCCACCAAGGTGGGAGCAAACCGACTAAGCCTGGAGAACTCGGCCGCATATCCATCGACCGTCCTGCCCATCTGCTTCAGATTGGTGAACCTCGTCTGTAGATCATACCGAGCTACAGCATCAAAATACTTGGTCTGGAATCTCTCCCTAAATACTGCCCATGAAATAGGGGCCACTAATCCATCGGCCTGCACTGCCCACCAGCTGCAGGCAAGATCTAGTAACTGCAGGCACACTACGGCCACCTTCTCATTCTCTGGAGTCCTGGCTGCTTCTAGAATCACCTCTGTGTCCTGAAGCCAAGCATCTGCAGCGATCGCATCTTCACTGTCGTCGAAGAAGGGAGGGTTCAAGCGCTTGATGTTGTTGGCCGCGCTATTACCCTGATGACCTCCTCTGGTCAAAGCATCTGCCACCGCCTGGTGTAAGGCATCTCCGCGATGATCCTGGGAAGCTAATAGGGACCTGATGAGACCCGCCAAAGTGCCATCATCAGGCTCTGCAGGCTGGACGGGCTGAACTGGTGGTTCTCCTTCGGTAGGCATGACTCTGGAGGCTACTCCTAAATGCTGGGCTTGATCTCCAGGTTGCTGCTGGTCTGCGGGAGGTGCTCCGCCTTGCTGATCGGCAGGTCCAGGAACAATACCACTGAAGAAGACGACATAGGGAACAATAAGAAAGGACCAGGACAGATCAACGATACAAGCATGTGATCAGGTCAAGATTCTCAGGGATTTGAAAGATATGAGCAGAGATCAAGGACGAATACTGATTGAGACATCTATTCGGTAAACCCTCACATATCTTGAATTACAAGACCTGCATGGGCCACCACTAAAACCATGTCACGCCCCAGAACCAGAATACTGGAGAGCGGGGGCAAACATAGCCAGCTACGTATAATAAAATAGAATCTACTTTACTATACGGTCACGGCTGTCTAGATATATGAGGGTTTAACTACAATCCATCAGTCTCCTATGGTCAAGATCAAACCTATTGTCTCAATCACAAGCAAGTAGTAGCAGTCACAAGATATTAGAGCATCAATATACAATAGTAAGGCGTCCCATACATTACATATTGGATGATCATAAAGCTAGTCGTACAAAATGTCAGGACTAGCAAGAGTTTTAGTCAATACATGATCAACCCTAGGATTTGTCAATCATGTTACAGCCCGTAGGCAGACAGTAAATAAAGGTGCAATACGAGCTAACACGTGCTCGCCGGCTAAACGCCTCAAAAGAATAATTTTACAGATAGAGTGGGAGGACAAAAGAAACCCACTCGTTGCCCTGGTTACGCCTGGTGGTCACCATCGGGCTGGAAGACAGGTGGATCCTTTGGTGCTGCTTCGATATCTGGCCACACAAAACCAGCTGGGTCAGATCCCAGAAAGAGCAAGTGCCACAAAGGAGACTTCACTTAGGAACTAAAACCAGCATATCATAATAGAATATTAGAGATAATAAATAAAGAACTGAGAATAATAGAGATAACAACAGTAAACTGAGTACGAGGAAACTATTCAAGTAGCCAGGTCATAACCCTTAAACCAAACAAGGACCGGGGTTGCAGCCCTTCACCTGAATAGAAACCCGTCTCAAATACTATTGGTACAGTAAAGACAATAAACGAAGAGAGGACACAGAACTGCTCCGGGAGCCAGGTTACAACCCTTAAACCAAACAAGGACCGAGGTTGTAACCCTTCGCCTGAACAAAACTGGACCCCTGATCTTTATTGCTAAGGCCAGCATAATTAATCATGGTATTATGGTAAAGTAAAACATGACGAGCATGGCATGGGATTGCATTAAGACAATAAACGAAGAGAGGACACAGAACTGCTCCGGGAGCCAGGTTACAACCCTTAAACCAAACAAGGACCGGGGTTGCAACCCTTCGCCTGAATAGAACTGGACCCCTGATCTTTATTGCTAAGGCCAGCATAATTAATCATGGTATTATGGTAAGGTAAAACATGACGAGCATGGCATGGGATTGCATTAAGACAATAAACGAAGAGAGGACACAGAACTGCTCCGGGAGCCAGGTTACAACCCTTAAACCAAACAAGGACCGGGGTTGTAACCCTTCGCCTGAATAGAACTGGACCCCCGATCGTTATTATTAAGGCAAGTATCAATAATCATGTCATGTCATAATCTTGTACAGGATCAGGATAAGACTAAGATGGAATAAACTACATCCAATCAACCACGGCCAATCAAGAGTACGGCTTGATACTTTTAACTAACTAGGGTTATCACAAGCCTAGTTACTAGCAAGATGTAATGAGATTATCCCAACAGCCACAAGCCCTGCAAACCATCCGATTATCTAGGTCGAATGTCTATTTAGGAAGAATGTAACACATGACTGTGTGCTGGAAATGTGCCCTACTCGTCGGTAGGCTACAAGTCCACTGAATGCGCCCAGATAACGGGATTGCCTGTAGCTGGGAATCTCTTCATGACTACTGAATCATTCTAGTTAATTAGCCTTAGTCAATTTTAGTAGGTACCCCTGACCGTGGTACTTAGGGGTCCCCATCCTAAATATGATGCAAGACAGCACTAGTTTATTTGTACAAACACAATCGCCCACGGTGTCCAAGTCTTTCATACTTGTCATGTCAGGCTAGCTATCGTAACAGCATGCCGAGATATATCATGTCAGTTTACTTCTCAAGAGTGCGCCACAGCAGGCCACTATCGTGTTCTATTCTTACAATATTATGAATGAGAGAAACTTGCATAAAATAACTGGAGACATATTCTTGCTGCTAAGAAAAAGAGCTACAACTTCCACGTTGGAAGTTTGGAGAAATTCGAGCAATAATTCAGTCAATTAGGACATATAACAGTTAGTAATAGTCAAAATATGCATTATGCGGCCTATTCTGCGACATGCATGCAACTGCGACACCATATGCGCTTACTGTGACATGCGCCTCAATGCGGCTCATCAGCGACATGATATGCGCCTATCGCGACATGCGCCTCATGTGGCTCAACTGCGACATGATATGCGCCTACCGCGACATACGCCTTATTACAACATGCGCCTACTGCGACATGCGCCTTCTGCGATATGATATGCGGCTACTGCGACATGCGCTTCATTGCAACATGCGCCTACTGCGACATGCGCCTTCTGCGACATGATATGCGGCTACTGCGACATGCGCTTCATTGCAACATACGTCTACTGCGACATGCGCCTTCTGCGACATGATATGCGGCTACTACGATATGCGCCTCATTGCAACATGCGCCTACTGCGACATGCGCCTTCTGCGACATGATATGCGGCTACTGCGACATGCGCCTCATTGCAACATGCGCCTACTGCGACATGTGCCTTCTGCGACATGATATGCGGCTAATGCGATATGTGCCTCATTGCAACATGCGCCTACTGCGACATGCGCCTTCTGCGACATGCTGTTCATGCTGCAGATGAACATAGAAATGACCAGAAATTGTTTTGGCCATAACTTCCTCATCTGAAGTCGAAATCAAGCGAAACAAAAGCCAAAACTGCATGAAATTGAATTCTCTGCAACATAGAAACACTAGTTTTTGAAAATAACCAAGTTTTAGATATCAAAACCAAGAAAAACCGAAAAGTTTACAAACTTAGATCTACAAGAATCCATCCATCAAATCCAAAAATGTCAAGTTCTAAAGAGGCTTAGAATTAAGTAAGGAAGAGAATGGAACAATAAAACTTGAGATCCATCATGAAGCAAGTTTGCAATTGCCTAAGCTCTCTTTCCTGGTAGGTGGAAGAGTAAATGGTGGAGAAGAAGAAGTGAAGGAGAAGAATAAATGAAGAGAGAGAGTTAGAAAGAAATATAAAGGAGGGTGGTGGTGGTAGGTGGGGGTTTTCTTTTGGTTCATGAAGAACCCAAAAGCAAACCAAACCAAGCTAAGCCGAACCAAGCTATGCCATATCCAATGACATGCCAAAATAACCATGCAGAAAAATACGCAATACGAGTCAAGAATACGTACACGTATACCAAGATACGTAATACGAACTATAGGCATTACAGTCTGCAGTCCCTCAGACTAGTGTATATCCACCCGCTCTGTGAGAATCTGCACAGAAAACTGCCACCTACTGCTCCTATGGCAGGGTTCATCAATGATGGATGATGCAAGAGCAACTATCAGAATAAGTAGGTATAAGGTAACTCCAGTCTAGGAAAGTTCCCCTTATCACCCTTGTACTTGAGCATAGAATCAACATACAGACGAAGACCCGCATTTATCCTACAAGTCATCGTTGATAGTAAATCCATCAGGTAGCCGAAGACTAACCGGTCCACAGCACTTGCTCCAGGCACGACGAATCGACGTAGCAGTACATCAAAAATCCTGCCAGTTGGGCTTGTTTAGACATGGACCTGTAGCCCATTCTTATAAAGCTCTCAACAAATTCTCCAGCCTTAAGAAGAGGATATTGGTATTCATCATCAACTCTGATATCCATTCTATTATTCTCCTCCATCAGCTTTAGCACTTCACTGTTACTGAGGGGTTGAAAGAAATCAGGGTTGCATGAATCATGATCTTTTGTCTTTTTCTCAATAATATGGTTAAGAAAAAGATAAGTCAACCTTTTGGATGAATAGCATGTGCCGGAAGAGCCGCTTTTGTAATACAAAGAGCATATATTGTAATGGCACACAAGCTCATCGAAGACTTCCACCATCTTTGAATTCTCTCGACGAAGTCTATCTAACTCGTCGTTGGTTGGGACGTACTCCTCGTAAGGCAAATCACCCATTGGTAAATATGAGATATACTTCATCTCATGGAGAGCCAAGCCCATCTCCCCACAGGGCGTCATGAACGTCCCTGTCCTATAGTTATACGTCTCTGCCAATGCCAAAAACAGATGAGGATTTGGAAAGAAGCCATATACGGTAGCATGTACCGCATGATACAGATCAATTTCTCTGAGTTTATCTTCAAACTGGACCAGTATCCAGTTGGCTATGCATCTCCATCTTTTGATGTCTGTGTTTACCAGACCTGTCAACCGGATGTCTTGATCCGGATAAATGCCTTAATCCTTTGCGTACTTATTTGCAAAGATTGGAGTCCTCACAGGTAACAACAGAGAAGAATTCTCCGGAGGGATGTACCCTGGTTTCAATCCTCTAAGCAAAGTACTGTGTCGTTCAGAAGAGCTATAGAACATGTCGCTATTATTCCAGTCTTTCTTGACACAGATCTTTCCTGTCCCTGCATGTTGAAGGGGAGTAATGTCCCATTCCATCCTCCTGGGATGGCTTGCGTGAGCATATCGTGCTAGAGGGAGGCATCTAGCAATATCTGGTAATAAGATTAGTTTCTCTTTCTTTTGGAAAGTTCTCTGCTCAACACGAGATCTTGGTTGAGAATTTTTATCAATGGCTTCGCCAAAAAAGAACATAGGTTTTCTGTGGGTGATGGCATCAGCAGTCTGTAAAGGCTGTCCATTCATCAGACTTAGCAAAGTCTCGTTGTCCTGTGCTATCAAAATAGCCTGGCAAGAAGATGAAAGGGCATATTGTGGGAAGAGCACATGAGATAAGTCTTCTTTAAAATCTGGCTCAGCTAAAGTTCCTACAAATGTTTCATATTCAGGATCTTCTCTGGTATCAACTGCATCAAACAGAAAAAACAAAATTCAGTACAAGTCAAGTCAAAAAATTTGTCATCAGATTGCGCAAACATCAGATTGCGTAAACATCAGATTGCGTAAACATCAGATTACGCTGACAAAGCTTGCGCAAGCATCATTTTGTGCTGACAAGATTGCACAAATCAGCCGATTGTGCTGACTTTTGCCAGCACAATTCAACTGATTGTGCGAGAAGATATTCTTCATAAAAATAAAGAATAACGGGTTTGTGCAAACCAAGACCCTAAAAAGGGGTGGCGCAGTATGATCACATCTCTAAAAAGAGATAGATTTTAAGATCCAGCAAAGTTGAAAAACCTTAAAAAGAGTTTTCGATCGGGTTGTCTACCTCGTAAAGCATGGTACGCAGTTTCATGACAGGAAGGACTAGGCGCAACACGAGTTAAAGACTCGGCGGGGGCCTTGCCCTTATCGGCGGCGAAGGAACGCTTGGGAGCCATGAAAGATCTACGAAGAAGAAATAAGGAATAGGCTCAGGCTTTTTTCTCTCTTAAACACAATGAAAACAAGTAAAGAATAAAATAAAGAACGAAAGGAACTATTTATAGTTTTTCGAGAGCAATGGCCGCCTCAGATTGTGCCAAAAAAGCAGGAACTGATTCATCCGATTGTGCAGACAGCTCAACATATGCGCAACTTGATTTAAAATTCCAAATTCAAAGTATTTTAAAATTTTGAATAAGTTCAACTTTCAAAAACTTTGAAGGGGTTCTTGTAGGTCCTAAAAATTCAAGTTGCACCAATCAACAAAGTCATAAAAACCAAGAAAAATAGCTTTTAATTGAACTGCACAGACATCAGATTGCCCATCATTCAGATTGTGCAGACTGGATTGCGCACACTTTCAAGTGCGCAGGTTGACGTGGCAATGTCATCATTACCTGACGCAATCAAATCTTCTGACAACTGATAGCACAAAAAATGAGGAGACTGTTCGTTTATTGCGTCGCACAGTGCTCGAGGACAGTTGTACATGTAGCGCAATCTGCCAGACTGTTTGCTGCGCAATCCATCTCAGCACAATCTGAAATTAGCACAATTCATGTGGCGTACTTCATCATGACAACTGATAAATGTACACGTGGCATCCATGCCATCAATTGCTCACTACAGTGCAACCGTCTGCACACGATCATGCGTATTTCAATCAAATAATGCCATGTGTCCAAGACAGTTAGCCCAGACCAGACAACTGCCTGCGCAGTCTAATGCTGCGTAATCCAGTGCCTGTGCAATCCAACTTGCGCCATTCAGAATAACTAAAAGTTAGTTATTTCCAGAACTCTATAAATAGAGTTTCAAGTCTTCATTCAAGGGGATCAGACAATAAAAGTTTAGAAATATCAGAGAGTTCAGGAGTTCTTGCCAAAGTGCTACTGCATTCTTCCGAGGCTTTTGCCTTCAACTTCAGAGGCTATCGTCTTCAAAGTTCACATCGTCCAAGGGATAAAGCAATCGTCTTCTAGATTGGATTCCTACAGTTGTACTTTCCCAGAATTCTTGTAATCTCTTTACAAAGTTTGTTAAATAAAGTTTATACTTTTGTTTTTGCAAACAACGCACTCCTGACATGGTAAGTAATCTTGATAATTAAACCTGTCATGATATACCTCGAATAGCTGTTACGACGGCTAGCATAACTTGACAAGAATTTATGGTCTGAACACCGTGGGTGATTGTGTTTGTACAAATAAACCAGTATTGTCTTACATTATATCTAGGTAGGGACCCCTAAGTACCATGGTCTGGGGTACCTACTGAAATTGACTATGGCTAATAACTAGAATAAATCAGTAGTCATGAAGAGATTTTCCAGCTACAGGAAATCCCATTATCTGGGCGCGCTAGGTGATTTATAGCCTGCCGACAAGCAGGGCACATTTCCAGTACACTGTCATGTGTTACACCCTTCATGAACAAGATACTCAACATAGATAACCTGGATGGTCTGCAGGGCTTGTGGCTGTTGGAATATCTTATTGTATCTTGCTAGTAACTAGCCCTGTGATAACCCTAGCTAGTTAAAGTATCAAACCGTACTCATTGCTTGACCGTGATTGATTGGAGTCTAACCCAGTCTAGTCTTGTGCTGATCCTATACAAGATCGTAATATGACCTTATTGCTTGTGCTTTACTTTATCGATAAATGGTAGAAAACCAAGTTCCGTTCAGACGAAGGGTTACAATCCCGGTCCTTGTTTGGTTTAAGGGTTGTAACTTGGTTATCTGAATAATTCTATGGTTATCTTATCATATATCATCATGATTTTACATATCTCCAGTCCTTTATTATATGTTATTATGTTTTATGCTAATTGCTGGTTTTAGTTCTTAAGTGAAGCCTCCTTTGTGGCACTTGCTCTTTCTGGGGTCTGACCCAGCTGGTTTTGTATGGCCATATACCGGAGCAGTTCCAGAGGATCTACCGACCTTCCAGCCAGATGGTGACCAGAAGGCGTAACCAAGGTAACGAGTGGGTTTTTATTTTTGTTCTTCCATTTTATTGTAAAATTATTCTTTTTGTGGCGTTTAGCCGACGAGCACGTGTTAGCTCGATTGTACCTTACTTATTGTCTGCCTACGGGCTGTAACATGATTGGCAAATCCTAGGGTTGATCATGTTTGACTGAAACTCTTGCTAGTCTTTATATTTTGTACGACTAGCTTTATGATCATCCAAATATGTAATGTATGGGACGCCTTACTATTGTATATTTGATACTCTAACATCTTGTAACTGCTTTTACTTGCTTGAGATTGAGACAATAGGCTTGTTCATGACCAAAAGAGACTGATAGCTTGTAGTTAAACCCTCATGTATCTAGACAGCAGTGACCGTATAGCGAGATGGAATCTATTTCAATATACGTAGCTGGCTATGTATGCCCCGCTCTTCAGTATTTTGATTCTGGGGCGTTACATGGTTTAAGTGGTGGCCCATGCAAGTCTCAAAAATCAAGATATGTGAGGGTTTACTGAATAGATGTCTCAATCAGCACTCGTCCTTGATCTCTGCTCGTGTCCTCTAAGTTCCTGAATTCTTGACCTGATCACATGCTTGTATCTTCGATCTATCCTGGTCCTTCCTTATTGTTCTCTGTGTCGTCTTCTTCAGCGGCATTATTCCTGATCCTACCGATCGGCAAGGTAGAGAACCTCCCATGGACCAGTAGCAACCTGGAGATCAAGCCCAACATTTAGGAGTAACCTCCTGTGCTGAGGATCTCCGAGTACAAAAAGAATTCTGGGGAATCGGACGATGGAGATCGAGCGACAGTTGTTCCTTTACTCCGTTGACACTTCGATTACGAAAGTGGTAGAAAACCTAAAAAATTGCTAACTCTCGGCTCACTGCCAAGAAGGACAGCAATTTGGCTCTTGAAATGCTCTCCGTTCTGTCTTTTGAAGATGTATGAGATCCCTTTTTATAGTCGTTTTCAGGTTAGAATGATGTTATGCGGCCACATGAGAAAATACGATGATTTTTATGTGGGCGCCTAGTCCTGCTTTGGGCAAAAAGAGTGTAGGTGCATGCAGACTGTATGATCATGGGGTTGTTGTGGCCGCATGCTTCAGTACACGACTGCTCGTGGTGACTGACGTGGTCGTATGCTTTGATGTATGATTAATCATGGGTTTGACCGAGTCGGGGGCTGTTCTGGCTTGAGCGCATAGCCTGAAACAGGGCTATGTGCCCCCTTCTGGAGGAGTTCAGAGTGGGCGCATAGGGGATGTATGCCATCAACATGGGCGCATAGCTTGCTTTAGTAACTTAGACGCATATGGGATGTATGCCCCTTCTACAAGACTCCCTTTAAAGTTTTTGATACTTGAACGAGTTTGAAATACTTTGAAAGAAGCATGGACCGTCTTCTCGTGAGGCAGTAGGAGCATAGCATAGCTCTCCCTTTGGGCGCATAGAGTTTGACCAGACTGTCAGAGAGATGGCTGTTGAAATCTTCCTCAAAAATCTAAACTGACAGAATCATCGAAGTAGAATTTGAAGAGGTCCATCATTCAGGCGTTGTCCACGTCAGCAAGTGGTAGTCGCATAATGTGTAAGAGACTGGTTCTTCATGTGAGCGCATCAGCCATAGTGGGCACATAGTATGCAGTGGGCGCATAGGAGTAGTGGGCGCATATGGTTTAGTCCATGCCTATAAATTGGCCTTGAAGAGGGAGAAGATTCATTACTCCCTTTTCCTTCAAAACTTTTAAAAGACTTTTCATCTCTTCTGTGTACGAAACATGTCTTCCAAGGCCGCCAAGAGATCTGCGAAGGCAAGGAGGCTGCACCGAGTGGCTCTCCTTCTGCGACAGCGTCCTCGCTAGTCCAAGACCCAATCTTGGGTGAGGCTATGCCTCAAAACAAAGTCTTGAGTGTTAATTTGCGATGCTCAGACTTTTCTTCTGCCTGGGCGCATGTGCCCAAGGCAACATGTTCCTATGAGCATTTATATGTGCCCACAGAAGCATGCGCCCACACTGTGGTGTGTTATGCACCCACATGCTGCTACATGTTATGCTCCCACATGCTGTTGTATGTTATGCGCCCACATGCTATTTGTATATTTATGCGCCCATATGCTATTTAGGTGCATGACCCTTTGGACGCATAGCTCTTCGGGCGTATATGATTCCTCCAGCACTTAGTTTTCTTTTCTGCAGATCCTGAGTCCGACTTTCTCTTCTGTCCTTGCAGTTGACATGTTTGTCCCAGAACTTGGTGGAATTCCTTTCGGCTCTGCTTGCCAAGTCCTCGGCACAAGCCTCGTAACCAATATGGTTAACAAGGTTCAGGCTAAGATAAGCCATAACCATCCTACGGAATGGACGATTACCATACTTGAACAGGACAAGCCTTCCTGAAGCAGATGATTAATGACGAGAAGCTCTTGTTAGGAGGGGCACGTCATTTTAAGAAGTCATACTTCCTGTTCGGTGACAGTATGGGCTTCGAAGATGGCAAGACGATACGCTTGAGAAACCCACTGGTGGTCCGGCTAAACAATCAGAGGATATGGCTACCTTTGATGGAGCGTCAGTATCCTTTGTCTGCGTTCACTGTCTTAGCCGCGCGACAACAGATGAAATGGGAACTAACCCCTGAGCTCCCCGGGGTCGTCTCCAAAAGAATACTATTCGACTTGGGAGATCGAAAGAAGGAACTTTTATGTTTGTCAGGGGCTCTACATCTTACTGCAAGAGGGGGTTGCAACCTGGTGCCGTAATAAACGACATCTCGATTGACCTCCACCCTTACGCTACCG
Source organism: Iris pallida (assembly GCA_029216955.1). Taxonomy (NCBI): domain Eukaryota; kingdom Viridiplantae; phylum Streptophyta; class Magnoliopsida; order Asparagales; family Iridaceae; genus Iris; species Iris pallida. Next base: position 117,150 of record JANAVB010009267.1, read on the forward strand.
ACACGCTTTACAATCTGATGATGTCGGGGGATGTGTCGTATCCTATGGGGAAGATGCTGATGGAAGGCTGGAGGTATCTAGTTTTGTTCTGGAGCAACCTCACTGATTGGGTGCTTTTCCCGTATGAAGCCACCTTGAAGACTGCTGGCCTTTTTTATGTTATTAAGGCCACCCAATATGGCGTAAAGGTCAACTGGCCAATGTTTGTCTCCTTGGCGGAGTTATACAACCTTCACACTTGTACTTTCACTACTCCAGGCAGGGAGATGGGATTGGCTTTCCACGATATACAAGAAGTTTCGAAGCTTCCTTGGGGCACAGAGCCGTATAAAGAGTACGTGCCTTGTGATGAGGAGCTCCGAACCTGAAGAATGAAAACTTCGAGATGATGGAAGTATACAAGGAGTTATTCTGCCACCTCCTCATCTGTCATAGGATCAACAAGAAAGGAAGGACCGAGGGGGCCAATCCCACACAAGAGCTTGGACAGGCAACTCTTCGTTCAAGGAGAAAGAGAGGATCCGACCTCCTTTTCGATTTTAAAACCTATGACTAAGTCCGAGATAGAAGTTCGGATAGCAGATTATGATACAGCGGATACTAAGGACAATAATGATCCTGAGGGGAAGTTCCCGATCGGCCATTACTTATGTCAAGCTGAATATCCGTTATCGGAAAAAGCCGTGCTTGCAGCTTTCTTGATGATCTGGCTTCGTGACTGTATAGTCCCTGGGGGTTCAGGGACTATTGAGAGGATGAGCCACAGCATAATACTTCCGGCTGTGAAGCTGGTATTTGGATACTGGCTTGTCTTGCTTCCCGCGATGGTCTGTGCCACTAAATGGGGTCTACAGGATTTTGTTAGAAATACGGTAACTCCTGACCGTAGAACAAACTTTGCCCGGACCGAACTTCCGTATCATTTCTTGATGGGATGGCTGCTGCTGCACGGTCCTACCTTGATGAACTTCGGGTCCGCGACGGACTCTTTGGCGGGAGATACTGTCACTACCACATTCTAGTATGAGGGTATTTTGGTCATTTTTGAATTTTTAGGATTTATTTGGAATTATTGTGAATTATTGAGAATTATTAGAATTTATATATTTTTTGGTATATTTTAATTAGGGGTTTTTTAGACTTTAACTAGTGTTGACTTTGGAGCCTACCCTAGAAGCTAACCCTAGTTTTAGTGACTTGATTAGACTATGAAACCCTAGGTTAATTTAAGTTAACTATATTCTAGTCATTAGAATCAATTTGGGAATATGAACTTGAATAGAGAATGGATAAACGGCTTATGACTTCACAAGTCATGATTAATGACTTAAGCCCATAGAAGCCCATAGCCCATTACTAACCCTAACCCTAACCTACTACGGCCGGCCACATTGGGAACCCCTCTATTTATACTCTCCTCCACTTAAGGGTAGCCTCTTTTAGGAAAGATCACAAGTTTAAAGAAGTGGTATTTTTCCAACTTCAATAATTCAAAGAAAATCCATTTTAATTCCTTTTTCCCTCAAACCAATTACATTAGATTCTAATTTTCTTCCTCTTACTGTTCATGGAAAATAATCTCAGTTTGTGGACAATTTGGGAGGGTTGGCCATCAAGAGGAACACCCCTCTTTGGAGCTTTTGAGGAGCTTTTGATACCAATAGGCAATTCCACCAAATCTCATTGTAATTGCTGTTATTATTGCATGGAGACCTAGATCTAGGTGTCCCCTAGCTAACCCTAGAATTTTGTGGCATATTGTATCTATTTCGTGTCCTAAATGGACACGTATCAGTCCCATAGGCTAAGTGTTTGTAGAAATGCCTCTTAGGAATTTATTTTGTTATTTTACGAATCTTTTTGAACAGCTTTGTAGATCTAGGGTTCCTCTCGAATTCTTGTGAAGATACATAGGTGTTTTGAGTTGTGTCGTGTCCACACGAGGGACACAAACTCACTGTTTTGGCACTGACACGTTCCCCTGCTACTCGTGGCCTCGTGCTCATTGCACAGGCTACGTTGTCACTACCACATTTCTAGTTTGAGGGTATTTTTGTCATTTTTGGGGTTATTTAAATTTGTTAGAATTTATTTGAATTTATGGAAGTTTTTAGGATTTATTTTGGAATTGTTTGAATGAAGGTTCACTAGGTTGACTTTGACTTGGTAAACTAACCCTAGTTGAGTTTGGACTTGGTTAGATTATGAGACCCTAGGTTAAATTAAGTTAACCCTATTCTAGTTAATAGAATCAATTTGGAAATAGGATTTAGAATAGAGCATTGAGTAATGACTTGTGACTTCACAAGTCATGATTAGTGATTAAGCCCAACCCATTAGCCATGTGAACCTAACCTAGACAATCCACTAGTAGCCGGCCACATAAACCTAGTCCTAGGGATTCCTACCCTATAAGTATTCTCCTAGAAATTAGGGCTAGCCTCTTTAGGAAGAACAAGTTTTGGAAAGAGGTGAGTTCCATCTTCACAAATCCATGGAAATTCTATTTTAGCTCCTTTTTCCCTCAAACAAATTACAATAGGTTTTAAATGAAGTGTTCTTGCTGTTGTTATATGTTTTTCTCAGATTTATATCAATTTGGAGAAGTTTGCTAGCAAGAGGAACCCCCCATTTGAGTCTTTTCTTGTATTTTGATACCAATAGGTAAATCAATGTAAACTCCATTAAAATTCTAGTTTCTTTGCATATTTGGAGAGCCCTAGGTCTACCCTAACTATAAGTATACCTAGACCTAGGTTTCGTGTCCATTTCGTGTCCTAAATGGACACGTATCAGTATTAGTATTAAGGTGTTCGATGAAATGCCCCAATGGGCATTTCGTATTGATTTTTGAATTGTGTTTAAATAGGAATTATTGTTTTGATGTCGCTTACACGTTTTTGGGGGACTAAGGTGATTTTGGTCTTGTGTCGTGTCTGTTTGGACACAGGGACACATCCTCGCGTGCTCGGGACTACACTGTCCTGCTGTTCGGGGGTTACACCGGATATGACACACGACTACTGGACACGAGACTCGACACACACCACGGGGCACTGACTGACACGCCATATGTCAAGTTTCAGACGACCACGTGGCGTGTCGAGAGAGTTATTAGTGTCGTACTAATTTGTCACTGTGCAGTGCACACAAAAAGCGAGCACTGATATGCTATTCGTATTCATGCTGGACACATCGAGGACACGAATCAGGGTGCCCTAGTCCTACTCGACACTGGGACACGAGTGCGAGACTCATTGAGTCATGTCCTACATATACGACTCCGTTTCCTGCCCGCACGAGACTGCACTGTCAGTTAATGCTGGTGGGTGTCACTTGCTGTTTGGACACTTCGTGTCCACTTTTGTGGACATGAATCACCCTCTCTGACACGTACACTATTAGTATTTTAATTACCAACCAATAACTTCATATTTTGGTTTGTTTTCATGTGTTAATCCTCATTTACCCTAAAATTCCTGATACACATTTTAGCCTATATTTCCCAGTTTTCAAATTGAGTTTTAACAATTAAATTCAACCATTTTAATGCTGTTAGTTACCTGTTTTAGTCCCTAATATGTTTCTCCTATAGGTAATCTAACTATAATATGAATTTGGGGTTGTTTGGTTGTAAATTGATTTCAAAATGGGGTTGGGAAATGTGGGGACTGAAACTGGGTTTAGTTTTCACTAATCTGAGTTGAATGAATTAATTTTATTTCCTTTCAGTCTAATTTTTGATGTTATAATTCATAGATTGGTTCCTTCCTATTCTCCTAACTGTACTGGCTATACTCTCTAACACAACACACATGTGTGTCTCTCTCACACGTCACTCACTGCACACTCACACACAGCCTCACACACACATTGTTCCTCTCTTTTACACACACATACACATTATCACCCACTTCCTAACTGCCACCCTTCACTACACAGTATCACACACAACTCTCATGGTACACTAGCCTAACACACACACCTTCATGCCTCACTAGCACACACACAAGCTTCACTCTCTACACACACACACACACTCTCTCTATATATATATTTATGTATGTATATTCTATATATGTAATATGTATATATATGTAAATAATGTATTGTGTATATATATATTATACATGAATATCTATTTATATATGTAAATCATATATGTATGTAATGTATACATGTAATGGATATTATATGTATATATCAATTTATGTAGTGTACCTATATATGGTTAATGTATATATAGTATTTTGAGCCTAGGTATATATATAATATATAAATATATGTGATGTTCCTAATGTATTGTACTATAGCCTATATGTAAAGTATCTAAATAAATAGGTATATTGATGAATAAGTTAGACTTGTTGAATGTATGTTAGTTTTATAGCATATAGCTATATTGTGATGATGTGATATAGTTGGGATAGGCTTGGTTCAGGCTTGCATAGCCTTGTAATAGTGTGTGTTAGCTAGTGTAGGCTTGTTTAGACTATTATGGACTAATTATGCCTAGAATAGACTGTTTAGACTTGTTGGACCTAGTTTGACCATAGTTGACCTAGGTTTGACTTCTTGGTTGACCAAGGTTGACCAAGAGTTGACTTTGGCCTAGATTGACCTAGGCTCATGTAGAGTGCATAGTAGAACTTCATTTTACCATTTTAGACTTGTTGTGACTTGTGCTGTTCTGATTAGGAGCCAGACACCTCTCCTCGGATAGTACATTTCATCCGGACACTCAGATACCAGGCGAGTACATTCTCTGATCATTTCATATCCTGCTTAGAATTATTTTCCTGCTTTAAATTACTTTACTTGTTACTGTCACGTTGGTCACACGGATTGGTACTATATGGATCCCTTCTTGAGATGTTATCCCTTCAGGGAGCATCGGGTACTACATGTTCTGTGCGTTTCACTTACATGGCGTATCACTATGCTTCAATGGTTCATTGATCACTTGTGACATATACTCTTATTATCACAGAGTCTTCCTTGAATCCTTATCACATATATTGGGTTTCCTAGAATCCCCATTTATGGGACATCCATGTATCACCCTTCGGAGGCCTTTGCATGGAATCATAACATAACCTGGTTGGATCCTTGTGTATTTGTTGGGGGTACGGAAGAGTAGAAGTAGACATGAGAATAATACCCAAGTAGTATCTCATCAGAATTATTCCATAGTGTCTCATCAGAATCATCCTATGCTATTTACATGTCTATATTGTACTCGGACTCACTAGCCACTATTAGTTTTTTATTATAGTAGATATTTCTATTACAGTTCTCTCAATTTACATACTGCATTTCTTTCAGTACCTGTATCTTACTTTACTGCATGATTATATTTTCTAACCTGCTACGAACTGTTGAGATGTATTGTGCTCGCTCCTGTCCTAACTGGACCTATTGAAAATATTACAGAGGATGAGGAGGAGGCCTATGTGGATACCTTCTACGGAGCAGCCCTAGACGACACTTGCGAGCTGGACTCTAAGGAGGTCCCAGCTCTAGCTGAGGATATTACCCCTATTGCCTAGACTAGCTTAGTTAGGCCTTATCTTATTTATGTTGTCTTGAGACTGTTTAGCTAGACTTTATTTCTGTTCTGAGATTCTGAGTTGTATATATTATTTTTACTCTAGATATTTGCTGAGATGTTATCTTAGACTATTTTTATCATCTGTATTTCCTTAAGTTCAATATCATATCGTGCTTCTTCTTCCTTAGTTGTGATGGAGTTTACTTCTATCATGTCACCCCCATTCGGGGAGTATAAACTGCTTAGTATATTATTGCTAGATGTTGTGACCTAGGACAGCGTTCTACCGCCGACACTACGGCGTAGGCTGGACGTACCCACGTCTCGTGCCCTTACTATAGGGTGCGGGTCGTGACACGTTTTTAGTGGTGGCCCATGCAGGTCTAGACTAGAAGTGTTGTGGTATTCGAACTAGAGTATCACTAAAGCCTGCAGTAGGATATAAGACATTAATTTTTTTAGGTACTCAATTACATTAGGAAAAATTCTTTTTATTGCCATCTAAATCCTTATTGTCAGCTGATCCTTTTGAATTTTAATTGTCTGCATTTGTTATATCGCTTCTTTCTCAGAAATTGATACTCTTGTTTGTCTATCTTCAGGATGGTAGAGACTCGGTCGTAGCATACCATTCATGGGGATGCTATAGAAGGGACTGCTACCTCTCAGCCAGTACAGCAGGGCCAGGGGACTGCAGCTCCTGCCACCTCTGCTCGTATTGAGACTTCGACAGCAGCAGCAGGGGGTATGCTTCCACCGGCTCGGAGGCAGGACCCAGTCATTGCAGAGGAGCCCTTTCAGCAGCCGCCGCCTATAGGATACGTGGATGCGGCACAGATGTGCACATATTTCCAGCAGTTCATGGACCGGCAGCAGGCTCGACAGGACAGAGGCATGGAGTTGGCCCTTACGATGGTCGTATCTCGACCAGTGGTCCATCAGTCGAGGACACTGGGATAGAGGAGTTCCAGAAGATGAACCCTAGAGACTTCCTGGGGACAGAGGGGATTCTATATGCCGATGAGTGGATCGAGCATATAAAGGAGATCTTCCGTCTGGCCCGGATACCAGCAGATCTCCAGATTGAGGCCGCAGCTAGCCGGATGCGAGATCTTGCTCGCACCTGGTATCAGTCAGACCCCTGGGTGGGGGTAGCTGGGCAGACTTGGGAGGAGTTCAAGGGCTTCTTCAAGAAGAAGGTCTTTCCAGATTCAGTACTCAGAGCCTTGAAGTCGCAGTTCGAGAGCCTAGTCCAGGACAGCCTTTCAGTGGAGGAGTACGCAGGGGAGTTCGGCCGCCTCGGCAGGTTCGTAGAGGTATTGAGTGAGACGGCGAAGGCCCAGAGGTTTCGGAAGGGTCTGGTCAAGGAGGTCAAGTCCTTGACCAAGGGCAACAGGGATGCCACATTCGAGAAGATCTTGACGGGAGCCTTACTGGCAGAGGATGATCTTGAGCTTAGGCTCAAGAGGGGACGAGACCCAGTTGGGGGGTAGCAGCGGAGGCCAGGCCAAGAGGCCCCACTTTCAGCACCAGCAGCTGAGACAGTTCCAGCCGCAGCCGATCCAGCAGAGGCCAGTTCACCAGCAGCAGCAGCCGAGACAGCACCAGCTGGGTTAGAGACAGGGTATTATTTGTGCCTACTGCAAGAAGCCCGGGCATGTCACCAATGAATGCCGGAAGAGGCTGGGCCAGTGCCTAGTGTGTGGTTCAGCAGACCACCAGATGAGGGAGTGCCGCATATCACGAGCAGCCCAGAGAGGAGGAGTCTGGGCTCCAGCAGGCCAGCAGAGGGAACCAGCCCTACCGACACAGCAACAGAGGTTTGTCCAGCACCAGCAGCAGGCCAGGGGAGGCCAGCAGGGGCGAGGATTTGCCATGGCAGCAGAGGATGCAGAGGCCATCGGAGAGCTGATCGCAGGTTCGATTCTTCTCGACTCCAGTCCAGCTTTTGTATTATTCAATTCCGTTGCTTCGCATAGCTTCATATCAGTATCTTTTGCGATTATACACGGTATCATAGCTGAATCATTGCCTAGGACTTACAAGATCATGACCGGGGGTGGCATTATCCTCGTGAGTGATGTTTGTAAGGGTCGGAGAGTAGTTTTGGGAGGCCATAAGTTGGAGGTGAGCCTGCTCGTAATGCCATTGCCGAACTATGATATAGTACTAGGTATGGATTGGTTGAGCAGGCACCACGCCAGCATTGATTGCAGAGGGGGTAGTGTTCTCTTCAGAGCGCCGGGGGAGCCAGAGTTCGAGTACTCCAGACGTCAGGCAGAGCAGAGCAGCGGAGTCTTTTGTGGAGTCTCGGTTGAGGAGCAGGCGATTCCACACCCCTTGATAGCAGAGTATATAGATGTTTTCCCAGAGGAGTTATCGGGATTGCCACCAGACAGAGACATTGAGTTCTCGATAGACTTGGTTCCAGGAGTGGAACCCATCTCTCAGCATGTCTATCGGGTGAACAATAGTGAGTTGGTGGAGCTGAAGAAGCAAGTGAAAGAGCTGCAGGACAAGGGCTTCATCCGCTCGAGTTCGTCGCCATGGGGTGCACCAGTATTGTTTGTGCCGAAGAAGGATGGGTCAGTACGGATATGTATTGACTACAGGGCACTCAACAACCTCACGATCAAGAACAAATATCCACTGCCGCGGATCGACGATCTTTTTGACCAGTTGAGCGGAGCTCGAGTATTTTTCAAGATTGATCTGAGATCAGGATATCACCAGGTGAAGGTGAAGGGGGAGGATATTCCCAAGACCGCTTTCAGGACGCGGTACGGGTTGTTTGAGTTTTTGGTTATGCCTTTTGGGCTAACCAATGCACCAGCAGTATTTATGAACCTAATGAACAAGGTGTTCCACCAGTACCTGGATCAGTTTGTGGTGGTGTTCATTGACGACATCTTGATTTATTCTAAGACTGAGGAGGAGCACGATGAGTATTTGAGGATAGTGCTGGAGATTCTCAGGAAGGAGCAACTTTACGGAAAGCTCTCCAAGTGTGAGTTCTTCTTGGACCGGATGGACTTCTTGGGGCATATGGTGACTGGAGATGGTATCTCAGTTGACCCCAAGAAGATTGTAGCAGTTGAGGCATGGGCAGCGCCGACTTCAGTTGCGGAGATCAGGAGTTTCCTGGGGCTGGCAGGATATTATCGGAGATTTGTGCAGGATTTCTCCCGGGTTATAGAGCCGTTGACTCGGTTGACCCGGAAGGATGCTGAGTATGTTTGGTCAGAGGAGTATCAGGCAGCTTTTGATGAGTTGAAGAAGCATCTTACGAAAGCTCCGATTCTGACATTGCCTTCATGATCAGGTGGATTCACTATTTATAGTGACGCTTCAGGGAAGGGGCTGGGTTGTGTCTTACAGCAGCATGGGAAGGTGATTGCCTATGCTTCCAGTTAGTTACGTCCCCATGAGAAGAACTACCCTACCCACGACTTGAAGCTTGCAGCAGTGATATTTGCTCTGAAGTTGTGGAAGCATTATCTGTATGGAGAGAGGGTAGAGATTTTTACAGATCACAAGAGCTTAAAGTATGTGTTCACTCAGAAGGAGTTGAACATGAGGTAGCACAAATGGCTAGAGTTGATGAAGGACTTTGACATCCTACTTCAGTATCACCCAGGGAAGGCTAACGTGGTTGTCGATGCCTTGAGTAGGTATCCGACAGCCATATGCTTGACCATGGATCGACATTTGCTTGCAGACTTGGAGAGTCTTGGGATTGAGGTGATCGTGCCCGGAGTACAGACGCAGTTGTGGGGCATGCAGATTCAGTCAGACTTGGTGGAGAGGATCAAGTCGGCACAGTTTGAGGACGTTGCTTAGCGGTGTCTTCGAGAGCAAGTTCGAGCAGGATTGCTGGAGGGCAAGTTTTCTCTTGCAGAGGATGGTGTCTTGAGGCATGGTTCCAGGTTATGTGTACCCAGCGGAGATCTCAGGGAGCAGGTTATGCAGGAGGGCCACAGATCTCAGTACTCTATACACCCGGGTGCCAACAAGATGTACCGAGATCTGAGGGAGCATGTTTGGTGGTCCAGGATAAAGTGGGAGGTGGCTCGCTTCGTGGCTAGGTGTTTGGTCTGTCAGTAGGCCAAGGCAAAGAGGCAGAGGCCCACTTCTTGCCAATCAAGGTAGATACGTCTACAGAGAGGCTGGCGGAGATGTATATGCGGCAGATAGTTAGGATTCATGGGGTTCCGGTCAGCATCGTCTCAGATCGGGATAGTCGCTTTACTTCCTATTTTTGGAGGAGTCTGCAAACCAGCTTGGGCACTCAGCTCAAGTTTAGTACTGCATACCACCTAGACGGACGGACAGTCAGAGAGGACTATTCAGACACTTGAGGATATGCTGCGGACATGCGTCCTGGACTATGGAGGTTCCTAGGAGGATCATCTACATTTGGTGGAGTTTACTTATAACAACAGTTTCCAGGCCATTATTGAGATGTCACCTTTCGAGGCTCTGTACAGGCGTAGGTGTCGTACACCCTTATCTTGGGATGATGTTGGTGAGCGAGCTTTACTAGGGCCAGAGATGGTTGTTGACGCAGCCAAGAAGGTGAAGCTCATCAGAGACAGACTTCGCGTGGCGCAGGACAGACACCGGCACTGGGCCGATAGCCACCGGAGGCCGTTGGAGTTTGAGGTATAGATTAGATTAGGATTAGATTTAGGTTTGTTTGTTTGTGATTTTGATTATGTTTGTTTATCATAATTAATTGAGACCTTGCTTGCGATTAGGTCGGAGACTAGGTTTTCTTGAGGATATCTCCGACTCGTGGTATGATACGTTTTGGTGGAGGCGGGAAGCTTAGCCCGCGCTTCATCGGCCCTTTCGTTATCAGCGGGAGAGTCGGTGACGTGGCATACAGGCTAGACTTATTGCCTGTACTAGTGGGGGTCCACAACGTATTCCATGTATCACAGTTGAGATGGTACGTGGCTGATCCTAGCTATATGCTCGATCATTCGGAGATTGAGGTTGGCCCTTCTATCAGCTATCTAGACCAGCCAGTGGAGATACTGGATCGACGGGAGAAGGTTCTGAGGAACCAGGTGATACCTTTGGTACGTATTGCATGGAAGCATCATTCTCCAGAAGAGTCTACCTGGGAGCGGGAGGATGAGATGCGCGAGCGTTACCCATATCTTTTTGGACCGTGAGGTATGCTTTCTATCCTTCTCATCAGTTGCATTTCGCTTTTCAATTTTGAGATCGAAATTCTTTTAAGGAGGGTAGATTTGTCACTAACATATTTTTATTTTGAGGGTATTTTGTCATTTTTGGGGTTATTTAAATTTATTAGAATTTATTTGAATTTATGGGAATTTTTAGGATTTATTTTGGAATTGTTTGAATGAAGGTTGACTAGGTTGACTTTGACTAGCTTTGACTTGGTAAACTAACCCTAGTTGAGTTTGGACTTGGTTAGATTATGAGCCCTAGGTTAAATTAAGTTAACCCTATTCTAGTTAATAGAATCAATTTGGAAATATGATTTAGAATAGAGCATTGAGTAATGACTTGTGACTTCACAAGTCATGATTAGTGATTAAGCCCAACCCATTAGCCATGTGAACCTAACCTAGCCAATCCACTAGTGGCCGACCACATAAACCTAGTCCTAGGGATTCCCACCCTATAAGTATTCTCCTTGAAATTAGGGCTAGCCTCATTAGGAAGAACAAGTTTTGGAAAGAGGTGAGTTCCATCTTCACAAATCCATAGAAATTCCATTTTATCTCCTTTTTCCCTGAAACAAATTGCAATAGGTTTTAAATGAAGTGTTCTTGCTGTTGTTATATGTTTTTATCAGATTCATATCAATTTGGAGAAGTTTGCTAGCAAGAGAAACCTCCCCATTTGAGGCTTTTCTTGCATTTTGACACCAATAGGTAAATCAATTTAAACTCCATTAAAATTCTAGTTTCTTTGCATATTTGGAGAGCCCTAGGTCTACCCTAACTGTAGGTATGCCTAGACCTAGGTTTCGTGTCCATTTCGTGTCCTAAATGGACACGTATCAGTGTTAGTGATAAGGTGTTCGATGAAATGCCCCAATGGGCATTTCGTATTGGTTTATGAATTGTGTTTAAATATGAATTATTGTTTTGATGTCGCTTACACGTTTTTGGTGGACTGAGGTGATTTTGGTCTTGTGTCTTGTCTGTTTGGACACAGGGACACATCCGCGCGCGCTCGGGACAATATTGTCCTACTGTTCGGGGGCTGTACCAGACACGACACACGACCACTGGACACGAGTCTCGACACATACCACGGTCCACTGATTGACATGCCACGTGTCATGTTTCAGACGACCACGTGGCGTGTCGAGAGAGTTATTAGTGTCGTACTGATTTGTCACTGCACAGTACACACGAGAAATTGAGCACTGATACGCTATTCGTATTCACGCTGGACACGTCGAGGACACGAATCAGGGTGCCCTAGTCCTACTCGACACTGGGACACAAGTGCGAGACTCATTGAGTCGTGTCCTGCCTGCACGACTTCGTGTCCTGCCCGCACGAGACTGTCCTGTCAGTTAATACTGGTGGGTGTCACTTGTTGTTTGGACACTTCGTGTCCACTTTTGTGGACACGAATAACCCTCTCTGACACGTACACTATTAGTATTTTAATTACCAACCTATAACTTAGTATTTTGGTTTGTTTTCATGTGTTAATCCTCATTTACCCTAAAATTCCTGATACACATTTCAGCCTATATTTCCCAGTTTTCAAATTGAGTTTTGACAATTAAATTCACCCATTTTAATGCTGTTAGTTACTTGTTTTAGTCCCTAATATGTTTCTCCTATAATTAATCTAACTATGATATGAATTTGGGGTTGTTTGGTTGTAAATTGATTTCAAAATGGGGTTGGGAAATGTGGGGACTGAAACTGGGTTCAGTTTTCAGTAATCTGAGTTGAATGAATTAATTTTATTTCTTTTCAGTCTACTTTCTGATGTTATAATTCATGGATTGGTTCCTTCCTATTCTCGTAACTGTACTGGCAGTACTCCCTAACACAGCACACATGTGTGTCTCTCCCACACATCACTCATTGCACACTCACACACAGCCTCACACACACATTGTTCCTCTCTTTTACACACACATACACATTACCACCCACTCCCTAACAGACACCCTTCACTAGACAGTATCACACACAACTCTCATGTTACACTAGCCTAACACACACACACCTTCATGCCTCACTAGCACACACACACAAGCTTCACTCTCTACACACACACACATGCTCTCTCTCTCTATATATTTATGTATGTATATTCTATATACATATGTAATATGTATATATATGTAAATAATGTATTGTGTATATATATATATATATATATATATATATATATATATATATATATATATATATATATATATATATATATATATATATATATATATTATACATGAATATCTATTTATATATGTAAATCATATATGTATGTAATGTATACATGTAATGGACATTATATGTATATATCAATCTATGTAGTATACCTATATATGGTTAATGTATATATAGTATTTTGAGCCTAGGTATATATATATATATATATATATATATATATATATATATATATATATAAAAAAAAATATATATATATATATATATATATATATATATATATATATATATATATATATATATATATGTTCCTAATGTATTGTACTATAGCCTATATGTAAAGTATCTAAATAAATAGGTATATTGTTGAATAAGTTAGACTTGTTGAATGTATGTTAGTTTTATAGCATATAGCTATATTGTGATGATGTGATATAGTTGGGATAGGCTTGGTTCAGGCTTGCATAGCCTTGTAATGGTGTGTGTTAGCTAGTGTAGGCTTGTTTAGACTAGTATGGACTAGTTAGGCCTATAATAGACTGTTTAGACTTGTTGGACCTAGTTTGACCATAGTTGACCTAGGTTTGACTTCTTGGTTGACCAAGGTTGACCAAGAGTTGACTTTGGCCTAGATTGACCTATACTCATGTAGAGTGCATAGTAGGACTTTATTTTACCATTTTTGACTTGTTGTGACTTGTGTTGTTCTGATTAGGAGCCAGACACCTCTCCTCGGACAGTATATTTCATCCGGACAATCAGATACCAGGCGAGTACATTCTCTGATCATTTCATATCCTGCTTAGAATTATTTTTCTGCTTTAAATTACTTTACTTCTTAATGTTACGTTGGTCACACTGGATTGGTACTATATGGATCCCTTCTTGAGATGTTATCCCTTCAGAGAGCATCGGGTATTACATGTTCTGTGCGTTTCACTTACATGGCGTATCACTATGCTTCATTGGTTCATTGGTCACTTGTGACATATACTCTTATGATCAAAGAGTCTTCCTTGAATCCTTATCCCATATATTGGGTTTCCTAGAATCCCCATTTATGGGACATCCATGTATCACCCTTCGGGGGCCTTTGCGTGGAATCATAACATAACCTGGTTGGATCCTTATGTATTGATTGGGGGTATGGGAGAGTAGAAGTAGACATGTGAATAATACCCAAGTAGTATCTCATCAGAATCATTCCATAGTGTCACATCAGAAACATCCTATGCCATTTACATGTCTATATTGTACTCTGACTCACTAGCCACTGTTAGTTCTTTATTATAGTAGATATTTCTATTATAGTTCTCTCTCTGTTTACATATTGCATTTCTTTCAGTACCTGTATCTTACCTTACTGCACGATTATATCTTCTAATCTGCTATGAACTGTTGAGATGTATTGTGCTCGCGCATGTCCTGACTGGACCTGTTGAAAATATTACAGAGGACAAGGAGGAGGCCTGTGTCGATACCTTCTACAGGGTAGCCCTAGACGACACTTGCGAGCTGGACTCTCAGGAGGACCCAGCTCTAGCTGAGGATATTACCCCTATTGCCTAGACTAGCTTAGTTAGGCCTTATCTTATTTATGTTGTCTTGAGACTGTTTAGCAAGACTTTATTTCTGTTCTGAGATTCTGAGTTGTATATATTCTTTCATATTCAGTAGCTGAGATTTGTACTCTGGATATTTGCTGCGATGTTATCTTAGACTATTTTTATCATCTGTATTTCCTTGAGTTCTATATCATATCGTGCTTCTTCTTCCTCAGTTGTGATAGAGTTTACTTATATTATGTTACCCCCATTCGGGGAGTATATGTAGTGCCCCGTCCCTACATCGTGCCCCGTACTCTGTCTACGGGGTGCGCGAGAAAGGAACACTGTCGCTATCGATTCGGTCGGGACCGATAGGTCGGGATCGGCCGAGTCGATCGAACGGGAATGGTTGAATTAAGATCCATTCCTCGTTATGGAATGTCTTCTTCGGAACTAAGTCCCATATTCAGCGGGCTGCGCCTTGAGGATTGACTCTGAGGCTGAGTCGGGAGAGACCTCCCGTTGCTCTGCTTTTTATACCGCTTGCGTTGGTTTTGGCTTTGTTTTCTGAATGCGCTTTCGTGAATGTTTTCAATGGTTTTCATGTCTTGTATTTCGAACTCGTATTTCCTATCGAACTCCTTGAATAATGCAGTGTTCTAATCGGTTGCTTGTGCAATTTTTGGTAATCGCGTAGGCGACGTCTAGCACGACCAACAAGTTCTCTCGCCGAAGTAAACTCAAGGTGAGTGGCTGACCCTTCTCTTCTCGACCCCTTCTTAAGTAAATCGATAGTGTTGTTGCGGAAGAAAGAATGAATGCAAGGGCACGAGCACGGTAAAATGATTAAGTTTCAAAGAGAACGAAGCCTACACCTTAATAACTGAATAATGTCTTAACTCGGTCATTGGACAACTTGTCGACAAGGAGAAAGTTTCCTCGAGCGACAACCCGAGGCCACGGGACCGACTCGGCCTAGGAGGAAACATGGTATAGCTGTGCTGGATGATAGCACGGGTTAGGCGGGGACTTTCAGCGGGGCTCGCTACTTGCGTTGAAAGGGCCCCGACTAAAAGCTATAAGTCCAGGATGGCTTGTGGTGTCAGAGACCAAACACACGTAATGTTGCACTTGGAATATAAATGATAACAATTGACAGGGAAGAACATGGTAAGTTTCAAAAGGCACGGCGCGGTCCGCTGGGGGTATGTTCCGACGTAAATTACATTATGCTTGTCATTGCTTGCTTGAATTTCATTAGGAGGGTTAAAAACATTCATGAACTAAGTCATATAAACTCATTCAACTAAATGAGAGCTTGGAACTTAACTTGCCACGCACCAGTACAAAGTGTAATGTACTGATCCTCGCTCTCCACGCAGGTACCCCGAACCACGAAGGGCGTGCCACTTAAATCTCATGGCGGCGTGGACATTTTTGAAGCCTCGTCCGTGTAAAGGCTTGTTCTGGTTTCCTTTTGAAGAAGACCAGCACTCGGTCCAAAAGAATAGATGGCGGCTCGGCTACCCTCAATCCCAGGTGGAAAGCGTAATAGTTTTTGCTTGTAAAATGGGATGTAATGTATGGAACGACTATCTCATCGGCGTTCATTTTGTAAGTCGAGTCATGTTGTAGCCCGTGCGGCAATGATTGTAAAAAGGTCCATGTAAAGTTTGATTATTATCAATGAAAAAGTCTATTTCTATTTCAAATGTGTCATTCAATTTCTCTGCGTACTCTAACTTGATGTTGTGTTTCGGATAACCTTATGACTATGCCTTGTGCGTTCGCAACTTAGGTTCGCACGGCATCACGCCCGGGGGACGACTATCGATTCTACAGAATCGGGTCGTGACATAATGGTATCAGAGCACGGCTTTACATCCTTTGACCTCACATCGATAAGATAAGTTGTTCCATACAATGAGTCCGTAATATTTTGTGACTGATGCATTTGCCTTCGTATCGCAGAAGTGACAGAACCCACGACCGAGCAAGAGCAGAGCGCTTCTAGCGGCTCTAGTAGTTCTCGTCGTTCACGGGGCGGACCTTCCAACGATACCATCGAAAGGATGATGCGCATGATGGAGGCGCAGCAAAACCAGTCCGAGAACCGGCATCAACAGGTAGAGGAACGATAGGCCCAGTTCGAAGCTCGCTTTGACGCACATGCCAAACTTCAACAAAAGCAGTTAGATACCCTGCAGCATATCGTCCAGACAATGGCGGCCAATGGAAATTCTGCGACTGCGCCTACCGTCACCGCACCTGCTACCACCGGGCCGACGATCCAACCCATTGAAGTCGACACGGCAGAGCCCGAGCGTCAACCAGCGACACTGAAAAAGTACAACTTTGAAGTGTCAGAATTCAAGAAGGCGTGCCGCACTTCCTTCAGCGACACCGAGGGTCCTTCCATAGCGATCGACTGGTTGGAAGAGCTGGAAGATCACTTCGAGCTTCTCGGCATTGAAAAGTCGAAGCAAGTCGCCTGCGCACAACTTTAACTACGGTTGAACGCGCACGACTGGTGGGCCGTGTGCAAGCGAGCGATCCGACCGGACAACACCACCGCGCCAATCTCTTGGGCCACATTCCGCAAAGCTTTCAAAGTCCAGTACCTTCCGTCAGCCGTTCTTCAAGCGAAGGAGAATGAATTCATACAGTTGAAGCAAGGGAGCAGGACAGTAGAACAGTACGTCGCAAAATTCAACAAGTTGTCTAAGTTTGCTTGCCAGTTTCTGCCTACTGAAGAGTGCCGTGTGCGACGGTTCCAAGTGGGTCTGCGACACTCTACCGGTGCGCATGTCGGGGTCCTAGAGTACAAGACCATGGGCGAGGCTCTGAACCACGCTCTCCGCCTTAAGAGCCTGCATCCTTCCGGTGCTGCCGACGTTGTGGAAGAATTCCCAGACGTGTTCCCGGATGAGCTACCCGGCATACCGCACGATCGAGAAATAGAGTTCACCATCGACACATTCCCCGACACCCGTCCGATCTCGAAGGCTCCATACAGAATGGCCCCTGCAGAATTGAAAGAATTGAAGGCACAACTTCAGGAATTGCTCGACAGAGGGTTTATCCGTCCGAGTGTCTCGTAGTGGGGTGCGCCCGTGCTATTCGTAAAGAAGAAGGATGGATCAATGTGACTCTGCATCGACTATCGAGAATTGAATAAAGCCACCGTCCGAAACAAATATCCCCTGCCCCGCATCGACAACTTATTCGACCAGCTCCAAGGTGCAACCGTGTTTTCGAAGATTGATCTGCGATCGGGTTATCACCAACTCAAAGTCAAGCCAGATGACGTGTCGAAGTCTGCCTTCCGCACTCGTTATGGCCACTACGAGTTCTTGGTAATGCCGTTCGGTCTGACAAATGCCCCTACCGTCTTCATGGATCTAATGAATCGGGTGTTCCGTCCGTTCGTTGACAAGTTCGTAGTAGTCTTCATCGACGACATCCTCATCTACTCGAAGGATCGAGCGCAACATGCAGAGCATCTGCGGACGGTACTCCAAACCCTTTGAGAGAATCAGTTGTATACGAAGATGAGCAAGTGCGAGTTCAGGCTGGACAGCGTCTCATTCCTTGGGCATATCATCTCCGTCGTGGGCATCGCAGTCGATCCAAAGAAAGTCGAGGCAGTTGCTGATTGGAAATGGCCCGCATCAGTTAGCAAAATTCGAAGCTTCCTAGGCTTGGCGGGATACTACCGACGCTTCGTGAAGGACTTCGCGAAGATCGCATCGCCGTTGACTCGCCTCACCTAGAAAGGAGTCACATTCAAGTGGTCAGACGATTGTGAAGCTTCCTTCCAGAAGCTCAAACAACGGCTCGTTTCGGCCCCGATACTTGCTCTTCCTGAAGGGACGGAGGGATTTCAATTCTTCTGTGATGCTTCTGGCCAGGGCATAGGGTGTGTGCTCATGCAGCGGGATAAGGTGATATCTTTTGCTTTTCGGCAGTTGAAGCCGCACGAGAAGAACTACCCTACGCACGACCTAGAACTAGCGGCAATTGTGTTCGCATTGAAGCTGTGACGTCACTATCTCTATGGCGTGGCATGCATGATTTATACGGACCACAAAAGCCTCAAGTATCTCTTCACCCAGAAAGAATTGAATTTGCGGCAGAGGCGATGGCTCGAACTAATCAAAGACTATGACTTATCAATCGACTACACGCCGGGCAAGAGAAATATGGTAGCGGATGCGCTGAACCGGAAGTACTTAGCTTCATCATGCATCAACGATCGACTGCTCCGTGACTTGGAAGGAATGGGCATCGAGCTCCGAGTTCGTTTCAGAGACGTAAAGCTAGTGCAACTACGGGTGGAACCGAGCCTACTGGAGAGGATCAAGTCTGTACAGAAGGATGACCCCTACTTGGAGAAGATGCAGAAGCTGATATCGACAGGGAAACCGTCCGACTTTACAGAGGACGAGTCGGGAGTATTGCGCGTGAGGGGACGGCTATGCGTACCGGACGACGTAGAACTTAGAAAGGAGATAATGACGGAGACGCACTATGTAAAATATTCCTTACATCCTGGCAGCACCAAGATGTATAAGGACCTCCGCGTTGTCTTTTGGTGGCACGGCATGAAGAGGGACGTAGCGCTCTTTGTGTCAAAATGTATGGCCTGTCAGCAAGTCAAAGCCGAACACCAGCGACCAGGTGGGGAGATACAGAACCTTTCCATTCTAGAATGGAAGTGGGATCACATCACTATGGACTTCGTTGTTGGCTTGCCAAGGACGCCGCGGGGAAACAACACCGTCTGGGTCATCGTCGATCGACTAACCAAGTCAGCGCACTTTATCGCCATCAAAGTTACTTAGAGCGTCGACCGCCTTGCTCAGATATATCTTGATAAAATAGTTCGGCTGCACGGGATCCCAGTTTCTATCGTCTCGGATCGGGATGGACGGTTCATAGCGCACTTCTGGAGTAGTCTACATTCAGCGCTGGGGACCAAGTTGAAGTTCAGCTCAGCTTATCATCCTCAGACTGACGGCCAAACAAAGCGGGTGAACCAAATTCTCGAAGACATGTTGCGACTTTGTGCGATCGACTTGAAGTCAAGTTGGGACGTCCATCTACCGCTGGCCGAGTTTGCATACAACAACAGCTATCAGTCCAGCATCCAAATGGCACCGTATGATGCTTTGTACGGTCGGAAGTGTAGATCGCCCATTTGCTGGGATGAAGTCGGGGAACGACAGATACTTGGTACGGAGCTGGTGGAGCAGACTGTGCAGAAGGTCAAGTTGATACGAGAGAGATTGAAGATAGCACAAAGCCGACAGAAAAGCTATGCCGACACGCACCGACGCCCCCTTGAGTTCTCGAAAGGCGACCATGTATTCCTGAAGGTGATGCCTATGCATGGAGTTTTCCGGTTCGATGCGAAAGGAAAGTTGAGCCCAAGATTTGTTGGCCCATTCGAAATATTGAAGCGAGTCGCCCCAGTAGCTTACCAACTCGCCTTGCTGCCTGCATTGTCAGAGGTACATGACGTCTTCCACGTCTCACAATTGCGGAAGTACGTGCACGATCCGGGGCATGTGGTAGAGTTGGGTAAGCTGGACCTGAAGGCGGACTTATCATATGTCGAAGAGCCGGTGCAAATCTTGGAGCGCAAGGATAAACTTCTCCGCAACCGTGCTATTCCTCTAGTCCGCGTCCTCTGGAGAAACCATTCGGTCGAGGAGTCGACGTGGGAGCTTGAGTCAGAAATAAAGGAGAAATTCCCTTCATTGTTCTCGTAGAGGTAGGTTCTATTCTTAAGTTTCGAGGACGAAACTTTTTCTTAGTTGGTTATGGTGTAGTGCCCCGTCCCTACATCGTGCCCCGTACTCTGTCCACGGGGTGCGCGAGAAAGGAACACTGTCGCTATCGATTCGGTCGGGACCGATAGGTCAGGATCGGCCGAGTCGATCGAACGGGAACGGTTGAATTAAGATCCATTCCTCGTTATGGAATGTCTTCTTCGGAACTAAGTCCCATATTTAGCGGGCTGCGCCTCGAGGATTGACTCTGCGGCTGAGTCGGGAGAGACCTCCCGTTGCTCTGCTTTTCACGCCGCTTGCGTTGGTTTTGGCTTTGTTTTCTGAATGCGCTTTCGTGAATGTTTTCAATGGTTTTCATAGCTTGCATTTCGAACTCGCATTTCCTATCGAACTTCTTGAATAATGCAGTGTTCTAATCGGTTGCTTGTGCGATTTCAGGTAATCGCGTAGGCGACGTCAAGCGCGACCAACAAGTTCTCTCGTCGAAGTAAACTCAAGGTGAGTGGCTGACCCTTCTCTTCTCGACCCCTTCTTAAGTAAATCGATAGTGTTGTTGCGGAAGAAAGAATGAATGCAAGGGCACGAGCACGGTAAAATGATTAAGTTTCAAAGAGAACGAAGGCTACACCTTAATAACTGAATAATATCTTAACTCGGTCATTGGACAACTTGTCGACAAGGAAAAAGTTTCCTCGAGCGACAACCCGGGGCCACGGGACCGACTCGGCCTAGGAGGAAACACGGTATAGCTGTGCTGGATGATAGCACGGGTTAGGAGGGAACTTTCAGCGGGGCTCACTACTTGCGTTGAAAGGGCCCCGACTAACAAAGCTATAAGTCCAGGATGGCTTGTGGTGTTAGTGACCAAACACACGTAATGTTGCACTTGGAATATAAATGATAACAATTGACAGGGAAGAACATGGTAAGTTTCAAAAGGCGCGGCGCGGTCCGCTGGGGGTAAGTTCCGACGTAAATTATATTATGCTTGTCATTGCTTGCTTGAAATTCATTAGGATGGTTAGAAACATTCATGAACTAAGTCATATAAACTCATTCAACCAAATGAGAGCTTGGAACTTAACTTGCCACGCACCAGTACAAAGTGTAATGTACTGATCCTCGCTCTCCACACAGGTACCCCGAACCACGAAGGGCGTGCCACTTAAATCTCAAGGCGGCATGGACACTTTTGAAGCCTCGTCCGTGTAAAGGCTTGTTCTGGTTTCCTTTTGAAGAAGACCCGCACTCAGTCCAAAAGAATAGATGGCGGCTCGGCTACCGTCAATCCCAGGTAGAAAGCGTAATAGTTTTTGCTTGTAAAAAGGGATGTAATGTATGGAACGACTATCTCATCGGCGTTCATTTTGTAAGTCGAGTCATGTTGTAGCCCGCACGGCAATGATTGTAAAAAGGTCCATGTAAAGTTTAATTATTATCAATGAAAAAGTCTATTTCTATTTCAAATGTGTCATTCAATTTCTATGTGTACTCTAACTTGATGTTGTGTTTCGGATAACCTTATGACTATGCCTTGTGCGTTCGCAACTTAGGTTCGTACGGCATCACGCCCGGGGGACGACTATCGATTCTACGAAATCGGGGCGTGACAGTATAAACTGCTCAGTATATTATTGCTAGATGTTGTGACCTAGGACAGCGTTCTACCGTCGACACTGCGACGTAGAATGGACGTACCCACGTCTCGTGCCCTTACTCTAGGGTGCGGCTCGTGACACACATGGCGAGCTAGAATTGGACGAGGGGGTGGAGGAAGTGACTGACACGAGGGCCCCCAAGCCTCGTGTAACGCCCCAGTCCTAAAATACGTAGGACCAAGTACGTAAACATGCCAGCTGTATACATACGAAATACGTGGACCTCGTATGTATACATAAGCTGTAAATGTAGTAATCCAAGACAACTAAATCTCACCCACAAAGTTAAATAATGATATAAAGCAACTTTGAGTTTGTCAAGTACACAATAGTTGGGCGGAGACAAAGTCCACTACCAACCAAATTAAATATGAAAAATATACAAGGAAATAATTTAGCAAGCGAGAGCAATGGCGAGTCCAAGAGCAATCATCACGAAGGAAGGAATAGCCTTAGCTAGAGCACCTGCAAGAAATCACGAAACACACACCTGGAGAGATCACCAGGTCCTCAGAGGGACGTAACAAGACACATAATATTATGCCAATAAACTGAATAATAAAGCTCAATAGAAAAGAATGCATGAGTAAAGGTTCCTAACCATTCTTTGTGATATGCACTGTAAGGACAACCTTCTACGCAGGGGCTGTAACGGATTAACGCAAGCAAGTAATTGAGAGTGGCCGTCAAGTAGCGCTCATCCGAGACACTATCGGCCTGGGCAGAAGGTAGTGCTCAGAAGATTCACCCTCGGCCCAAAATGTGTGTAAAAATAAAATGTAGCCCCTACGCTAATAACTGTCCCCTCCCCCCAATGATACTATACATGCATCGTCTCAACGACACTGTTTAATCCTTAAAAACTGCCAAGTCTTCTACATAATCTATTAGCAGTTATATCCTAAAGCACGGCCTGTACGCACCAATGATCAGTCAGCATGCAAGTCCGCATCTATATGTGACTAACAACTCACACAAAATCCCTGGCACATCGTGACAGTTTATGAGATGCACTAAACATACGGTGGTCCCTTAACTCTAAGCCATTTGCATAAAATATAATAACTTGCATATATATATAATTTTGAAAGAACAACATAAAGAAAAAGTATGCATGATATTGAGCAAGAATTTAAGCAGTAAAGACAAGGTGTCTTGCCTGAGGTTATGTGCAAAAGGGAATAATCCAGTAGCTTGAACCGGCAAAATAAACAAAGCAAGAAAGCCAAATCCCGCAGATGACTTCGGATGCTGCAACAAACATCACGAACGAGCTTGGAATAAAAGATATACCTAGAAAACGCCTGTCCAAAAGTTAAATTCTGGAATAGGAGCAAAATCGTAATTTTGGGTCAAAATAATGTCCGCCGTTGGGCCCACTTTGCACCAAAATGCGCGCCAGAACCTACGGTCTCTAAAGTCATCAAACTACATGTCTACGGATTTGTTTTGATGAGACAAACCCAATGGTATGTCCAATTTTGGATTCCGGTGGGCCGTGCACAAAATCGCCCGTTGAGTGGGATTGTGGACCCGCCAAAATTAGCGTCCCGATCAACGGCCTCAGAATCGGACCAAACTTGGCTCACAGGACCAGAAAAATATTTTGAGTCCAATGGTACAAGTTTCATTGCGATATGATGAGTGTGCACAAAGTTGTGACTTAATTTGCAAAGGGTCGATACGGGGGTATCTCGACGGATACGCACTGATTTCGTCGCGCACATGCAACGAAATCGGGTTTCGTCAGTTCCCACACGTCGACAACATCCATACGTGCCTTTCGATTCATATAGTGCATGACCACGTCGCCCGGTTTGTCGGGGCGCACGCCATATCGGGTATTTTTCTACTTTTTGAAAACAAAATTTACAATTTTTCGTAAAACTTTAACAACGTGTAATTTTCTACATACTAGATGAAAAGTGAATCCAAAAGGTGCTTTACAATCTCGGTTATGTTGTCTTTGACTGCCTTCAATTAGTTTTTACGAAAGTTTAATGGACAGCGAGAAAAGTGGCCGACAAGTTGGTGTTTTACAATAGTTTTTAATATTTAGAAAAGTGGGTTTTTCTTCAATTTCGTCTCGATTTTTGGAGCAAGTTGGATGGCCATGTCAAAATCCACTTGGGGGATCTTGAAGAGGGTCATGGGGGCTTTCTACCCGAATTTACGGAATCAAAAACGAACAAGAACTGAGAGAGAAATCGCACGGTAAAGTTAGGTACCTTGATTTTACATTCTGTCGATGTTGTTGTCGTTGTTTTCGTTGCCATTGGCGCGGGTTGCTGCTGAGCTCGTGGACAGCATGCCGAGGAGAGGGTAGGAGAAAGGAGGAGAGAAAGGAGGTGGAAGAAAATTAGGGTTTTGTCTGGTTTGAGAAACAAAAGATTTTTATACATACATATGTATATAAGCTTCGGCCTAAGGGGGAGGGGGGGGGGTTCGGCCCTTCCTTATGCTAATTGCTACTGTTGCTTAATGGAGGGGGGCGCACCAATGCGCTACTGCTAGCAGTTTCTTCGGATTGGGGTGGTCGGGTGGGGCCGACCACCTCATGTGGGTTTTCATATATTTTTTTTCTTTTCTTAATCTTATCTTTTTCTAAAACTTTAATATATATATATATATATTTCTTTTATATATATATATATATATATATATATGTATATATATATATATATATATATAAAAATATATATATATATATGTATATATATATATATATATATATATATATATATATATACATATATATATGTATATATATATATATGTATATATATATAAAAAAATATATATATATATATATGTATATATGTATATATATATGTATATATCCATAAATGCACTAAAAATCTAATTAAAATCCAAATACCATTTAAAATTCAACTATCCAAATAATTTAATATATTTGGGCATATCTTCAAATATATAAATTCAATCCTTAATAAATCAACTCAACATAGTAATAATATTTAAATAGGAAAAACATGTTTATTAAATCTCCACAAAATAACTTAAATTATAATAAAATAATAATAATCGTCCCAATGAGTGAACTCATACCGTACACCCTCATCCGAGTCTAGAAATTGTAAAGTTTTATAAAATATTATTTTATTAATAAAATATAGATTTTTGTACCCAAAGTCAATAAAAATTCAACAAGTTCTAAAAATAATTTAAAAATATTTATACATACACAAAATATTCCTATATGGTCACCTTAGTCATCCCACATGCTCACATGGGCTTAAATTTGGTTCGGGCCCTGTTCGGGCTGAATTGGCCAAACCGGGTTATCAAAAAAATTTATATAAATGCATTTTTAAGTCTAATAAAATAAAAAATAAAAAAATAAAAAATAGGGGTTTTACATCCTACCCAAATTACAAGAATTTTATCCTCGAAATTTAGGAATAATAGGATAGATAGGGTTAGGGGATAGGAAGAGTTCATCGATAAAATATAATTAAAATTTTGGAGGAGGCGATAAAACGGCGTTCAACACCACTATGCAATAGAAAATTGTGGAGTCGATATATACAGAAATATCATGGTTATGGAATTGAATATGTGTTGCCAGTGAAGGTAGCAAAATTTCGATAATCCAATTTGGAGAGTAATAAGGAATTGAGTAGATCAAAGAGAATAATTTAGACATTTGGGAGATGTGGTTCCTAGAGAGAGACTGGAGACTAATCGTCTCGATTGAGAGTTTGATTAAGTGAACGATTAGAATCATTCTCGAGTGCTCAAGAATACTTGGAAGGACACGATAACAATTCTAGGGTTAAGGAACGAGGAGTAGTTAAAGGCGAGAATACATCCACATGAGTCAGTCGGTGGCTATCTACATTTGTGTATAATTAACCGATTGGGCAACCAAATATGATACCTTGAGTCTATCTAGCAAGTACAGTGCCTTGTCTTTCCAAAATAAGTAAAAGATAAGAACAACAACGGTTTCCAAGACGGTGTTATATATTGAGTACGAATTGCGGGGTTTATAGGCGACAAGACTAATTCAAAAGAGAATTGCCAAGGCTGTCGCGGATGAGACTCTAAGGCAAGTTTACTATGTCTTCATCCACGTAGAATAATATGTGATAAGCGAACCAAAGTGCAATAGGTTGATCAGACCATCCTGCACCGGTTCTGATTAGACAATATGTTAGTGGGTGCACCCAGTAAAATATGTCATGATCAAGCTTGGTAAAGAAATAAGCTTGTAAAACTAAGGCTAAATTAGCGCATGAGATTGTCGAAATGTAAGTACGGGAGGTAGTGATGAAGGAATTTATATTGTCCAAGATCTTTTAAATCAAGACTTGCCCAAAGTATGGGCCTATACAGTTGTCATAGTGTTTCTTCATTTATGGCTTGGTAGACTAGATAAGGTAAGGGCCTGTAAATTTATAGTCTAAGTGAATTCATCAACAAGATTCATAAGGACAAGGATTTGTTAGGTGGTGAGGTATTCTACCCAACTTACAAGAATTAAACTAGTAGTGTGATGGGATAATGAGTTAAGTAATCAAGGTAAGGCACAAAGTTAAGCATTTAAGGAAATCAAGTAGAACATCATCACATATCGGGTCGAAGAATTTGAGTCAAAGTTGGATCTCTAATTAAAGTCAGAAAGTATTTGGTGTCATGGTAGAGGTTATAGTTTAGTCATTTTGACCAGAAAGTCATGTCAAGAAAATAGAGTACAAGGAGATGGGTTTTGGTGGGACATGATATATCTACATTAAGGTGGGCTCGTCTAAGTCTAAGATATGAAGTTTGTTGGAAGGAAAAGTCTAGTGTTGTGCTCCAAATATTCAAGTCACGGTAAGGGATGCCAAAATATCCAAAATAGAAAGTGGGAGTTCATGGGGCGAATAGTAATGCTCCAAAATAAAGGAGATCAAGTTAAAGCATGCAATAAAATTAATTAAAAAATCCAAAAAAATAATTTAGTATCACAATTCTAGAGAGAAGATAGCGTCTTAAATGAATACAGTCAATGAACAATTAAATTATTATTCAAATTGCAACTGGGTTAGAAGATTACCATAAAAGATCATAATTTGAGGGAAAATCGAGTAAGTAAAGATTGAGATACAATATAGTTTGGTAGATGACTAGAACCGCTTGTGTATATACTACTATCATGGTCATGAGTGACATGGCATTTAGTATGGAATACTTCCAATTTATTGGGGCTATCTTGGTGGCCTAATATTAAAATTGAAATTTCAAGTTTCCTCCAAAAGTTCCTTAATAAATTTCTCTAAAATAAACTATCCAAATTTCGTATTCACTCCAAGCCGTCAAATTTAATCATGACCAAATCAAATCCCTTTCCAAGCAACTTCCATCACGTTACTACTAACATTTCCAAAATTTAACAATTCTACTCCAACTTTTAAACTTAAGAAACTCATGAATCAAAAAAAAAAAATTATATCACTTCATAACTTTAAAACTCCAAAAAATTCTCCAATAACCTTCAAGATAAACTTTTAACATATCACGAATAATCTAAAATTTACAGCTCAATATTTTAACGCACTCATCACATAACTTCTATTTCTACGTCATTCAAACAAAATCACAACATTTTAAATGGTAAATTCTTTTAATCAATCAAAATAACTTTTTACCACATATTTAGTAAAAAAAAATTTCAAAGATTGAAATATTAGCAATCTAATTTTAAACTCAATATTCAAATGATCTTATCAGTCATCAAATCAATTTTTTTTCCAAAATTTCCAATCAATCTCGAATAAACCTTTATTGTGTCACAAATCAAATCTATATTTTTTTTTTCTTCTTATATCATTAATCCAAATCTTAAACTCAAAATTTAAATAGGAGTTATCAATCGTAATTCATACAAGAGTTTAAAGTAGATTCTCAATTTGATTATATATCCTTCAAAATATTTTAAACCAAAATTCTTAATATCCTTACTTCAAAGTTTATGAACTTATTAATTGGGAACCATACAACCCAAGCTTTATCAAGCGTCCTCACAAATCTTACAGCAGCATTTAAATTTTTAAAAAAAATTCAACTAACTTTATATCTCTTCAAGGATGTATACCTAATATCAAATGAATCATAAGTATTTTTCAATGGCCTTAAAAATCAAAACTCAAAACCAAATCAATTTCCTTTCTCAATTGTATATAGGTCTTACTATCATTTTGTAGATCCAAATAAAGTTCTAACAATTCTTCGAAGTTAGTAATATTGCTAAAACCCAACTTGAAATTAACAAATCCCTAAGTTCATACTTCTCGAAAATATGGTCCCTCTATCATCATAGCTTTATAACTCAATTAGGATCTCAAGGCATACTAATTGTTAATGTAATCATTGTAGCCATGTAATTGACCAATGGGCATATATTAGTGTAGTCATCTTCCTAGTTGACACTAAGCACGAAAATAAGAATCGAAGGTAGAAAGGAATCAAGCAAGATGCAGTTCAAGGAGGTCGAACAAGAGTTCGAAATTTGAAGCCAAGGGAAGAGGTCAAGCTGTATGGATGAGATTCCTAGATTCTAATCCTATGTTGCAGGTTCACATCGGTACAGTAACGTAACCGAAGTGACAAACTCGACCTACATGGGCCACCACAAAAACATGTAACGCCCAGTCCCAAAATATGTAGGACCAAGTACGTAGACATGCCAGCTGTATATATACGAAATACATAGACCTCGTATGTATACATAAGCTATAAATATAGTAATCCAAGACAACTAAATCTTATCCACAAAGTTAAATAATGATATCAAGCAACTTTGAGTTTGTCAAGTACACAATAGTTGGGCGGAGACAAAGTCCACTACCAACTAAATTAAATATGGAAAAATATACAAGAAAATAATTTAGCAAGCGAGAGCAATGGCGAGTCCAAGAGCAATCATCACGAAGGAAGGAATGGCCTTAGCTAGAGCACCTGCAAGAAATCATGAAACACACACCTGGAGAGATCACCAGGTCCTCAGAGGGACGTAACAAGACACATAATATCATGCCAATAAACTGAATAATAAAGCTCAACAGAAAAGTATGCATGAGTAAAGGTTCATAACCATTCTATGTGATATGCAGTGTGAGGACAACGTTCTACGCAGGGGCTGTAACGGATTCACGCAAGCAAGTAATAGAGAGTGGCCGTCAAGTAGCGCTCATCCGAGACACTATTGGCCTGAGCAGAAGGTAGTGCTCAGAAGAGTCACCCTCGGCCCAAAATGTGTGTAAAAATAAAATGTAGCCCCTACGCTAATAACTGTCCCCTCCCTCCAATGATACTATACATGCATCGTCTCCACGATACTGTTTAATCCTTAATAATTGCCAAGTCTTCTACACAATCTATTAGCAGTTATATCCTAACGTACGGCCTGTATGCACCAATGATCAGTCAGCACGCAAGTCCGTATCTATATGCGACTCACAACTCACACACAATCTGCGGGACATCGTGATAGTTTATGAGATGCACTAAACATACGGTGGTACCTTAACTCTAAGCCATTTGCATAAAATATAATAACTTGCATATATATATAATTTTGAAAGAACAACATAAATAAAAAGCATGCATGATATTGAGCAAGAAATTAAACAGTAAAGGCAAGGTGTCTTGCCTGAGGTTATGTGCAAAAGGGAATAATCCAGTAGCTCGAACCGGCAAAATAAACAAAGCAAGAAAGCCAAATCCCGCAGATGACTCCGGATGCTGCAACAAATATCACGAACGAGTTTGGAATAAAAGATATACCTAGGAAACGCCTGTCCAAAAGTTAAATTCTGGAATAGGGGCAAAATCGTAATTTTGGGTCAAAACGATGTCCGTTGTTGGGCCCGCTTTGCACCAAAATACGCGCCAGAACCTACGGTCTCTAAAGTCATCAAACTACATGTCTACGGATTTGTTTTTATGAGAGGAACCCAACGGTATGTCCAATTTTTGATTCCGGTGGGCCGTGCACAAAATCGTCCTATGAGTGGGATTGTGGGCCCGCCAAAATTAGCGTCCCGATCAACGGCCTCAAAATCGGACCAAACTTGGCTCACAGGACCAGAAAAATATTTTGAGTCCAATGGCGCAAGTTTCATCGTGATATGATGAGTGTGCATAAAGTTGTGACTTAATTTGCAAAGGGTCGATACGGGGGTATCTCGACGGATACGCACTGATTTCGTCGCGCACATGCAACAAAATCGGATTCCGTCAGTTTCCACACGTCGACAACATCCATACGCGCCTTTCGATGTGTGTAGTGCACGACCACGTCGCCCGATTTGTCGGGGCGCACGCCGTATCGGGTGTTTTTCTACTTTTTGAAAACAGAATTTACAATTTTTCGTGAAACTTTAACAACGTGTAATTTTCTACATACTAGATGAAAAGTGAATCCAAAAGGTGCGTTACAATCTCGGTTATGTTGTCTTTGACTGCCTTCAATTAGTTTTTACGAAAGTTTAATGGACAGCGAGAAAAGTGGCCGACAAGTTGGTGTTTTACAACAGTTTTTAATATTTAGAAAAGTGGGTTTTTCTCCAACTTCGTCTCGATTTTTCGAACAAGTTGGATGGCCATGTCAAAATCCACTTGGGGGATCTTGAAGAGGGTCGTGGGGGCTTTCTACACGAATTTACGGAATCAAAAACGAACAAGAACTGAGAGAGAAATCGCACGGTAAAGTTAGGTACCTTGATTTTACATTCTGTCGATGTTGTTGTCGTTGTTGTTTCCGTTGCCATTGGCGCGGGGTGCTGCTGTGCTCGTGGATAGCACACCGAGGAGAGGGTAGGAGGAAGGAGGAGAGAAAGGAGGTGGAAGAAAATTTGGGTTTTGTTTGGTTGGAAAAACAAAAGATTTTTAAACATACATATGTATATAAGCTTCGGCCTAGGGGGGTTCGGCCCTTCCTTATGCTAATTGCTACTGTCGCTTAATGGAGGGGGGCGCACCAATGCGCTACTGCTAGCAGTTTCTTCGGATTGGGGTGGTCAGGTGGGGCCGACCACCTCATGTGGGTTTTTATATATTTTTTCTTTTCTTAATCTTATATTTTCTAAAACTTTAATATATATATATATATATATATATATATATATATATATATATATATATATATATATATATATATATATATATATATATATATATATATATATATATGCACTAAAAATCTAATTAAAATCCAAATACCATTTAAAATTCAACTATCCAAATAATTTAATATATTTGGGCATATCTTCATATATATAAATTCAATCCTTAATAAATCAACTCAACATAGTAATAATATTTAAATAGGAAAAAAATGTTTATTAAATCTCCACGAAATAACTTAAATTATAATAAAATAATAATAATCGTCCCAATGAGTGAACTCATACCGTACACCCTCATCCGAGTCCAGAAATTGTAAAGTTTTGTAAAATATTATTTTATTAATAAAATATAGATTTTTGTACCCAAAGTCAATAAATATTCAACAAGTTCTAAAAATAATTTAAAAATATTTGTACATACACAAAATATTCCTATATGGTCACCTTAGTCATCCCACATGCTCACATGGACTTAAATTTGGTTCGGGCCCTGTTCGGGCTGAATTGGCCAAACCGGGTCATCAAAAAAATAAATAAAATTATAAATTGTATAAATGCATTTTTAAGTCTAATAAAAAAAATTAGGGGTTTTACACCTCGAGTCATCTCGTGTCGTGTCGGACACGCAGGAGACTTTGCACTGGTCTTGACTGATGGTTCAGTCGGGTTTTAATAGGTTCTGATACGCTCTGATTGATACGACACGGGGACACGTCGACCCAAATCAGGGTGACACATCGCTAGCTGGATCCTAGGCGAACCTAGGGTTGTGAGCACGAGACTTGGTTTGGCCTGTGACACGAGCACGACCCGCGTTCACTCGTGCACCAGATAGTGCACTGTGCAGTGTCCCGTTTGTGTTGATTTTGGGTTTAATTAAATTTGACACGTTTGTGTCATTGTGGTGGACACGTATTGGACACTGAGACACGAACACATTCTATTTTTGCATTAACAACCTTTAGTTTTGTATTTTAGCTTCTTTTCGATACTCCAATCACATTTACCCCAGAAAATCCTGACACCATGTATTATTCAGTATTTTCCAGTTTTGAAATTCAAACTTTCGCAGTTTAATTAACCTGTTTAATTAATGTTAATTACTTGTTTAAGGGTCTAATATGATGTACCTACATGTAATCTAGCTATGGGTCGATTTTGGGATGTTTTGGTTTTGGATTGGATTCAATTTGGGATTTCAAAATTATGGGACTGAAATGATGAATGAATTGGTTTTCCTTCCTTTCCCTTCCTCTGTCCATAACTGAATTGTACACTCTTCACACCGCCCCCTGAGAACACTCTAACACACATTTCCCTACCCAAATCTGAGTACACTGTCACACTGTTTTTTTCTACTACACTCACACACACCCACATGCCTCACTCTTATTCCTGTCACACATTCCTTAAACACCCACACACACTATTTTATATTTCCTATCACTATTACACTCATTCACCAACACACACACGTCTATACCTATTATACACACACACATGTAAAAATATGAGAACACCCTCACATTACCACACACACATCACACATGCACTCAAACTAAAATTGGGAGTTGACTATGTGAATATATATGTAAAGTTTAGTACCTTATGATATGCTATATGTTAGTTAGTGGTATAGGTTGTGTTTTATGATAGGAATGTGTTTTAGAGGCTTTGTGTTATGGCTATGTGATAGATGATGCTTAGGCTAGGTGTTGTTGTATAAGTTGGTTTAGGTATACATGTGTATATGTAATATACATATATATGCCTACACTACCAAAATTTGTCGATTTAGCGATGCCCAGATCCGTCGCCCGTCCGACGGGAATTCCTATTAGCGATCGATCACTGACGGATTTTGGCCAAAAAAATTCGTCGACAATCAGCTCGTCGCTAATAAGGGTCCGTCGCTATGTAGTCGTTAAGCGACGGAATAACGACGGCTAATCGACTTCACAATACGAAGCATTAGCGACTAATTTCTGACGGACTTTCGTCCATTTCAAGTATTAAATACTGAACTGTGTAGGCAATAGCAACGTAAAGGTCCGTCGGTAAACCGTCGTAATAGCGTATCAGAGCGTATCTTTCCGTCGCTAATCCGTCGGTCGCCGTCGATAACGAAGGACGGATTAGCGACGGATTGCTGACGAAAAATCTGTCGATCAGGTTCTGGAAATGCTTGGCATTTTCTGCACCATGGCGACGGAATAGTCATCACTAATCCGTCGCTACGCCGTCGACAGAGCGACTGATTAGTGGCTGATTATCCGTCGCCATGGTTCTGGAAATATCAAGCATTTCCAGAACCTTGTCGACGGATTGTCCGTCGCTACGCCGTCACGAGAGCGACTGATTAGTGGCTGATTATCAGTCGCCTTGGCGATGGATAGTCCGTCGCTATTCCGTCGAAGTATATACCACCAGAACCGTGCTGACGGATATTCCGTCGATTACCCGTCGCTACCTGGAAACAGTTTCAAATCTCCAGATAGCGACGGCTCGTCCGTCGAAAATCAGTCGAAAACTGGGAATATACGTCGCTAACCAGTCACTAGTCCGTCACTAACTGAGTTATTTTGAAAAAAAAATTGTAGCACTTTCCCTGTTCACAAATATATGCATAAACCATACCAATATATAATGCACACCAATTATCCAACAATCACATAGACCAAATATATAATGCACACCAATTATCCAATAATCACATAGACCAAATATGCACATACGAATTTAATGCACACCAATTATCCAAGAATCACAGACCAAACCAAATTAATAGAAAATAAACATCAATTATCCTGAAGAGTAACATATTATCCGGTGTTATAATCCGATTATAGCACAATTAATCCAAAGCTCTCATAAATATTCCAAATTTTCTTAATACAATATTTTAAGAAGATGGAGGAGGTCGATTGTCCGATGGTGGTAATCCCAGCTGCGACCGACGAATATACTCCTCCACAAGGTACGGCGGCAAGCCGTTGTAGATACTGTTCGAAAGTCGGCATAGCTGCTCTGGCGACATGAGATCCAGGAGTGACGTCACAGTCGTAGGCGGTACCACAGGGGCATCAGGGTTGAAAGAAAGATGAACCACGGAAGACGGACCGACACCAGCAGTTGACGGACCAGTAGAAGACGGACCAACACCATCAGCAGACGGACCGGCAGCAGCAGACGGAGGCGGAAAGTACGTGGCAAATTGCTCCCGCAAGGACGACATCGTCTCGTGCAGCTGCATAAGCTGCGACCTAACATCATCGTCTGCCGAGGCCACGGAAGGAGGCGGTATCGGTAGAAATTTCTGCGTCGCCATGTGCAACGGCCCTAGGGAGCCGACTCCGTACAGGAGCCCTTTCTTAAAGCCGCCGACGGTATCTACGAACAAGTCGTTGCGAGCGGCCAAAGAAGAGGGCATCCGGGCGGGCGTCGTTTCATCGACATCCTCGGTGTCAGTTTACTGAGCCCGACTAAGGGCCTCACGATACGCAGCCTATCAATGAATGTGTTTATATTATAAGAATGACCTAAGTTGTAATCGAAATCCTATGTTTCACTAAGTTAAGTGTGAATCCTAAGTTTACCTAAGTTATAGTCCGAATACTTTTAATTCTAATGTAAATCTCATAAACATAAGTACTTATATCAGTCTCCTTGGCCCTCTCGTCGATGAAGCTCCCGTCCTTCCGTCTTTTGTGCGTATGCTGGAACACGTCGTGCATGGTGACCGATTCTGGCACCCTTCCCTCCTTCACCGCCCGTTGGGCCTGCATACGAAATTTTTGTAGAACCTAATTAACTCCTTTAATTAATAATACCTAATTCGATAGTGAAATAAATTTACGGTAGCTCACCAGATCTGCAAGCGTCGCTGCGTGGGGCCTTGATCCCCCCGTATGAAGGCCCGCAGCCGGTCGGTTCGCCTTCGCCTTCTCCGATTTCTCCTTGTACGCAGGGGTATCCATCATACCTAAGAGGTCCTCATAATACTCCTGTCGGATCCAATTCGGCCTCGTATGCCACATTTTTAGGTCATGAATCATATCTCGTATCTTCTTTGAGGCAGCGCTTCTGTAGGTCCTGCGGATCGCATCCTCGCGATAGAGGGACCACCAGTACGTCGTCTAACATAGAAATTCAATTATCACATAATTTAATAAATGGTTGATTAAAGAGTAACTAATAATTAACCAGAAGATATAGATATATACCCTCAACTCGTTAAGCCAGACGTACTTCACATTTGGGGGCAACGACGAAAAGTTGAGGTAGGGATCGTGGAAGTTCGCCCTGATAATTTCTCCAAGAGCCCTGCCAACATTAAACGAAAAAAACCTATAAAGAAGAAACGACTGGATTATTAACTTGAATAAATGAAAAAAATTTAATAAATTATCTTAAATTTACTTACGAGGTCCCCGCGGGCCATAGCTCTCGTCGGAACTCGCCTCTCGGCCTTTCTGGTGCCATTGAAGGATCCGCGGGTCCGTGCATGTACTCCCCAGTAACCGGATGGAACCGAGTATGGGGGTACTCCGGAGCCCACTGTGTAGTAACTGGGGCATCTCCTGGTGAATCCGCTGCTGGTGGTTCCGATAGCGGAACGGATCTGCTAGCAGATCCGGACTCATGCCTCAATAAAGTGGTCGATCGAGGGCGGGATGCGTCTGTTCCCGAGGTACTCTCCGGGTCGGGGTCGCTCAATGGGGTCACATCCCGGGAACTTTGAATGTGACCACGACCACCAGCACCACTACGACCACGACCCGCATCACCACCACCACCACCACCACCACCAAGACCACCACCAGCACCACGATCACGGCCAGCCATCATGACCTGTAAATAGAACACATAAATATAATTAACAATATAAAGTGTAAATGGATATAAAAAACTAAACTAAAATATACATACCACCAGTAGGGAGATGAGTGCCGCCGCGACGAAAAAGACTAGGAGTGCCATCTGCAAGAAGTAAATAATCGAATGAAAAAAACATGAATTCATGTAATTGGTTTTATGAGGTCAAACTTAATTCACGTAATTGGAAGTGTTTTTAATATACAACAATATTTAACCTAATCATCGTCTTCGTTCTCATCCTCGGCCTCATCTTCATCATCATCCTCCTCATCCTCATCCTCATCCTTATCTTCATCGTCAATTTCATCTGTATCCTCATCCCCATCAAATTCTTTTCTTCTTCTTCTTCTTCTTCTTCTTCTTCTTCTTCTTCTTCTTCTTCGTCTTCTTCTTCTTCTTCTTTTGCCTCAATATTTGGGACAAGACGCCTCTTTCTCTGTAAAACCCCTAAATTTTTACTATTTTTTTATATATATTAAATTTGGTACTGATTTAAAAAATTTGTATTGTACTTCGCATAGTCGTATTGTACGACGCACACGAAATTTTATTTTTCGTAGCTGCTCGTCAAGTACGAATATGTGCGAGCGTACATATTTTAGAAAAATATTTTTTCTATTTTATTATACACTTTCAAAATATTATATAATTATTATTCTTGCTATAAAAAGCCTTTTTATTTTAGCAGTTATTAATCATAAATAATATTTCATTGTATACTAGGAAAAGCATAATCATGTATGCATTATTCATGCATATATATATTTCATAATTATTTATTAGTCTATTTTAAATAAAAATGTAATTTTTGAGATTTATTAATAAATATTTTATTATTTAAAAAGATATTTAAAAATATTTATTATTTTCGAAATTATTATTATTGGTATTTTGAAAAATATATTTGGAAGTTATGGTGGCCATTTAAATCTTGATTTGATTTTTGGATTTATTTAAATTGTTAAATATTCGAAATTTATTTATCCCATTTGATTTTGAACTAAAAATTTAAATAGATTTAAATTGGATTAATTAATTTGATTTTAAACTAAGAGAATTTAATTTGATTTAAATTAGATTTGGATTTGGATTTGGATTTGATTGCTTTTAAATTAAATTAGGAAATATCTAAATTGGGTTTAAAGGAATCCTAATTCTTATCTAATTGGGAATTCCCACATCCTATAAATAGGCAGGTACTCCTCCATATTATTTTCACCACAAATCATCTTTCAAACCATCCTTGTCAAAATTTCTCTCTTTTTTTCGTCATAAATTCAGCCTCAATTTTCAAAGGTTGTAGCAACTTCGAATGACCATAACTCCCAACTCCATACTCCTTTTGACCTCCAGTTTTTTGTTGGAATCATATTGAGGTATATTTTCTGAATGTAAATTTTATTTTCATAAATTCGGAACTTAATTTTCTAGAAAATTTATGGAGTGTCAGTGGTCCGAAATCTGATACGTTTTAGTGTTTTTGAGATTCTGGGAGAACCAGGAATCAGAATCACGATCCGTTTGAAGTTTCGGAATACTGACAGAAAAATACACATCATATATTTTTCCTAAAAAAATTCAGAATATTTTATTTTGGTTTTTATTTTAGAAGTTTGTCACATCGTCTGAGTTCATCTTGTGTCATCCTGTGACTATTCTGTACCCAACGGGATTGTCGATTTCACCAGCAAGGACCTCAGGCAAGACACCTTGCCATTTGCTGTTTATTTATTTTAGCTCATATTTCATGCATTATTTATTTTCTTTATGCAAAATAAACTGTGATACATGGCATAACCTGTTAGAACTTACTGTTCATTTATATTTCCTGCTATGTATTATTTTTCATATACATTAAACCTAGATTTAAGGGACCACCTTGTGTGTTGCATTCATGGCCTTGACACGTTGTACCACGAAGTTGTGTGTCGCATGTAGAACACAGACGTACGTGATTGGCTGGCCACCAGTACGTACAAGCCGTGTGATAGGAATAACCGCTAATAGAGGTTGCATGCTTAGTCTGACTTAGCAGTTAATAGAAAGATTTATGTTGTGGATACAACATAATAGACATTGGGTGTGAAGAACAGTTCCTTAATGTATGGGTCATATATGCACTGCCCTGATTGCCGGTTATCTCCAATGGGAGGTACGGTCCTGATAGCCGGTTATCTTCAGTGGGAGGTACGGTCCTGATAGCCGGTTATCTCCAGTGGGAGGTACGGTCCTGATTGCCGGTTATCTCCAATGGAAGGTACGATCCTGATTGCCGGTTATCTCCAGTGGAAGATACGGTCCTGATTCCTGATATTCCTGATCCGGCCCATACGTCAAAGGTTTGTTCTTATTGCATTTACTATAGTACGATTAGGTACCCTATTGCAGGCATCCCTTATTTATTTGAGCAATATTTATTCAGTTTATATGGCATGATATTATGTGTCTTATTACGTCCCTCTGAGGACCTGTTTATCTCTCCAGGTGTGTGCTTCTGTGAATTTACAGGTGTTCTAGCCAAGGCCGTGATCTTCTCCATTCTTTCGAAGACGATTGCGCTTGGTTCGCCTCGTTATTTTATCGATCACTTCTTGTACATTTTATTTGAGATAGCTGGTAGTGGACTTTGTCTCCGTCCAACGATTGTATACATGATAAATTCAAAGTTGCTCTTATATCATTTATTTATCTAGTGGATGAGATTTAGTTACTCTAGATTTACTGCATTTTACAGCTTATGTATTCATACGAGGTTTCCATATATTAGAGTATACTTCGTATGTATGCAGCTGGCATGGATACGTACCTAGTCCTAAGTATTTTAGAACTGGGGCGTTACATTCTTTCCTGGTTGACAGCTAAATCTTGTGTATCAACCTCTTCCTCCCCTCTATTTTTTTCAACAATATCTTCAACATCCATTGTATCTGAGTGTTGTCCCAAGTATTGGGACTTTTCGATCTGGTCCTCTTGGTATGTTGGGTCTCCAACGTTGAATGTATTTCTAGATTTAATCTTGCATACTGCCCACCAGTCAAATCGATCTCTACGATGCCTTGAGTAGCTTGTATAGTAGACTTGAAAAGCCTGATTTGCTTTCGCAAATGTATCGGACCCTCTATACCTCCTGCGATAATTTATATCGACGAATCCAAATTGTTTATCGATTCTCCAAATGATATTTGGTGTCGTATCGAACCACTCACATTTGAACATCACAATATGCATATCATATGGGCCAGTATATTGTAAATCTACAATATCTCGAAGCACTCCATAATAGTCAAAGTTTGGCTCATCGTCATAGATGGTGCCTCTTATACAAACACCAGAATCCTTGGTACTGATGCCATTATTGATAAATTCGACATTTATAGCATTCTGAGTTGACTTAAACCTGAAGCCATTAACGACATAGCCTGGCCAAGTCTTTATTTGCTTATTCGATTCCAATGCCAGATAACGAACACTCTTATGAGTGAGTGTTGTTTCAGGCAATAAAATCTGTAAACAAATATTTATAATTTAAATGTTTCAGATTATATATTTATAATCTCAATTATAATCACAGTTACTTACGTATTTGAGAAACCATGACGGAAATGTACAATCAACCTTTCTTTGAAGTCCCTCATCGGTAATATCGGGTGTCCTCATTTTGACTTCATCTCTAAATACACTATTAGAGAAAATAAGAATATATAAGTGTAGTCACTTACTTCATCAAATTCGAGATTATAACGAGTGCAAGTGTACTGACTTACTTTTCTAAATCTCTCACTTCTTGTATGTCACAGTTTAACAAGACATCGGTGAGCGGCATCATACTCGTCGTCTGTCAACCATCGTCTTTTACTTGCACCAACAGGCTTGCCCCTTACATTGAATATTCCTCCATCCTTAACGTCCTCGTCATTCCTTTGAGTACTATTTCGATTTGTCTTAACATGAGTATCGAAATAAATAGAGCAGAAGTTTGACACCTCTTCGATAAGATATGCTTCGCATATCGAAGCCTCTATATGAGCTTTGTTGCCAACTTTCTTCTTTAGATGGTGTAGGTATCTAGAGAGACAAATTATCTTGAGAATTAAGAAAGAATTTTAAAACCCACTAAAATTTAAATTATATCGATTTTTATGTACCTTTCAAATGGGTACATCCATCGATAATGAACAGATGCACCGACGCGGGCTTCGTATGCTAGATGAATCGGTAGATACTCCATGCTGTTGAAGAAGCCAGGAGGAAATATTTTCTCCAACTTGCAAATTGTTAAGATAATCTTCTCCTCAAGTTCAACTATGTGTTGCACAGTCAACTTAGTTGAACAAATGTCCCTAAAAAATATTAATAGTTCGGCCAACGGAACCCATACAGCAGAAGGCAACAACTTTTTCAAAGCAATGGGTAGTAATCTTTCCATAAACAAGTGGCAGTCATGACTCTTCATTCCCGTTAGCTTGCGTTCATTGAGGTCAACGCATCTAGACAAATTCGACACATAGCCGTCGAGAAATCTTAAAGTAGATACCCACTTGCAGATTATTAATCTATCTTCCTTGCTCAATGTGTATTGTGCTATCGGCTTACTTAATTGTCCAGCAGCTACCCTTTGTATCAAGTTCAGATAATGACACTTGCATATCTCGGCAATGTCTTGTCTTGCTTTTGGATTGTCCTTCGTCTTTCCTTTAATGTCCATGACGGTATTGAAGACATTATCGAACACATTCTTTTCGATATACATAACATCAAGATTATGCCTTATAAGATTATCTTTCCAATAAGGCAAGTCCCAGAAGATAATCTGTTTGGTCCAGTTATGGGTTTGTCCGAACACATTGACACGATTGTTCGATGGATCTTCCATTACAGTGGACAAGTCCTTTACATCTTCCCAAATATCGTATCCTGATAATCTGGCAGGCGGATGAGAAAATTCTTGTTTTCTAGCTCTGAATGCGTCCTTGTTCTTTCTCCAAGGATGACTCGCGGGCATAAATTGACGATGACAATCAAAGAAAGAAGTTTTTCCTCCATGCTTAAGGCAGAACGCCTTACTATTTTGCATGCATATCGGACAAGACAGGGTGCCGTGAGTACTCCATCCCAACAGCATACTGTATGCGAGAAAATTATTGATTGTCCACACCAGTGAAGCTCTCATCTGAAAGTTCTGTTTCCTGAAAATATCATAGGTCATGACGCCGATCTCCCACAGCTGTTTCAGCTCATCCACCAACGGCTGTAAATATATATCGATATTCTTCGTCGGATTTTTGGGACCCGGTATGATAGCTGTCAAGAACATATAAGGAGTCTTCATACACATCCATGGTGGCAGATTGTAAGGGGTCAGAATGACCGGCCAGCAGGAGTATTGAGATCCCGACTGCCCGAAAGGGGCGAATCCATCAGAACATAGCCCCATGCGTACATTTCTAGGCTCTGCAGCAAAATCTGGATGGCAAAAATTGAAATATTTCCACGCCTCTCCATCCGAAGGATGTGACAATTCTCCATCGTCCTTTGTACGTTATTCGTTGTACCACGTCATGTGTTCTGCTATATTCTGAGACATACATCCTCTGCAAGCGCTTCGTGATCGACAAGTAATGCATATACTTGTAAGGACGTCGTTTTCTAGTTGACTTTCCTTTTCTCCTAACCTCCTTGTAACGATCCGCATTACAGAAGCTGTAACTTTCTACATCCTCGTTCTCCTTGTAGTAC
The DNA here is from genome assembly GCA_029216955.1 of Iris pallida. NCBI lineage: Eukaryota > Viridiplantae > Streptophyta > Magnoliopsida > Asparagales > Iridaceae > Iris > Iris pallida. The sequence continues at coordinate 158,849 of JANAVB010009267.1, forward strand.
AACATGCATCCGTTGCGACAACAATCTATCTTGTCGTACCCCAGTCCCAGTTGTCGGACCATCATCTTCGACTTGTAGAAGTTTTTTGGAAGCTCTTTTGATACCTTCGGTAACACCTCCTTCATTAGTTGTGTAAACCGATCATAGCAAGTTTGTGGCAAGTTAAAATCGGACTTTATGTTCAACAACCGCATCGTCACTGACAGTACGGAATGTGGATCACAACCAGGATATAAAGAAGTTTCAGCATCCTGAAATATATCATAGAATTCCTTCGTCTCGGGATTAGGATCCTCCGGATCAAAATTAGGCCCTGTCGCATCGTACATAATATCTCGTGCAAGGATCTGCACGTCTCCATAATCAACGAAGCATTCGTCGTCATCGACGACAAAATCCGTTGCAGCATTATCATCAAAAGCATTAGTAGCAGCATTCGTAACCTATATTTTCTCATATAGTTCACCTTGCGATGACCACAGACCGTAATCACGTACGAAACCCTTACGGGTCAAATGATCTCTTACACTCACCACTTCTTCGTAACGTCTATTGCGACAATTACGACATGGACACTTGATTTTGTTACCGTCCATAAACTGAGCTTTGCTCATGGCATACTTAAGAAACACTTCCACGCCTGCCTGAAAATCGTCACTCATACCTATTCTGCTCTCGTGTTGTCGTTGTACATCCATGTACGATCAACGAAATAATGATCCATCACAGATTGGATGTAAAAATCTGTATAGTAAGACAAACTAAACAAAATTAGTATATAATCATGTAACTGGTGGATCCGTTGGTATTCTAGCTCGAGAAGAGAAAAATCTAAGTACAGTTGTTACTAATAGTTTGATGCCGATAGCTTAATACCGATACCGATAGTACGATACTGATACCGATACCGATAGTGTGATACCGATACCGATACCGATAGTACGATACCGATACCGATAGTTCGATACCGATAGTCCGATAGTTCGATACCGATACCGATAGTCCGATACCGATTCTTCGATAGTCTACTAAGTCGAAATGATTCCTCTTAAGCGTCGAGCATGATATACATGGTTCAACTTAACGAGTTCTTAAATATTTTTGTGGTGTTATATGCTTGCAGCAGCAAATCAAGTTTTAGAGTCATTATAGGTCAATTAATCAAACTGAGTCAATCTATCTATTTCTAAATTGCAAGAGTCCACTTCTAGGATATGGGAGCTATATCCTAAATATCTAGTCTAAAGTTAACTTGGTTAGGATACTAGAGTGTCCTTACTATCTAGCAAGCACTACCTTAGTCTAGTCACACTAGCATTAATTACCTATAATTCCTACCATGTCTACACTCACATATTACACCCCAAGCCGTCCTGCATGCTAATAGGCATGGTAGGCCTGCCTTCATTCCTCACTCTCTAAAGCACACATACATATATATATGTATATCACAGTTAGATGTGTAGATATATACATCTATATAGAAGCACACAACTGATACACTCTAAAGGTCGATTTTCCAGGAAAAACTTTACCTATTCAGTGACTTTGGTGAAGCGAATGTCCAAACACCAGGAAAAACTTCACTTATTCAGTGACTTATGCAGATGAAGAACTCACACTGTCCTTGACATAGTGAACATATACACCATGAACCCAAACTCCATATTCACATTTACTAATCCAAACACCACCAAACTAATGGATAACACCCAATATGGATAACACATTATTTAGCCAATATATAAACTCAGATGAATTTGAGAAGCAAAGCCCCCCGTCGCCCCCGACCAAAGCCCGCCACCCCAAGCCCGCCGCCCAGCCCCCGACGCACCCACCCCAAGCCCGCCGCCCAGCCCCCGACGCCCCCGTCCCAAGCCCCTCGTCCAGCCCACGACGCCCCCACCCCAAGCCCACCGTCCAGCCCCCGACGCCCCCGCCCTAAGCCCGTCGCCCAGCCTCCGACGCCCTCGTCCAAAGCCAGCCACCCAGCCCCCGAATGTCCCCAAGCTCGCCGCCTCCGCTGCCCCTATATCGATACCGCGACAAAGAGAGATCGAGAGAGAGAGAGAGAGGGGATTACCTTCGGAAGAGAGAGAGGAGAGGATGCCGACGTCGATCATCGAAGCCGTAGGAGAGAGAGAGAGAGAGGAGAGACTGAATGTGGGGGGAATACGAAAAGTTCCCCCCGTCGTTTTATTTTAAGTCTGGAACGTAAATGTAGCGACGGAATAGCGACGGCTAATAATCCGTCGCCAATTGTCGCTATTATTGATACTTGTCGACTGAATTTCCGTTGCTACATAGTCGAAGAAATCTTCCGCCAATTCTCTACACAATTCCCGCCAAATAATCGACTACGTAACGACGACTGGAGATCCGTCGTTATATCTCCGACAGCCTAGCGACGGATGTGCGACCTTTCATCCCCCTAAAATTAAAATAAAAAATATAAAGGCATGTGGTCGGTAATCCGTCGACGAGCGGCCACGAAGCCGTCGCTAACACCGACTGAAAATTTTTGTCGCTAAACATCCGTCGCTAATCTACTGTATTTTGGTAGTGCTAGATAGTGATTAGCCTGGAATGGTTTAACTTAGACTTTATATACTAGTATAGACTTGATAGGTTTGGTTAGGCTTGTATGGTCTTGTAGACTTGTTTAGACCTAGAATGACTTGTTTGACCTAATTTAGACTTGTTTGACCTAGTTTGACTATAGTTGACCTAGTTTGACTTTTAGGGTTGACCAGAGTTAACCAAGAGTTGACTTTGGCCTAGATCGATCTAGATTCAGTTAGAATGCATTAAATTGCATCTTGTTATCATTGTAGACTTGTTGTGACTTGTGCTGTTCTGATTAGGAGCCAGATACCTCTCCTTGGACAGTACATTTCATCCGGACACTCAGATACCAGGCGAGTACATTCTCTGATCATTTTATATCCTGTTTAGAATTATTTTCCTGCTTTAAATTACTTTACTTGATACTGTCATATTGGTCACACGGATTAGTACTATATGGATCCCGTCTTGAGATGTTATTCTCTCAGGGAGCATCGGATACTACATGTTCTGTGCGTTTCACTTACATGGTGCATCACTATGCTTCATGGTTCATTGAATCACTTGTGACATGTACTCTCATGATCACAGAGTCTTCTTTGAATCCCCCATTTATTGTGCTTTCCTAGAATCCCTATTTATGGGACTATCATGTACCACCCTTTGGGGGCCGTTACATAAACCATAACATAACCTGGCTGGATCCTTGTGTATTGATTGGGGGTACGGGGGAGTAGAAGTAGACATGTGAATAATATCCAAGTAGTGTAGCATCAGAATCATTCCATAGTGTAGCATCAGAATCATCCTATGTCATTTGCATGTCCATATTGTACTCTGACTCACTAGCCACTGTTAGTTCTCTATTTATAGTAGATATTTCTATTACAGTTCTCTTTCTATTTACATACTGTATTTCTTTAAGTTTCCTGTATCTTACTTTACTGCATGATTATATTTTCTAACCTGCTATGAACTGTTGAGATGTATTGTGCTCGCTCCTGTCCTGACTGAACCTGTTGAAAATATTACAGAGGACGAGGAGGAGGCCTGTGTAGATACCTTCTACGGGGCAGCCCTAGACGACACTTGTGAGCTGGACTCTCTGGAGGACCCAGCTCTAGCTGATGACTTTACCCCTACTGCCTAGACTAGTTTAGTTAGGCTTTATCTTACTTATGTTGTCTTGAGACTAGCTTAGTTAGGCTTTATTTCTGTCATTAAGATCTGGATTGTATATATTCTTCCATACTCTGTAGTTGAGACCTTGTATTTCTGGATGTTTGCTGAGATGTTATCTTAGACACTTCTGATCATCTGTATTTCCTTGAGTTCTATATCATATCGTGCTTCTTCTTCCTTAGTTGTGATTGAGTTTACTTTCTGCTATGTTACCCCCATTCGGGGAGTATAAACTGCTTAGTATTATATTGTTAGATGTTGTGACCTAGGACAGTGTTCTACCGTCGATACTACGGCGTAGGCTGGATGTACCCATGTCTCGTGCCCTTACTCTAGGGTGCAGGTCGTGACACGTTTTTAGTGGTGGCCCATGCAGGTCTAGACTAGAAGTGTAGTGGTATTCGAACCAGAGTATCACTACAGCCTGTAGCAGGATATAGGACAATAGTTTTGTACTCAGTCACATTAGGAAAAACTCTATTATTGCCATCTAAATCCTTACTGTTAATTGATTCTTTCGAATTTTAACTGTCCGCTTTTATTATATCGCTTCTTTCTCAGAAATTGATACTCTTGTTGGTCTGTCTTCAGGATGGTGGAGACGTAGTCACAGTATACCATTCATGGGGGTGTTGTAGAGGGGACTGCTACCTCTCAGCCAGTTCAGCAAGGACAGGAGACTACAGCTCCTGCCACCTCTGTTCGTATTGGGGCTTCAGTAGCAGCAGCAGCAGGGGGTGTGCCTCCACCAGCTCAGAGGCAAGACCAAGTCATCCCAGAGATGCCCTTTCAGCAGTCGCCGCCTACAGGATACGTGGATGCGGCACAGATGTTCGCCTACTTCCAGCAGTTTATGGACCGACAGCAGGCCCGACAGGACAGGGGCATGGAGTTGGCCCTTACGACAGTCGCAGCTCGATCAGTGGTCCAGCAGCCGAAGACACCTGGGATAGAGTAGTTCCAGAAGATGAGCCCCAGAAACTTCCTGGGGACGGAGGGGATCCTATATGCTGATGAGTGGATCGAGCATATAGAGGAGATCTTCCGCCTGGCCCGGATACCGGCAGATCTCCAGATAGAGGCAGCAGCTAGCCGGATGCACGCCAACAGGTTTAGATCAAAATTCTGGTCCTGTGTGCCAAGTTTGGTTCGATTCTGAGAAGGTCGAATCGAAACCCATTTTTGGTGGGCCCGCGACCTAGTCAAACGGGCGATTTTGTGCATGGCTCGTCGAAATCCAAAACTGGACATACCGTTGAGTTCCTTTCCTTAAACTGAATCTGTAGATATATAGTCTGACGACTTTAGAGACCATAGATTTTGACACATATTTTGGTACAAAGCGGGTCCAACGGCGGACATCGTTTTGACCCGAAATTACGATTTTGCCCCTATTCCAGAATTAGACTTTTGGACAGGCGTTTCCTAGGTATATCTTTTACACCGAGTGCATTTTTGATGTTTGTTTCAGCGTCTGGAGTTGTTTGGAGACTGTGACGGTTCTTAGCTGACATTGTGATTTCTTGGGCTTGCCACTTTGCACCATCAGGCCAGATACCTTGCCACCTTACTCTATGATTATTATATTTTTTATTTTCAGTTGTTATTTACAGTATATTCTTATTTCTTAATATTTAAACTGTGCATCCAAGTCACACTTGGGTGCAAGCGACTCTATTGGTCGTTTTCCTCGTTTTATTTATTTTTTCTTGCATTGACTTAGTTTATTGACCACCCATTGATGTTGAGGTATTGGTATATCTCAAACGGCCTTGACACTTGTTATATCACGAGATGTGAGTCACATATAGGACACGTATCCGCGTAGTCGGCTGGCCACCGATACGTATGGAGCGTGCGACGGATAGGGTTAACTGCCAATAGAATTACATGCTAGAAGACTTAGCGGTTACTAGAGGTACATGTCAGTCATAGAGATGATGATACTAGGCATTGGGTGGAGAGAACATTACCTGACGTATGGGCTTCGATTGCACTTCCCTTGTAACCCGGAAGCTCCTCTGGAGATACGGGTATGAGCCTCTCAGGTTGGCCACTGTCGTTTTTGAACGTCATGCGCTTGGTCACTGGTGCCCAAGAGGGGACTATACCGGATCCTATATTCATCCAGGGCTCATGCGTCGAAGGATTGTATCTCAACTGCATATTCACAGTAGAATGGTCAGGAACCCGATTGCATGCATACCTTTTTCCTTATTATATTATCACAGTTTATATGGCATGGTATTTTTTTGTATCTTGCTATGTCCCCTGAGGACCTGGTTATCTCTCCAGGTTTAGACAATTTTCCACAGGAGTACAGAGCGGCATTGGAGCTATCTTACATCGATGACGAGACAGTCATTACTGATTTCTAGTCTATTCTATATTTGAGACATTAGTGGACATTATTTTACATCTCTTTTATTTCTATTTTGCGGAGGTTGGACTCCGATCTTGTGAGATTATTTATCATAGCTGTTTGGAGTGAGTATGTTCACCCGACTATCTTTTGATACTCTTATTCATTTATTTGGACTCTATTATCTTCTGTGTTGAGCTGTGATGAGATTAGATATGTTATTCTGGCCTATGATTATTTTATTTACAGCTTATGTGCATAGATGAGGATTCCATATATTGGAGTATTCTTTGTATATGTTCAGCTGGCATGTTTATGTACTTGGTCCTACGTATTTTGGGACTAGGGCGTTACAACACTAGCAGGATATGCACAGCGAGCCTTCGGAAGCCAAGTCTTATGAGACGTTTAGCTTCATAGACTTTGAGGGAGTAGAGACATCCCTCGAGAGCATCTCTTCGAATGCATGCTGATCGAACTTTACGATCAACATCTTCTGAGTGCACTCCACATTGTCGGTATCGAATTGCGTCACCACCTTCTCGTCGGAGGAAAAGGTAGTCCCCAGCATAGTCGCCATTTTTGTGGACACACACAAAAAGAAGAAGAACATGCTCTTTTTTCTTTATTGGCGCAAGGCACCACAAATCGAGTACGCCTAAGAGATCCTGCGCTGAGGATCCCCGAGTACAAAAAAGAATTCTAGGGAATGGGACGATAGAGATCGAGCGGCAGTTGCTTCTTTACTCCATTGACACTTCGATTACAAAAGTGGAGGAAAACCTAAGAAAATTGCTAACTCTCAACTCACTGGCAAGAAGTGCAGCAATTTGGCTCTTGAAAATACTCTCCGTTCTGTATTTTGAAGAGGGATGAGGCCCCTTTTTATAGTCGTTCTTGAGCTGGAATGATATTATGCGCCCACATGAGGAAAAAACTGGTTTTCATGTGGGCGCATAGTCCTGCCTTGGGCGCATAGGGTATAGGTGCATGAAGGCTGCGAAATCATGGGTTGGTCGTGGTGTTGACGTGGCCGCATGCTTCGGTACACGACTTCTCGTGTAGACTGATGTGGCCGTGCGCTTCGGTGCACATTTTGATCATGGCTTTGACCGAGTCATGCTTGGGCGCGTAGCCCTATTTCAGGCTATGCGCCCTCCTTCACAGGGGGTGGCTTGGGCGCATAGAGCTTCAGGCTTGGGCGCATAGGAGCTTCACAGGGTGACTTGAACATATATGAGCTTCACTTGGGCGCATGTCCTCTTTTGGCTTGGACGCATAAGGCTCAATTTACTAAAATTTTTATGCTTCAATAAAAGATGCCTTGCATATTCATCACAGTTATGCAACAGAAACAAACGTCAATGTTAAAGACTGGAGATTTCCTTTCCTAGACTATGCCATCTATGGAATCCTCCCTAGGGACCCAAAGGAAGCAGTGTCTGTCCAAAGGTAATCCATCAGATTTTACTATAATACATCTACCAAAATGTTGTACCGACGCTCTTATGACGGGCTACTGTTACGATGTTTATCAGACACAGATGCCAAACATGCACTCCATGAGGCTCACGACGGAGTTTGTGGTGCACATCAACCAGGCCCCAAATTACAAGATCGTCTCAGACGAATGGGTTATTATTGGCCCACGGTGATAGCAGATGCTGTTGAATATGCAAAGAAGTATAGGTCTTATCAGTTCCACGCCAACTTCATTCAACAACCTTTGGAGATTCTACACCCAACGTCAGCATCTTGGTCTTTTGAAGCCTGGGGTATGGATGTCATAGGCCTAATCAGCCTGCCATATTCCAGAGGACATCGGTTCATCCTAGATATATCCGATTACTTCTCCAAATGGGTGGAAGCTATATCGCTCACCGAAGTGAAGATGTCGAACGTGGTCAGTTTCATCAAACATTATGTTATCTATTGCTTCGGCCTACCTCGCAGGATCATCCATGATAATGGTTCATAATTTATGAGCCATGCATTCTATCGGTTCTGCGATAATAATCGAATCCAGAATATAGCCTCTACTGCCTACAATCCAGCAGCTAATAGGTTAGCAGAAGCCTTCAATACGACCATCATTAAACTTCTCAAGAAGTTTGTGTCTTCAAACAAGCGCGATTGGAATGAGAAGCTCGGCGAATGTCTCCGGTCCTATCGTACAATGGTCCGAACTCCAACAGGAAGTACGCCATTCTCTCTGGTTTATGGGAGTAATGTAGTTTTTACCCTAGAAATCTAGATTCCCTCTATTCGAGTAGTCTTAGCCAGTGAGTTGACTGTCGAAGAAAGTTACCGTCTGTGACTACAAGAACTCGAAGCGCTAGACAAAAAACACTTATTAGCTCAGCAGCATATTGAGCTATACCATGCACGCCTTTCCAGATCCTTTAATAAAAAAGGTAAAAAAAAAATCTTCCAAGTTGGTGATCTGGTCTTACCAATAAGAAGACCAATAGTTATGACGCACAAGACAAAAGGAAAATTCTAGCCTAAATGGGAAGGTCCTTTCCTTATAGAATCAGTGTATTGTAACGGTGCGTATCGACTAACCAAACCTGATGGTGACTTGCTCATGATGTCGATCAATGGCAAGTTCCTGAAGAAATATTATGTGTAACCTTCATGAACAGCGTTCACATATACTCTGTTTTAGTCATATAAATATACAGTGCAATGTTTATGTGATTCAAAAAAAATTATTTAACTATTATCCCTATTTCAAGGGTCTTAAATACGTCGTGGATAATAGGTCCTCTAAAAAGATTCCCAGTGGAATTATTTTCGTTTTGGACTCTGCCCAAACTCGGTCTGACGAAAACAAGTCACGTCCATATTATCTCTGAACTGTTTTTTCGATAATTATTTCCCCAGTGGATGATTAAGAAACGTTTTGCCACGTCCATATAACCTCTGAGCAAAGCATTCATCAAGGATAACCACGTCCATATTACCTCTGAATTATCCACTCCTACCTAATGTTATATATCCTTCCACGTCCATATTACCTCTCGTCAGATATAGAACATCCTCTGCTATTACGTCCATATTACCTCTATTAGCAGTTTCTTTCAACTTATTATCTATATTCAAAAACCTTGAATATAAAACGGATAATAAGTCCACATCAAATTCTCCAGCAGAATACCCACCAGAAATATCCTTACTACGTCCACATTACCTCTAGTTCTGATATTTCACAAATTTTATTCACGAATTTTGAAACCCAAAAGATTTTTTTATTAAAAACATCAATCAAAAGACAGAGAAAAGAAAAAGATACATGAGTCTTGACGGCTAATTGAGCCTATTAGAAGAGAAAATCTAAGGGATACACAATCGATTGATACTATCCCTTAGAGCCGTAATTTCGGCTCAGACTTCGCAGTAGCACGGCGACACGCCTCTTCTTGACGAACAGCCTCATCCTGGAAGGGGATCAGATTCATGTGCTCTCCCTCCAACTTCACCAGTTATTCTTTTAAGTTGTCGAAAGTTGTGACGATCATGGCAGCCTGAACCAAATAGTCCTCATATTTAGACGTCATTGTCCTCAAGCTGGCCTCCAGTTGAGCAATCTTACTTTGGAGTCGCGCAATGTGATTATATTTTTCACTAATCTGTGCAGCCAGCTTATTTTTTGAAGCAGCACGTGCCTCACTCGTAGCGTTGAACTGCTCGTACTGATCAGCCAATTCACTGATCTCTTGAGCGAGGGAATCCTTCCTTGCTTGGAAAGTAGCCCCCTCTTTTGCGAGTGCCGCGACTAAGGCCTCGTCTTCTGCATGGAACAGCGACATCGGGCTCCGTTGTTTGGCATCCCAGAATCTGGCCACCTGACTCTCCGGATCATTCAGAACCCTCCTTAGAGCATTAGCCCGCTCTTCATAGCGGCGATGCTCTCAAGGACAACCACATGGCATTCAGCAACAGCCTTCATAAGACCAAGGCTGCGTTTCGGTTCAGGACCCCAGGAAGCTTTACTTTCAAGATAGAATAGAAAGCTTTGACAACTTCATAGGCCATCTCGTCGTCTTCAGTGGAGGTCGTCGGGGAGGAATCTTAATGAAGTTCTTTCTCTCCAGGAAGGGATGCCTAACAAGAAGTCGAACTTGACAAGAAAATAATATATGTATCAGTAACAAAAAAAAGAGAGTACAAAACAATTGTAATTTTGTACCTTCAGCATGCTCTGCGCCAATTTGGGCTAAGTTATCGGTCTTGGCTTTAGAAAAACCGAGAGCAGGCCCAGGTTGTTCAAGAAGAATAATATCGAGGCCTCGAGCAGCATCAGGCTGTGTATCTTTCACGGCCCCAGTCGGACCGGGAGCAAATTTAGCAACAGCTACCTCAGTAGGCTGTTTAACCTCTCCTTCTGCAGCCGATGCCGGCTTACTAACAAATCCATCTGCACCAGCAAATTTAGAGGAACCAGGGACAACCTCTTTTTCTCCCCTAATGCCTTGGGCTACCTTTGTGAGTGGTTCCTTTCCCTTGTCTACAAGGGAATATACAATGGCAGTCAGCCTCACGAGGAGCACGCAAAATCGAAGTCGAAAAATCTCATCCGAAGAGAGGTACAAAGATAACGTACCCGCAGGAGTGTGAGCCGATTGTACTTGATTCTCGTCCAACACTTTTATTATGGCCCCACAAGAGTAATGGCCCGCAACGCCATTCTACTACTTCCAGTTTGCCAGGAAGACCTTCTCAAGGGAGGTGAGCTAGCACCCACTTCCATGGCTCTCCCTAGGGCACAGTCTTTTTCTTCCTCTAAAAAGTTGGCTCCTGGGCCAATTCAGTTAAAGCTTTCCTCTTCTAAGGAGGATTGGGAAGAGCGGAATCATCTTTCATGTCCTCCTTTGGGGGCACTGCCAGCTCCCTAAGGATAGCCCTCGGCCGTGGCACTGCGGTTGGTTTCACGGCTGGAGCAGCGCTCTCCTTCCTACGGCCCTTCGGCGCCTCTCGGGCTCGTTTCGCAGAAGGGGGACCAAACCGAGTCCCCAATATCAAGCTATGTTCACGATCATACCGGAGATGAAAGGTATTGATCTGAACATAAAACCTGGTGGCAGCATAGCACAGGTGGGTCTCGGGCTTATCTGCGGGCAGGGTGAAGATTGCTCCCATGCATTCGGTATTGTAATATATTCAGGCATGCGTCCCGTTAATTATGCTGTCTATTGACTCCAAATGCGGACTAACATTTCCCAAAAGAAGCTGGCTGTAGCCAAACTGCCGTACGAAATGACTCAGCAGGTATAGCTCCAGATAGACATGGTTCGTGTTTCTGAGCACCAGATGTGACGGCCTAATAGGCTGAAGCCAGTAAAATTCTCCAGCAGTCAAACTAGTGGTATGAACTCCCTCATCCACTAAGGTATCTCATGTACTGCCACTGCCGGACGGAGGGGATACCCTGAAGAACTCGTAGTTCTGCAAGAAGCTTAAAACCCTTCTACAAGCGGGTACACCAGTGACGGCCCAGTCTGCATCATGGAATCTGCGAAGAAAGGCATTTTTCGCCAAAGAGTCCACCGTCGGCCCAGCGTTCATCATGGTAGGACAGTGCAGCAGCAGCCACCACATCAAGAAATGATACAAAAGTTCGGTCTGGGCGAAGTTGGTTTGCCGTCAGGAGTCACCGCATTTCTAACAAAATCTCGTAGACCCCGTTTAGTGGCACAGACCATCGCGGAAAGCAAGGCAAGCCGGTATCAGAATACCAGCTTCACAGTCGAAAGTATTATGCTCCGGCTCATCCGCTCGATAGTCCCTGAACCCCTAGGGACTATACAGTCACGAAGCCAGATCATAAAGAAAGCTACCAGCACGGCTTTCTCTGACAACGGATATTTTGCTTGACGAAAGTAGTGGCCAATCGGGAACTCTCCCTCAGGATCATCACTGTCCTCAGTATCCACTGTATCATAATCTGTCATCCGGACTTCTATCTCAGACTTGGTCATAGGTTTTAAAATCGAAAAGGAGGTCGGATCCTCTCCTTCTCCTTGAACAAAGACGCAGCCCGTCCAAGATCTTGTGTGGGGATTGGCCCCCTCGGTCCTTCCTTTCTTATTGATCCTATGGCAGATGAGGAGGTGGCAGAATAACTCCTTGTATACATCCATAATCTCAGAGTTCTCATTCTCTAGGTCTCGGAGATCCTCATCACAAGGCACATACTCTTCATACAACTTTGTGTCCCAAGGAAGCTTCGATACTTCCTGCATCTCGTGGAGAGCCAATCCCATCACCCCGTCCGGAGTAAAGAAAGTACAAGTGTGAAGGTTGTATAACTCCACAAAGGAGACAAACATTGGTTAGTTGACCTTTACGCCATATTGGGTGGCCCTAATAGCATAAAAAAGGCCAGCAGTCTTCAAGGTGGCTTCATACGAGGAAAGCACCCAGTCAGTGAGGTTGCTCCAGAATAAAACTGAATACCTCCAGCCTTCCATCCGCAACTTCCCTACGGGATACGACACTTCCCCCGACATCATCAGATTGCAAAGCGTGTCGGTAGCGTAAGGGTGGAGGTCAGTCGAGATGTCATTTATTATAGCACCAGGTTGATGTAGAAGCATGGAAAAGAACAAGAAGAAGCCCATGTGGCTCAAAACAGAAGAATCCCATGCGGCTCAAAACAGAAGGAGCCTCATGCGGCTCAGAAACTCTCCAATAGCCTCATGCAGAATGCCCATGCGGCCATACTGATCTTCTGTCACGTAAACAAATTGCAATCACACGTGCCATACTCTCCAATAGCCTCATCATAATTACCCGAATCAAAGTAGATTTATTACAATCACACGGATTAAACAAGTGGCAGGAGATCCAAGCTTCCAAAGATTCATGACAATCAACATTAATTGCCCATACGAATTTGATATAATCAGCATTAATTGTCCAGATTCGTTGCAATCAAGATTAGTGGTCCAGATTAATTGCCAACAAAATAGGATCAAGGAAATGGCAATTAAATTCCCAAGCTGCCGACTTTTTTTAGGGTAATCATTACAAACCCTAATGATGACACCCCACTCCTATAAATAGCAAGGTGTCATTCCCTTGCAAAAAAAGAGAGGACCCCCGGCTGGATACACAGAGAGAAAAAGGCACGCAAAGAGGAGTCTCCCCACACATTTCGAGATTATTTCTTTATCAGAGCCAAGGCTACGTCCGATCGTCCAAGGAGTAAGGCAGAGCTGCCGTCGCTTTTCTGAGCCTCTACCGTCACCCCCCCAGAATCAAAACTAAACAATTGTACTTAGATTGTTGTACCTAGGTTTTTATTCCTAGGCTTTTTTTGTATTAGCGAGTTTGTATTGTGAAGTAAAAGTCCAGTCCTGCCATAAAACTGTTCCGTTCTTTTATAATCAATGGCAAATACGATGGCGACTTTGCTGGGAACAAACTTCTCCATGGCTGAGAAGTTGGTAACGCAATCGGATGCAGCCAAACTCGACTCCACACAACAGATGATGGTCGTCCGCTTCGACCAACAGGCGTTTGAAGAAATGTTCTCCGATGGGAGTGCTGGCCTGATCCAGAAGCGAGCCCGTACGAAGAAGGCTCACGGGGAGTGGAGGCCCAAGTCATTTTCTCCTCTCTAAACTCTAGATGAAGTACTCTCTGCTGCCCAAGACGGCAAGGACGACTCTCATACGACTCCACTTCAGGCCATAAAGGACTCTTTTGTCCTCAAGTCCGGCAGAGGAAAACACTACGATGCTGGACTAGCAGGGGCAAAGAGGGACTCTATGTGGTCCAGGAAGAAGTCGAACAAAGGCACCAGCGGCATGCATGATGCTCAACGGCCAAGATTACCAGCCGTATGCATGATGCTCATGTAGCCAAAACTGCCAGCCACATGCAGAATGCCCATGCGGCCAAAACTACCAGCCGCATGCAGAATATCCATGCGGCCAAGACTTTTAGCCGCATGGAGGAGACTCATGCGGACGAGAATTCCAGCCGCATGAAGCAGGCATATGCGGCCACGACTGCACGCCGCATGAAGACTTCTGATTCCAGCCGCATATTATCCACTCCACGCGGCTCGAGCTCTGTCTTCGACCGCCTCTCCAATGGCCCTGATCTCTCATACTTCCAAGGAAATGTGTCTGACTCTCTGCAACACCACTTAGACTCTTCCTACTATGTGCCCTCAGGCGCTAGAGTGAAGAAGTCTAGGGCAGCGCGAGCTCGACAAGCTCAGTCGACTGTCCCAACCTCTGACCATCCGAGCGCTCGGCTTACTGTTATGCGGGCCTCATATGGGAAGTTATACCGAACCACTTGAGTCCAGCCCCCGGCGGCAAACGGACAGAGTGGTTCCCAAAAGCCTTCCCGCAACCAGGGAGCAAACGTGCTTGCTCGAGACCCATCTGACTTGCGTGACGTGATCCTTCACAAACACAAGGAAAAAGAAGGGGACTCGGTGTGCAAAGAGTCCTCCCACGGACATCACTGCACCTAAGTCATTGTCAACTGCTTCTGCAATAACACGGCAGTACGAGATGACCGGCGGTCCATCTTCCAAAGACTGCAACAACCAAGTTCAGAGGATGAGGCGCTTTCCGTCGTCTCCTGTAACTCTGCTCAGAAAATCCCTGCCAGCGGGAGAGGAAAGAAAACAAATATCTCCAGCCCAAAGATTTCAACCGCTGCGACCAAGAAACTATCATCTAAGCGGTTGCCTACAACCAGAGTTTTCCAAGGTACCCGTTCGAAGACGAAATCTACTACGTTGGGAGATTCATCATCCACATCACTGGGGGTCGCTGGAAACGGGGGTAGAATTCCTTCGAACATCTACGACAATCCGGTATTCCAAGGAGATGAGCCCGGAAAAAACGACTCTCCCGACAGATACAGCAGGTACCGATGTCCCAGAGGATGTTCGCGACTCTCAAGAAGAGGCAAGATCTGAAGCTGGGGGTACTATTCCTTCTGAGTCCGAACCAAAGAAAAACATTCCCACATACCCCCGACGACTTCTCTGTACAGGGGTATAATTCAGAGGATACGTCGTCCATCGTCCCTTCCACTTCGGCTCGTGTGAGGACGGCATTCACGACAAACGACGATCAAGACGGTCCCAGTGATCGCCAACGCATCGACACTCTGGAGGCCATACTGCATACCTTGGTCAAATCCGTGGACGAAATTAAAGCGGCTCTTCCAACTCTGCAAAAAAGGACGCCTGGCCAAATAAGCTTGGGTCCCACGGTCAATACGGACTCGAACTCAGTGGCACCAAACCCGGGCGACAATCCTCCTGAAATATCGGCTCCTACCGCTGCGAATAAGGCCAGGAAGGCAAGAAGAGAGGTCCAGGAGCTCCGGGCCATGTTTCACACCCGAAAAACCTTCCAAGACCTCAGAATACGGCAACCATACCCTGCTGCATGAAGGGATGTCCCTTTTCCACCAAGATATAAGCCGTTCAACATCAATCCCTATGATGGCAAGACTTTCGCAAGTCAATACATTACTTACTTCAAGGTCACTATCGACCATCTGCCCCATGACGATGCCATCCTTACACGATTATTCATCCGGACATTGGAAGGGGTCGCCTTCGACTGGTACCGCAACCTGCCAGACAACTGCATCCATTCCTTTGCCGGCTTCAAGCGTATGTTCTTGGAGAGGTTCTACGAAGTAGGACAAGACGTGACGATGTCCACCCTCATGGATGTTGTTCAAGGGGAGAAGGAGCTGACAATAAACTATATTGAGCGATTTCGCCAAACCGTAATGAAGTTGCCGTCTGAAAATCCAAATTCCTCCTTAATTGAAATTTGCCAAAAGAGACGGCTCCCAACAATCAGCCTCTGGATGGGTGAAAGTCAATTTGAGGACTGGAAGACGTTCATCATCAGTGCCACTAGCGCCGAAGATAAGTTGAAGAAGGCTCGCCAACTTGGATTACACATCTCGGAGGGAGAGGACAAGGGCAAACGCCCTAATGCCAACACCAACGATGGGGGTAATTTCTTCAATAACCGAGACAACAAGGGCAAACAGGCTATGGTGGTCGACGCAACCCAGAAGCCTGAATCAAAGCCAGCTGAAAAGCAGTGGCCGCAGATGACTTACTCCTTCAAAGACGGTCATTTCAAGCCCATCTTGGACATGCTCATACAAGGAGATAGAATCCAGCTCCCTCAACCTAGACGGGAACCTCGGCCGGCCGAGATAGAAAGTCCCAAGTACTGCCATTACCATCGTTACGTCCACCATGCCACGTAGGACTGCTTCCAATTGAAGCGATATATCCAGCATCTCATCGATTCGAAGGCTCTGGCCATTGATTTCTAGGAAGTAACCGTGGCAACCAACTTAGTGTCAGTACAGTTCGGCAGTTTTCCTCCGACAGAGACTCAAGACGGCGTAGTACCCGACCCTCGGGCAATAATAGAGATTACTAATCTTCCACCTCCTCGAGATCAGGCCGCTGGTCTAGTGCCCCTCATCACATCACGGGGGGAGGTTATGTGGATACATCTGGAGTTGGTACTTGAAGTGACTCAACCCACACCACCCTCCACTGGCAGGAAGAAGAGTGGAAAGGTCAGGTCCTACCGTACAATCTCGGCAGAAGTCGAAGAAGCCACAGCTGTTGTCACCGGTCGGGTATGCAATTCCAACCTACACCGGATAACTCGCCTGAAGATCATCTCAGCCGGCTACTGCTGACGCTCCAGGACCTTCTTAAACTCCGATGACCGACAAGCCTAGGTCGAAGGCGACTCGCTTTGACAAATCCCTCCGAAAAGAGGCACCTCATGGGCTGGAGAGGTGTTACGACCCGCACCCGCTTTTTCGGATACGAGACGTGTCCAAGCCAACCTACGCCGTAGAGTCGGCGGTAGAACGCTATCAAGCCCACAAGAAATATATGCTCAAAGCACAACATTTGCTGCTCATTCACATTTCTACATTTATTACAACATTTATAATTAAAGAAAATATAAGATTTTACAATTAATAAAAATGGTACAACCGTTTTTTATTTCTAGGTTGACTTCAGCATACCCAAGCCTTCCCAATGCTAACAGTGATCGCGACTAAACCTCAAAAATGTTGGTTTCCAGTCAGGAATGGAACAAGTACACAAACCGACGATAATACAAAAATACAATAGAATTAACAAGACATGAAAATAACATATGAGATATAAAAACTGGAAGATAACTGATGACATAGCACGATAGAGAAGTAAACAAGAAAAAACTAATAAAAAACATCTATCGAGGTGGTGTGAAATATCATTTTCAACACGTGAACGGCTAGGGGAAATACGGCTCACTGCACGTGTCATGTGCAGCTGCTACCATGCAAGATTAGACATATTGGGATATTTCTGGATAGTCCACATGTATACTAAGATATTCCCCTCCCGGCTGCTCCATGTGACGAGCGTGTCAACAAGCAGCAAGATATATGTATAGACATGAAATGAAAAGACAATTATGAATCGAAAAGCAATCAGAAAATGCACTTGCCTAAGGTCCTTAGCTGGAGAAACAAATAATAATATACCACTCAAACAGCCATAATCAGTCAACACATGCAGAAGTCTCCAGATGCTGAAATAAATAGTACCAACATTCTCATAATAGTCAAATTAGCTAGGATTGCCTGTCCTTAAGTCCAATTCTGGATACAGGGGCAAAACGGTAATTTCGGGCAAAAACGATGTCCGCCGTTGGACCCCCTTTGCACCGAAAAGCGTGCCAGAGTCAACGATCTCTAAAGTCATTAAACTATATGTCTACAGATCCGGTTTTCTGATACGAACCCAACCGCATGTCCAGAGTTGGATTCCGGCGGGCCGTACACAAAATCGCCCGTTGAGTGGGACCGTAGGGCCCGCAAAATGACGTACGATTCAACTGTCTCAGAACTGGACCAAACTTGGCATACAGGACCAAAAAAATGATACGATCCTGATGGAGCAAGTTTCGTCTCGATCTGACGAGCGTGCACAAAGTAATTGGAGAATTTACAAAGTGCACGATACGATGAATTTCGATAGATACGCATCAAATTCGTCGCGCACACACGACCAATTTGAATTCCGCCAAAGCACACACGTCCACGAAGCCATTACGCACCTTTCGATGCTTTCGGTTTGTGACCACATCGCCCGAAATGGCGGGACGCACGTCGTATAGAAGAATTTTATTGAATTTAAAACTGGTTTTTGTCAAAGTTCGGGATTCGATTTCTCGACGCCTAGTCGATGATATCGACTTCTGCAAAAAGGGTTTTGGAGCCCTATATGTTGACTATAACTATGTTCAAATAGTTTTCTAAAATTTCTATTAGATTGATGGAAAACTGTTCCCAAATACGGGTACCTGGCTCATTCATCTGTTCTATTTTGGGTTAGATTTTTCGTTGATTTCGAGCCGATTTATCTCGAAATCTCCTCTGATATTATTCAAACTAATTGTTAGTGTTCAAAGGTGGATATGTTGGGAATGTACATGAGGAATTAGATCATAAATTGATCTAAAGGAGACGGAGAAATCCTTCCACAAAGTGGGGTTCGCGCCCTGTTGTAAATACTGTTGTGTTCCTTGGCCTGGCCGCGCGCGTGCGGTTCTGCGGTGACTTGGCCGGCCGCCGGTGGCCGCATGCGGCACGTGCGCGCGTAGGCGGCGGTGGCGTGCGTCCAGGTGGTGGTGACGTACAGGTTTGGCGGCACGGGGTTAGGTTTCGATGTGCCCCCTTCTATACGTATATACATACGTATATATATAAAAAAACAGGGAACGGGGGATGGGAACTGTTGTACGGAAATTCAATTGGTTTGGGCTCGGGTCCGAGCTCAAACTCGTGCTGGGCCTGGGCTCAGCTGCTGTGGACTTCATTTGTATTGCTGTGAGGGGGAAAGGAGTAATGGGCTAGCCGGCTTGTTTTGTTTATTAATTCTTTTATTCCTCTCTTCTTTTTTTAATACTTGTATATATATATATATATATATATTTTATATATATATATATATATATATATATATATATATATATATATATATATATATATATATATATATATATATATATATATGCATACAAGTATAAGTATACATATACATATATTTGCATATATATACCATACATATATATATACATATTTACAATAAAAGTATTCATAATTTATTTCTTTTGTTTTATAAAGATATATTATATATAACTATTTACATCTATTTACACGTATATTTACTTATGAAATACTAACTATGTATTCAATCGTATAAAGCAACGTATGTATACGAAAATATATGCCATTATCTATACCATCGTACATTTATATACATATATTTATATATATAAAATCGTATCTATACATATATACATATATATATATATATATAAAATCATATAGTTCTATACATATACATATACATATATATATATTTATATTTATATACCAATAAATATATATATATATATATATATATATATAAGGACATGCAAAAACATGTTACACTATATTTTATGTATGTATACAAGAATTCACATGTAACTATACATCCTCTTAATTAGTTTATTGAGCAAGTTATCATATTTCTATAATATATTATCCCACCAATGCTAATAATATAATAACAATTATATTAGGAAAATATTCATTAGACCATTATAATAGGATGCGAAATACACAGTCAAACATATATACATATATATATCGACACGGATGTCTATGGGTGCACTACCCGACTACACGGCTTTAGCTTGGGCTTGGGTTTGGTCCAATTTGGACTAGTTCGGTATAATCGGTTTTCCCTAAGCCCAATGGTATAATTATTAAATAAATAAAACTTCGGTAAGTGTTAAGTCACAACTTGGCCTGCTTCTCCTAGTTAGGACATCAATATGGCTCGGCCTTCCCTATCAGGGCTAATACACTAGTCTAAGCACACTATTGCACTATCCGTGCCACGATTCCTAGTCACCTTGTACTCCAAATCTCAACCATGGCTAAAATCATCTACCGTAATAATTAACAAAATAATTATTTATATATCTAAAAATCACCATTTAACTCAATTAAATAAATAAAAATATTTTCAAAACTTTTCGGGATGGGGAGCTACAAATCTACCCACCTTAAAATAATTTTGTCCTCGAAATTCTAACTCGTAAACATGCCAAAAATTCAAACATAAAAAATAATTAAAAAGAATAAATCCACTATTACCACAATATCCTTGAATTTTAATTTCTCCGAAATATTTATATCCTCCTCCTGGCCATTTCGTAACTACGAATCATCGAGGACTTCTACCCGCCATTGGTCATACTACTCTCTTGAAACACGGATCACTAAAATCTTATAGTCTTCTAACTAGTGGCTAATAACTCTTCCAAAATATCTAGGACATATGGTATCTATAATCCTCTAGTATCTATCAAGCAACCTAACATTTAACAAGCAACAAATTTACACAAGTAGCTAAGAAATATTGATATACTCTAGTAAGCATGAGTATTCGTCGCTCCGAAGTAGGGAGGACAGGAAGATAAGGCAGAATAATCGGGAGCAAATGAGAAGTTTTAAGAGCAGTGGAGGGTATCCAATGTTACAGATAGAAAGGGAGTTTATGAACCACTGCCTTATTTGCTAGGTTGGACTACTCTAGTCTAGTCACTTACTAAATCGAAGAACTTGTTTCTTAGAGGGGCTTGCAATCCATGTAATACAGAATTCTTCTTCTCGAAGTTTTAAACCACTATTCCAAAATAGAACGAAATTTGAGAAATCAAGATTGTGATCCTTTCCGTGGCTATTTAAACACACGGGCAAGGGATACAAATACAATACAAGATCGTATCGCAACTTCCAGGTAGGTGGATTAATAGCTACGAACGACATCACACATCCTAAGAGGTGAGGACTACATAATTGGTATAGGGGCCTATTTCAATTAGTTCATTTTTATAGTCTAAATACGGATCGTTGGTTGGATGAACCTTGGATCTCAATGGACTGAACAAGATTCCAAGATAAAACTATGTCTACTCGGTTAGGGTAACCTAGAATAGGCTTTAACTCAAGTGGTTGAGCTAGTTGCTAGTCGGAAAGTATACTGGTATCATGGTATGGGTTATAGTTGGTCCTTTTAACCTAAAAGTCGTAGCACAAAAATAGAGTACAAGGGGACAGGTTTGAGTGAGACATGATATACCTATATGAAGGTGAACTCGTCTAGATCTTACATATGAAATTTGTTGGAAGGTAACAGCCGGTCTCGTGCTCCGAATTTTAATGACACGTTCGGGTCACAAAATGACCTAAACGGAAAGTGGAAGTCCACGGGGCACCAATTTTCATCCTAGTGGAAGTTATTCTAATCACTCTGTAATCCTTGTATATCCTAGAATTTTAGAAGGCTTGCGGTCTACCCACCTTAGAGGCTAAGATATGGTGGCAAGGTTCCTATCACTGGGCTGGCCGATAGTAGCTACACTTGCGTATACAACAATCATAGCCATGGGAAATATTCTGTATCTACCTATCAATTATAAGATTTCGTCCTTCCGAATCAGTGAAAGACAAAACAATAGGGTTCAAGAGAGATGTCATTGAATACAATTATATGATTCAAGGGCGAATGTATAATTCAAGAGGAATTGTCAAAGCAGTCGTGGTTGAGACCCTAGAGACATCTATATCTCAATCCACGTAAGGTAATTAGATGAAGAGCGAACCAAATGCATCATGGTTGATCAGACCGTAATACAAAGATTCTGATTAGACAATATGTTAGCGGGCATCCCCAATAAACATATGTCTCGAATCAAGCTCGATAAAAGAGTAAGCTTGCAAAAACTATGCTGTAATAGCAGCATTGGTCAAGATAGTCAAAATATAAGTAGGCGAGATTTTTGGAAAGGAGGCACAAGCAGTTCGAGTTTTGAGAAAATCGAATCCTTACCTGTTGTTATTGCTTATACAGTCAATCCTACTATCTTCTATTCGTAAGACTTTGGTCGACTAATGGGTTATGGACTTCTGAATTCCATATTCTAGATAACCTATTAATGTCAGTCAATTACCTTGCTAATAGATCACAAGGACCACGGAATGCTAGGTTGGAAGACTTGCTACCCAACCTACAAAGCTCTCACTAGTCTTGGCTCTGGATCTTATGGAACACACAGCGCATCCTTCTATTCTCTATAGTATCCTAAACTTGTAATCACGTCTGAAGTCATTTCACCGAGAATTAGGCCTCGCCTGTATACTCTGGCTGTGGCAAAACTCTTGGTTTCGTGATCCAATTGTGATGGGCTATTAAATACTCTACCCTACATTGACACAAGGGTATCTAAGATCTAAAGAGGTCAACTAGGACATAGTTTTAGCAATGCTCCATAAACTATTATTCTTCGAAAGGATTTCAATTCTATGGGTTGTGCCTTACCAGTGCGCTGCTGGCTGGCCACTGCAATCGTTAAAACCATTCTAACTATATTCCTAGGACTTCAAGGAGTTGCTAGGGATTCAACTTAGTTGACTATGGTAGAAAGCGTAAACACCTACCTGTAAGTCTCCATCCTTAAAGTAAAAGGTTGACCAGGAGACATAATTGACGACAAGAAAAATAAGAACATCCTAACATATATCTCAAATATATTCCAAATAGTTGAGGAAAAACTTTAAATCAAATCGTACACGAATAACGGAATCAGAAATTATAAACTAAATCCTTACAGCAAAAAGAGAATTTAAACAGGCAATTCTAACTCATGGAATGATGTTTATATCTAATAGAGCAAAAGAAAATTAAACAGTTTATCAAAATTAACGCCTTAATTCTAGGCAAGTCTAACATACCAAGCGAATAGTATATCCACATTGGATCACATTGTCATATCGAAAGTAATAGTGTACCTATAGAGATCTAGCAAGCTATCTAAATCGCATGGCCTATCTAATAACCTTAACTACCCACGGTCAATTTGAACAAGGGACTTCTAGTCCTAGTTATTCTCCTAAATTATTTTAATCCTAATTATGAATGAGCATTTCCTGAGCACAGGCTCGCAATAGTACGATTAACGTACCATTACGAGTTCGCAACCTTTTACGAAAACAGACTTGCATGGGCCACCACAAAAACTTGTCATGACTCGTACCCGCTTTTTCGGATACGAGACGTGTCTAAGCCAGCCTACGCCGCAGAGTCGGCGGTAGAACGCTGTCATCCCCGCAAGAAATAAATGCTCAAAACACAATATTTGCTGCTCATTTATATTTCTACATTTATTACAACATTTATAATTAAAGAAAATACAAGATTTTACAATTAATGAAAATGGTACAACCGTTTTCTATTTCTAGGTTGACTTCAGCATACCCAAGCCTTCCCAATGCTAACAGTGATCGCAGCTAAACCTAAAAAATGTTGGTTTCCAGTCAGGAATGGAACAAGTACACAAAACGATGACAATACGAAAACAAAATAGAATTAACAAGACATGAAAATAGCATATGAGATATAAAAACTGGAAGATAACTGATGACATAGCACGATAGAGAAGTAAACAAGGAAAAACTAATAAAAAATATCTATCTAGGTGGTGTGAAATATCATTTTCAACATGTGAACGGCTAAGGGGTAAATACGGCTCACTGCACGTGTCGTGTGCAGCTGCTATCATGCAAGATTAGACATATTGGGATATTTCTGGATACTCCACATGTATACTAAGATATTTCCCCTCCCGACTACTCTGTGTGACGAGCGTGTCAACAAGCAGCAAGATATATGTATAGACATGAAATAAAAAGACTACTATGAATCGAAAAGCAATCAGAAAATGCACTTGCCTGAGGTCCTTAGCTGGAGAAACCAATTATAATATACCACTCAAAGAGCCACAATCAGTCAACACATGCAGAAGTCTCCAGATACTGAAATAAATAGTACCAACGTTCTCAGAATAGTCAAAATTGCTAGGATTGCCTGTCCTTAAGTCCAATTCTGGACACAGGGGCAAAACGGTAATTTCGGGCAAAAATGATGTCCGCCGTTGGACCCGCTTTGCATCGAAAAGCGTGCCAGAGTCATCGATCTCAAAAGTCATCAAACTACATTTCTACGGATCCGGTTTTCTGATACGAACCCAACCGTACGTCCAGAGTTGGATTCCGGCGGGCCGTGCACAAAATCGCCCGTTGAGTGGGACCGTGGGGCCCGCAAAACGACGTACGATTCAACTGTCTCAGAACTGGACCAAACTTGGCATACAGGACCAGAAAAATGATACGGTCCTGATGGAGCAAGTTTTGTCTCGATTGACGAGCGTGCACAAAGTAATTAGAGAATTTACAAAGTGCACGATACGGTGAATTTCGACGGATACGTATCAAATTTGTCGCGCACATGCGACCAATTTGAATTCCGCCAAAGCCCACACGTCCACGAAGCCATTACGCACCTTTCGATTCTTTCGTATTGTGACCACATCGCCCGAAATGGCGGGACGCACGTCGTATCGAAGAATTTTATTGAATTTAAAACTGGTTTTTGTCAAAGTTCGGGATTCGATTTCTCGACGCCTAGTCGATGATATCGAATTCTGCGAAAAGGGTTTTGGAGCCCTATATGTTGACTATAACCGTGTTCAAATAGTTTTCTAAAATTTCTACTAGATTGATGGGAAACTGTTCCCAAATACGTGTACCTGGCTCATTCCTTTGTCCGGTTTTGGGTCAGATTTTACGTTGATTTCGAGTCAATTTATCTCGAAATCTCCTCTGATATTATTCAAACTAATTGTTAGGGTTCAAAGGTGGATATGTTGGGGATGTACTTGAGGAATTAGATCATAAATTGATCTAAAAGAGACGGAGAAATCCCTCCGCAAAGTGGGGTTCGCGCCCGGTTGTAAATACTGTTGTGTTCCTTGGCCTGGCCGCGCGCGCGCGGTTCTGCGGCGACTTGGCCGGCCGCCGGTGGCCGCGTGCGGCGCGTGCGCGCGTTGGCGACGGTGGCGTGCGTCTAGGTGGTGGTGGCGCACAGGTTTGGCGGCGCGGGGTTAGGTTTCGATGTGCCCCCTTCCATACGTATGTATATACGTATATATAAAAAAATAGAGAACAGGGGATGGGAACTGTTGTGCGGAAATTCAAGTGGTTTGGGCTCGGGTCCGAGCTCGAACTCGAGCTGGGCCTGGGCTCAGCTGTTGTGGACTTCATTTGTGTTGCTGGGAGGGGGAAAGGAGTAATGGGCTAGCTGGCTAGTTTTGTTTATTAATTCTTTTATTCCTCTCTTCTTTTTTTAATACTTGTATATATATACATATATACATATATATATTCATGTATGCATACAAGTATAAGTATACATATACATATATTTGCATATATATACCATACATATATATATACATATTTACAATAAAAGTATTCATAATTTATTTCTTTTGTTTTATAAATATATATTATATATAACTATTTACATCTATTTACACGTATATTTACTTATGAAATACTAACCAAGTATTCAATCGTATATACCAACATATGTATATGAAATATATGCCATTATCTATACCATCGTACATTTATATACATATATTTATATATAATCGAATCTATACATATATACATATATATATATATATATATGAAATCATATAGTTCTATACATATACATATATTTATTTATATTTATATACCATATATATATATATATATATATATATATATTATATATATATATATATAAATATATATATATATAAGGACATGCAAAAACATGTTACACTATATTTTATTTATGTATACAAGAATTCACATGTACCTATACATACTCTTAATTAGTTTATTGAGCAAGTTATCATAGTTCTATAATATATTATCCCACCAATGCAAATAATATAATAACAATTATATTAGGAAAATATTCATTAGACCATTATAATAGGATGCGAAATACACAGTCAAACATATATACATATATATATCGACACGGATGTCTATGGGTGCACTACCCGACTACACGGCTTTGGCTTGGGCTTGGGTTGGGTCCAATCTGGACTAGTTCGGTATAATCGATTTTCCCTAAGCCCAATAGTATAATTATTAAATAAATAAAACTTCGGTAAGTGTTAAGTCGCAACTTGGCCTGCTTCTCCTAGTTAGGACGTCAATATGGCTTGGCCTTCCCTATCAGGGCTAATACACTAGTCTAAGCACGCTATTGCACTATCCGTGCCACGATTCCTAGTCACCTTGTACTCCAAATCTCAACCATGGCTAAAATCATCTACCGTAATAATTAACAAAATAATTATTTATAAAATCTAAAAATCACCATTTAACTCAATTAAATAAATAAAAATATTTTCGAAATTTTTTGGGATGGGAAGCTACAAGAGGTCCTACAACTTTGACATCTTGGCACAATTGGCCAACACATCAGCCAAATTGTCATTATACGAGCTCCTGAGACTCTCCAAAGATGTTCGCGTGGCACTAAGCGATGCACTCCAGAATGCCGACGCATATCAGGCTCAGGTCAACCTCACGGGAGAGAGCCCGCATGTAAATCTCCAGAACATCGCTTGCACAGGTGCAATGCCCAACATCGTCTTCACTCCGCAGGATATACTCATTAAAACCAACCTGCACGATTGTCCGTTGTATTACACTGGATACATCGGTGACGTAAAGGTAGATCGGATGTACATTGATCCCGGTTCTTCCATAAGCATCATCCCGAAGAGTCTGTTGCACCATCTTCGCATCCCCATGCATCGTCTGACACCGTCAAGCACCGCCATCAGCGGTTTCAATTCGGGCAGGAGCTACCCGATCGGGAAGATTCGCTTGAAGTGCCAAATCGGCGATCTGCAGTCGGAAGTGACTTGTTATGTCATAGATGCGGACACTTCCTATAATATTCTCTTGGAGCATCCTTGGATACACGATTACATGATCGTGCCTTCCACGCTGCACCAGTACTTCAAGTATGTCGACATGTATGGCTTCGTAAGGACAGAATTTGCCGACATCGATCCCTTCAAAGGGGTCGAGTCTTATTACTCGGACTCCTGCTTGTACCAGAAGTCGAAGAGGCACCTTGTCGAAGGAGATATGCAAGCTCAAACTGAGACAACAACGGGATTAGAAGAACCTCTGACGATCCACCTTCAAGCTCGCAAACCTGGCAAGACCGCACCCCTTACGGCCGCTCTGCGTAAGGACGCAATCAGTCTCTCGGCACAAAAGGGGCAAATGATAATCCGACTGCCAAGGTCTGGCCAAGCGCCAAAACCCACAACGGAGCCACTGACAATCAGGCTGCCAAGTGCCGGCCAGCCACAAACAGAGAAGCTCAAACCCTCTGATAAGCCAATAACGATACGTCTTTCCAAGATGAATCGTCAGCCCAATGCGAAGTCGGAGACTCCTAGCGAGCCAACAACTCCTCGCCTAAAATCAAGCACCAAACAGAGGGTCGCTAGTTCGCCAACAACTCTACGTTCTGCCCCACCAGTGGAACCCCTGATGATTAAGCTGCCCAAGTCATCCTCTCAGTCTTCACTTATACAGGGGGTGGCCGAAGAAGAACCAGAATTGGCCAAGTATGTGGCTGCTCATACTGTTGTTCCATCCGCAGATGATGTAATCCCACTAGAAAAGATACCTTACTTCATCAATAAAGGGCTGTCTTTGAACTACCTCGAGCTTGATAAGCTTTGTACAATGTATGCTATGGAACACGGTATAGGCACTCACCTACACACGCAAGTGACAAATGTTTACACCGCAAATCAACTTACTCCTGTGGAAGGCGCTTATTTCATAGTCGAGGGAGAAGACCATCCAATCATCTTCGGCCGGAAGAATGATCCATAGCCCTTCGCAATAGAGGAAGTCGATCTCGAATCGGACGCCGAAGACTGCCCCTTTATCTGTATAGCTCCCATTCCAAGTACCTCATGCAAAGACATGGGTATAATCTGGAGACTACACCAGGCTTGAACTATGGCACTGGTCGGCGGTTACTTTTATACTTGCCAGTCCCGACCGGGAAACCACGTGATTACTACAACAAGACCCGATGTGGACTGGGGTATGTTACGCCTGCAATGACCCCTGAATGCTCAGATAAGGAATGCGACTGGAAATCACACTCAACCAGATCACCAACTTCTGATTCAGATATCAGCATCGTGGACGTATTCAGGAAAGTCTTGTTTGTCAATATGGCATTCGCCGACGCTTACGAAGAAGAAGAAGACATTCCTGAACTCCTTGAATTAGAGCCTTAGGACCAACAGCTGGATGCACAATGGGAAAAGCGGTTCTAACAAAGAGAGCCTCCTACTGAAGATAAGGTTACACAAGTTGACCTCGGCAATGAGTCTTCTCCAAAACCAATCTTCGTTAGTAAAAGCCTAGCAGATAAAGAGCGGGAATCGCTGCTACAACTCGTCAAAGAATATATTGATGTGTTCGCCTGGAGTTATGAAGACATGCCAGGGCTAAACCCCGAGATTGCACTTCACAAACTCAACATTCGGCCGGATGCAAAGCCGATCAAGCAACAACAGCGACGCTTCCGCCCGAACATTATGAATGCGATCGAAGCCGAAGTCAACAAACTGATAGCCAGCAGCTTCATTCATGAGAAACAACATCCGGACAGGGTTGCCAACATATTACCGGTCCTCAAAAAAATGAGAAGATTTGAATCTGCTTCGACTTCCGCAATCTGAACGAGGCGTATCCTAAAGATGAGTTCCCCCTCCCTATCACGAACATCATGATTGACAACACATGTAGCTTCGAGCGCATGTCATTTATGGATGGTTTCTCGGGATACAACCAAATCAAGATGTCTTCCGACGATGAGAAGCACACATCATTCCGAACACCAATTGGCACATACTGCTACACAGTCATGCCTTTTGGTTTAAAGAATACAGGCACCACGTATCAAAGAGCCATGAGTGTCATCTTTAGAGACCACTTATGCAAGACTGTGGAGTGCTATGTTGACGACATCGCTGTCAAAAGTCGCTATAAGAAAGACCATCTGCAGGATCTAAGGACGGTATTCGACCTGATGCGAGCGCAAAACTTGAAGATGAATCCTACTAAATCCATCTTGGGCGTATCTAGTGGAAAATTCCTGGGTTTTATCATTACTGCCCAGGGGATTCATATAGATCCAGAGAAGACAAAGGCAATCATGGAGATGGGTCCCCCGAGAAATCTCCGTGAACTCTGAGGCCTTCAAGGGAGGCTAGCTTACATCAGGAGGTTCATTTCAAACCTCTCCGGACGATGTCAGCCATTCACTCACCTCATGAAGAAGGGCGTCTCATTCGTATGGGATGAAGAATGCCAACGTGCCTTCGACAGCATCAAAGAATATTTGTCGAGTCCTCCAGTCCTGGTGGCCCCGGTTGCTGGAAAGCCATTTCTGCTCTATGTACGAGCAATGGAGCATTCTCTCGGCACTCTGCCGGCACAAAACAATGATGCAGGCCATGAGCAGGCTATATATTACCTCAGTTGAATGATTATGGGGCCGAAATACCGATATACCTTCGTAGAGAAGGAATGCCTCGCCCTGGTGTTCGCCATTCAGAAGACGCGATACTATATCACGGGACAAACCATACATATGATCTCATGAGTCAAACCCCTCAGGGTCCTCATGACCAAGCCAGGGGCACTCAGCTCTTGCCTCGCTGTATGGGCGATATTGTTGTCTCCCTACCACATGATCTTCGTCCCACAAAAGGCCATTAAAGGTCAAGCTCTGGCAAACTTTTTAGCCGCCCATCCAGGTTCGGAGTCAACCAAGATATATGAAAAGATTCCAGATGAGGCTGTCGACTCACATATGGCCTCTCATGATACCATATGGTGAATGTTCTTCGACGGCGCTTCCAAAACTGGGTCCAAGGGCAACATCATCGTTGGAGTCGGAGTGGTGCTGATTTCTTTCTCCGGGTTGGTGATTAAACGGGCTTATTCCCTCACGGAGCCCTGTTCAAACAATGTGGCCGAGTATAATGCTTTGGTCATTGGCCTCCGACTTGTAAAAGAACTGGGGGTAGAATACCTTGAAGCATACGGTGACTCGCAGTTAATCGTCAATCAGATTCGGGGTTCATATGAAGTCTGCCATGAAGACATGATCCCCTATCACCAAATGGCAATCGGCATCATTTCATCGTTCGAAGGGTTCTTCATAGAACACATTCCCAGCCTCTAAAATATCAAAGCCGATGCCTTAGCTGGCCTTGCCGCTTCCCTAGTAGTTTCGAACTATGCTCATCACTCGGTGGATGTGATAGGCCACGAACTGGTCTGTCCCAAGAATAACATTCAGTTTGTGGTGAGTCATTCTGCTCAGACGGTTGACGAGACACCAGACTGGAGACAGCCATTCATAGACTTTATAGTCTATGGCATCTTACCCGAAAACCCAAAGGAGGCCACCTCTATCAGAAGGCGTTCCCTCAGATTCTTCTACAATACAGAGACGAAAATGCTGTATCGACGATCCTACGATGGATTACTGCTTCAGTGTCTATCAAATACAGAAGCCAAAGAAGTCGTACGCGAAGCTCATGACGGTATCTGCGGGGCCTATCAGTCTGGTCCGAAATTACAAGACTGTCTTCGCCGGATGGGCTATTACTGGCCCACGATGGTAGCAGATGCGATAGACTATGCAAGAAAGTACAAAGCCTGTCAAGTCCATGCAGATTTTATCCATCAGCCATCCGAGTTTCTATATTTGATAGTGGCGTCCTGGCCATTCGAAGCATGGGAAATGGACATCATCGATCCAATCACTCCACCTTCGTCCCGAGGACATCGCTTCATACTCGCAATCATAGATTACTTCTCCAAATGGGCGAAAGTTGTTCCGCTTACAAAAGTAAAGACTTCAAACGTGATCAGCTTCCTCAAGCGTCACGTCATCTATCGCTTTGGACTGTTCCGAAGGATCATCCACGATAATGGTCTGCAGTTTGTGAGCCACGCCTTCTATCGGTTCTGCGACAAACACCGAATCCATAATGTTTCTTCAACACCATACAATCTAGCAGCAAATGTGTTGAAAGAAGCATTCAACAAAACCATCATCAAGTTGCTCAAGAAGTTCGTGTCTTCCAACAAACACGACTGGAATGAGAAGCTTGGTGAGTACTTATGCGCATACCATAATACAGTCCGAACGGCCACCGGGAACACACCATTCTCTCTGGTATACAAGAGTGAGATAATTCTCCCATTGGAGACTCAAATACCCTCGCTCCGCGTCGCCCTTACCTATCGATTGACGACGGACGATAATTACCGTCGCCGGCTACAAGAGTTGGAGGCCTTGGATGAAAAGTGCCTACTAGCTCAACAACGAATCGAGCTATACTAAGCACGCATCTCGGGAGCCTTCAACAAGAAGGTTAAGATCATAACATTCCAAGTGGGCGATCTCGTTCAGGCGGTTCGGAGGCCGATGGTTATGACTCACAAAACTGTCGACAAATTCCAGCCAAAGTGGGAAGGTCCGTTTGTCATTGAGGCTTTCTTCTCCAATGGTGCTTACCGCCTCGTGAAACAAAATGGAGACTTGCTCATGTTGCCCATCAACGACAAGTTCTTGAAGAAGTATTATGTCTGAAACAACATCCTCCAAATCCCAGATTGTTGAGTTATGTACCCTCTGGTACCACTGAATTTACATTCTGACTCTATATTCCCAGATTGTCGAGTTATGTACCCGCAGGTACCGCTGAACTTACACTCCGGTCACTCCAGATAAATCTATATCGTGTCTTTTAGGTAGTAAGTCATGTATGATCATGCCTCTGAACTTTCTTCCTAAAAGAGCTCCATCCTCATGATCCACTACCCGCACTTTCAGTGCACAAAAAAGGGTAACAGATCCACAAATTTCCTAAAACAACCACGTCGATGTTACCTCTGAGTTGTTTCACTTCCGCCAAAAACAAATCACCCCCTTACATAGAACTTCCACGTCCTCATTACCTCTGAATCGTTCTATGTACCCTTTCATGGAGCCCACTCCTGCCACGTCCTTATTACCTCTGAGTAGGAAGGTTCCATCGAAGAAACCTTCATGCTTGCCACGTCCTCATTACCTCTGAGTAAGTATGTTGGTTCCCTTTCGACTTATTATCTGTACCCAAAACTGGGGTACACAAGAATAATAGGCCCACAAATGCCTACTGTTGACCACAAATATCTTCCGCTGAGTCCACTCCTGCCACGTCCTCATTACCTCTGAGCAGGAAGACCCCACAATAAAACCCCCATACTTGCTACGTCCTCATTACCTCTGAGTAAGCATGTCGATTTTCTTCCAACTTATTGTCCGTACACAAAACCGGGGTACGCTAGGGATAATAGGTCCACAAAAAAATCTCCCATTAAGGTAACTACTATAAGCAAAGAGTGAAGCAAATGTATTCTGTTCATTCAAAATCGGTTACATTCACATGACTACATCTCATAAGAAAGCCAAAGAAGTTCTTCATCATTTCATTCAAACAAAGAGGAAAGCAAAACATAAACTACAGCTAAAGACAGGCAGAAATATCAAAGACAAAAGACAGACATTTGTAGGAGCCCACGAATCCTAGTTGCGGGGGCGCATATACCATTTCCGCAACCACCATTCATATAAAGGATCTAATTGAGAAAGATCTTCGTCCGGAGCAGGAGGGTCAAAACCCCCAATACTACTACCCTCAGATTGGGGCTTCTTCTTTTTTAACAACCTCGATATTGAGAGTGTTTCCCTCCCCTACAGGTGCCAGCTCTTTTTTTTGTTCCTCCATTTTTTGTATCACCTCCTCTTTAACGAGTGATGACTCTTGTTTGATGAAAGGAGGCAACAGCTCTTCTTTCACGATGATCTCAGCCTTCGGTAGGGATGCTGCAAGAATCAAAGATAAAAGAAACAAGATTAGAAGATGGCCAGGTAAAACTAACTTAGTGTTTTGGGGCTTATGCGATTCTGCCCAGCATGGCCTCATGCGGCCCAATCCCTTGGGAGCTCATGCGGTTCTGTTCAATGGGACTTCATGCGGTTCAGTTCTAAAGGCGTTTATGCGGCTCAGACGTTCTCATGCGGTTCAAACATAGGGCATACCACATGCGACTCGGATATGTGAAGTTCATACGGCCCATACACCATATGCGGCTTCATCGTACTGAACTTTAGGCGGTTCAATAAAGACGAAGAACACATTGAATGCTGAGGGAAAGAAGGCTTGTGCATAAAAACATGCAACAGAGCCATTGTTTTAGGGTTTGAAGTGTTCGATCTTCCACATAGTCCTTACACTTGATGGCAGGATGGACGTCAGGATGGACTGCGGGCGCTACAGTCGGCGAGGGAGCCGCCGCCTTCTTACATTTTGCCACAGCAGAGGCCTTGGAAGCTTTGGAAGCTTTCGAAGCTTTGGAAGCTTTCGAAGATTTGGAAGCTTTCGAAGCTTTGGAAGCTTTGGTGGCCATCGTCAATTGATGATCAAAGAAGGAAAATAAAGACAGTGGCTTAGGGCAAGAGAAGAGGAAGACAAAAGAAAGCAAAGAAGTTTCTCTATCCTAAAAGCACCCCTATTTATAGGCAGACATAGGGGGGACACGTGAATCGATAACCGCTTCGGGTCGTGTGCTGCAGGCAAAATCGACTCCTCGGATTTCGCCCCCTCTCATAAAGAAGATTCACCCAGGACATAAAATCCAAATATTTAATGAACCAACTCTTGGGATCCCTTCAAAAGACGGCTCTAAAACGAATTAAGAGCAATTAATGAGACACACGCGTGGCAGGGAGCCCATGCGGCTAGGAAGTCTATACGGCCTGAACATCCTATGCGGCCAGCGGAGCTCATATAGCCATGCTTCTTATTCAAAGTATTTCAATTTTTCAAATTGAAAACTTTGAAGGAGGTCTTGTAGAAGCATGGAAAAGAACAAGAAGAAGCCCATGCGTATCAAAACAGAAGAAGCCTATACGGCTCAAAACAGAAGGAGCCTCATGCGGCTCAGGAATTTATCGGAGCCTCATGCGGCTCAAAAACTCTCCAATAGTCTCATAAGGCTCAGGAAAGAATTACGTGGCCCTATGCAACTTGCTTTTACAGTTGGCCATAAAGTGACTGCTCCCATTAATTGCTCCGACATAAAGTGATAACTCTGACATTAAAGCTGAAGTGATGAACTCTGACATGACGGCGTGTTCCTCGGAAAACAAAGAAAATCTTCTATACAGCTGGCACGATCCACCAACTCCAAAGCTCCTTATGCGGCTACCACCGCATCTATGCGGCTGATGCTCTCATGCGGCTCGGATCGTGGAGACTATCGTCATGCGGCTCAAATCCTAAGAAGTCACCCCATACGGCCACTGTCCTCATGCGGCTCGGATCATGGGGATCATCTCCATGCGGCTCAAATACTGAGAGGCCATACCATGTAGCCTTAACACGTGGCTAGTCTTATGCGGCTCAATTGAAAACTACCCTCATGCGGCTCAAATTTCGGAGGCTACACCTATACGGCTGCCACCTTCATACGGTTCAAAACCTAAGAAGCTACCCTCATGCGGCTGTGGCTCGCGGTTATGACACGTGGCAGAAGATCAGTTTCTCCGTAATGATGGTTAGATACGTGGCATTAAATCAATCAAGATTTATCAACAAATCCCAACAACCAGATTTAGTGCAATCGTCATAATTACCCGAATCAAAGAAGATTTATTGCAATCACGCGGATTAAACATGTGGCAGAAGATCCGAGCTTCCAAAGATTCATGACAATCAACATTAATTGCCTATACGAATTTGACACAATCAGCATTAATTGTCCAGATTCGTTGCGATCAAGATTAGTGGTCCAGATTAATTGCCAACAAAATAGGATCAAGGAAAATGGCAATTAAATCCCCAAGCCGTCGACTTTTTTAGGGCAATCATTGCAAACCCTAATGATGACACCCTACTCCTATAAATAGCAAGGTGTCATTCCCTTACAAAAAAGAGAGGACCCTCGACTGGATACACAGAGAGAAAAAGGCACGCAAAGAGGAGTCTCCCCACACATTTCGAGAGCATTTCTTCATCAGATCCAAGGCTACGTCCGATCGTCCAAGGAGTAAGGAAGAGCTGCCGTCGCTTTCCCGAGCCTCTACCGTCACCTCCAGAGTCAAAACTAAACAATTGTACTTAGATTGCTGTACCTAGGTTTTCATTCTTAGGCTTTCTTTGTATGAGCGAGTTTGTATTGTGAAGTAAAAGTGCAGTCCTCCCATAAAACTGTTCTGTTCTTTTATAATCAATGGCAAACAGTTGCAGCCCCGTCGTAGAGTAACATGTAGAGCCCCTGACATACTTGAAAGTGTCTTTCTTCCGATCTCCTAAGTCGAAATGTATTCTTCTAGAGACGACCCCAGAGAGCTCAAAGGTTAGCTCCCATTTCATCTGTCACCGTGCGGCTATGACAGTGAATACAGACAAAGGATACTGACACTCCATCAATAGTAGCCATATCCTCTGATTGTTCTGCCTGACCACTAGTGGGTTTCTCAAGCGTATCATCTCGCCATCTTCTAACCACACACTATCACCGAACAGAAAGTATGGCTTCTTGAAACGACGTGCCCCTCCGAATAAGAGCTTCTCGTTGTTAATCATCTGCTTCAGGAAGGTCTTATCCTGTTCAAGTATGGCGATCGTCCGTTCCGTAGGCTTGTTATGACAGATCTTGGCCTGAAACTTGATGACCATGTTGGTTATGAGGCTTGTGCCGAGGACTTGGCAAGCAGAGCCGAAAGGGATTCTACCAATTTCCTGGACAAATATGTCAACTACAAGGACAGAAGAGAAAGACAGACTCAGGATCTACAGAAAAAATTAAGCGCTGGAGGAATCCTATGCGCCCAAAGGGTCATGCACCCAAACAACACATAGACGCATAAACATACAAACAACATGTGGGTGCATAACATAAAATAGCATGTGGTCGCATAACATACAACAACATATGGGCGCATAGCACACCACAGTGTAGATGCATGCTTCTATAGGCGCATATGAATGCTCACAGAAATATGTTTCCTTGGGTACATACGACCAGGCAGAAAAAAAGACTAAGTATCGCTATTTAACGCTCAAGACTTTGTTTTGAGGTGTAGCCTCACCCAGGATTGGGTCTTGGACTAGCGAGGACGCTGTTGCAGGAGGAGAGCCACTCGGTACAGCCCCCTTGCCCTTTGTAGATATCTTGGCGGCCTTGGGAGACATGGTTCGTGCAGAGAAGAGATGAAAAGTCTTTTGAAAGTTTTGAAGGAAAAGAGAGTAATGAATCTTCTCTCTCTTCAAAGGCCTATTTATAGGCATGGGACAAATACTATGCGCCTACTACTCCTATGTGCCTATGCGCCTACTATGTCTTATGCACTCACATGAAGACCCAGTCTCTTGCATATTATGCGACTACCACTTGCTGACGTGGACAACACATGAAGGATTCCACTCCGACGAATATGTCAGTTCAGATTTTTGAAGAAGATCTCAACAGCCATCTCTCTGATAGTCTGGCCAAACACTATGTACCCAAAGGGAGAGCTATGCTATGTGCCTATTACACAACGAGAAGACGGTCCATGCTTCTTTCAAAGTATTTCGAACTCGTTCAAGTATCAAAAACTTTGAATGGGGTCTTGTAGAAGCATAAAAATTTCAGCATTCTTGACTACCATGTGCCCAAGCCAGGGAGTCATATACGCCCAAGCCAGAGAGACATGCTCCCAAGCCTGGATAGCCCACATGCGCCCAAGTCACCAGAGCAAGCTATGCGCCCAGGTTGATGGCATACATCCCCTATGCGCCCACTCTAGCCTCCTCCAGAAGGGGGCACATAGCCCTGTTTTAGGCTATGCGCCCAAGTCAGGACAGCCCCCGACTCGGTCAAACCCACGATCAATTGTGCACCGAAGTATACGACCATGTTAATCTCCACGAGCAGTCGTGTACCGAAGTATGCGGCCACGTCAACCCCATGATCAACCCATGATCACGCAGTCTGCATGCGCCTACACTCTATGTGCCCAAAGCAGGACTATGCGCCCATATGAAAATTAGTATATTTTTTTATATGGGTCCGTAACATCATTCCAGCACGAAAATGACTATAAAAGGGGTCTTATACCTCTTCAAAAGAACAAAAATGTAGAGCATTTCAAGAGCCACATTGCTGCCCTTCTTGCTAGTGATCCAAGTGTTAGCAATTTTCTTAGGTTTTCTCCCACTTTTATATCGGATTGTCAACAGAGAAAGTAGCAACTGCCGTTCGATCTCCATCATCTCATTCCCCAGAATTCTATTTATACTCGGGGATCCTCAGTGCAGGATCTCTCAGGCGTACTCGATTTGTGGAGCCTTGCGCCAATAAGAAAAGACAGCATTTCTTTTTCTTTTTTGTGTGTCCACAACTTTGTCTAGATGTTATCTAGTTAGACTTTATTTTGTCTAGCATGCTTGGAAATGCTCCAACATTCCAAGATAGTATTTTATCTATCTTTATTTTAGCACTGAGACTTTCATTGCTGAGTTGATATATTTGGAACATCTAGTTATTATTTTCTTATTAGTATGTATTTCAATGCGTATCGTATGCTCTCCATTATTCTCTGTATGCATTTTCTTATTCTATGCGTAGCATTACCTATCTTAGTTTATGCTTCTTACATAGAACTGCCTGTGAAATACATGTTATTATGACTATATTTTTTTGTATTTCTTTAACGTTTGTTTCTTATGCATGAATTGTAGGGGAGCTTCTCTCTTTGTAATTATTTTGCTAAGTGACAATGGGGGAGGAATAGATTCTAACATCTATTACAGGATACATGATTTTTTTGGATATAGTACCATACCAGCTGAACAAGTACAAACATTACAATTTTGATTCTTTTCAAATCAAAAGATCGAGATGTTATATTGGTCAAGGTTTGTCAATTATCAAAATGGGGGAGATATTGGCCCATTGGTCATGGTCAAACCTGATTTTAATAAATGATCTAACCTTGTCTTGGTATAAGGGCTACTTGGACAATTGCTAAGATCTGCTACTGCTACCGTTCAAGACTAAAGCTGTTTTGCCACATGAGTCTGTATTTCAATATTCAATATAATCTTCATATTTTATTGAGTCTAGAAATACGATATACACAAAGTCGTACTGGCAAATAGGCGATCCTAAAATGTTTTCAAAATATCCTTTGTTTTAAAAATAGCTGATTTTACAAAAATCTCCTAAACTGCTTAAACTTTTCAAAAAGCCTAAACTTCGATTTGTAAAAATCCCAAAAATCAAACTCTGGATCCCAGGAGAATTTGTCCCGACTGTGGCCCGAATTCTGTCCAAGTTCGGTTAGTGCCCGTTGGATTTTGAACTTTGTCATCCTGCAGTTACGAATGCAACAGCTATTTGCCGAGATTCTCTCAAAGAATTCTGCCTAAATTCTTCCTTTGGAAAAACTATAAATAGATAAGAATTTTCCTCATTTCAACACACCTCTCTCTTCTCTTCTCTCTAAGCTTAATACGTTCTTCCAAAGTGTTTTAAGTTTTTTCATTTTTAAATCCCAAGCCAGTTACAATCATCTAGTCGATTTACCAGTACGGTACGATATAGAAGTTTCAGAGTGATTGTAATCAGAGGCTTGGTTGAAAAAAGATACTTCATAATTGATGTTGGTCGAGAACTTCGGATCAAAGCTCGCTTAGAAGTTGCAAGAAATTCGAAGGAAAACTTGCGGCATTTTTCTATAGTGGATTCAACTAGAAGCTATTGTTCTTTCGACTGGAATAGTCCTCACAAGAGAAAAAACCAGTATACATCTTGTATTTGTGTTTGCTCTCTGCTCTCTACTTTTTTATTTACATACTTGTGATATATATTATGTGATCTTGCTGCTAATAATTTTTTATTAGCTAAATTTCTGCTGCCTACTCTATTCACCCCCTCTAGAGTATAACACTTTACATTTCGTTCCTACATATATTAGTCCCCAATTAAATTGGGCTATACCTCTACCCCATCTCTATATAACCAAGGTATTCTAATACGTCTCTGCCCACCATAGGCGAATAGCGGAAGGGTTGTTATCCATTGCTCATAGAGTCTCTTGTTAGGGTTAAGTTGCTTATAAGAATTCTATGTTGCCAGTCTGATCTACTAGGTCTATCTATTTGAGACGTCTATCCAAACCTTTACTACCTTAGATAACTAATTCCCTTTTTAAAACACTTATCAACTACGTTCTATCACACTATGGAATATAAACTAAATGGTTCATTAAGTATGAGTTTTCGTCCTTCCAAAATAGAAAAACACAAGAGTCCA
Organism: Iris pallida; assembly: GCA_029216955.1. Classification (NCBI taxonomy): domain Eukaryota; kingdom Viridiplantae; phylum Streptophyta; class Magnoliopsida; order Asparagales; family Iridaceae; genus Iris; species Iris pallida. The sequence goes on from JANAVB010009267.1 coordinate 198,414, forward strand.
AGACGAGGAGTTCAAGAAGGATGATCAACTTCAATTATGAGTTCCAAAGGCGATGGATAAAAATAAAAGGATTTTCAAAGCAATTTATTAATTGATATCCTAATACAATATCCTATTATAGGCTCGTTCGGCACAGTAACATAACCGAAATGATATTCTTTGACCTGCATGGGCCAGCACAAAAACATATAACGCCCCAATCCTAAAATATGTAGGACCAGGAGAACGTATATATACCATCTACGTATCGAGAGGACTCTAGCCTAGCTTGAGTATGTATAAGCTGTATTGGTTTTCTAAATCAATCTATCAAATCAAGTAATATTTATCTCAATCCACATAATAAATAAATATCAAGAATGAATAATATATGCCACGATCTGCAACCCAATAATATATATATTCGATTAGACCCAAAAAATGAAATGGGTCTACAAAACTAAGCTAAGAGCTGAGTCTAAATAATGGAAACAATATGAAAGCATGATAAAATATCTAAGTCAGATATAACCATAGCTCCATGATCAATGAACCAGCTTTGCATGACCAACTACCTGGAGAGATCACCAGGTCCTCAGGGGAAATAGTAAGGTACAGAAAAACATGTAAATTATAACAGTAAAAATAAATAAACAAAGGGTACCTACTATAACCATTTTAAGTACAAATATACAGTTAAGGACAATCCTAATACCAGGCCCAGCCGTACAAGCAATCACCTATGGCACCATGATGTGATACCGATTGGCGAACAATTAATCAATATCCTTACTTTACTACAGAGACCATGTCAATACGCAAGTAAACATGCTCCATACAAGGAAGCATGACCACGAGTCTAGCGGCCAGATATTTTGGTAGAGTCCTCCCCACCCATGCTCTGGAACTATCTAATCAAGTCAAATACGAATCATATACCAGTAACAAGAATCGCAAGCTAGTACTACATGCTATCACAGAGTCCATAGCCACGAATAACTCATGTCAGACTCCGTATCATGTCATTATCATTCCATCATGTCCGTGTCCTGTGGTCCATCGTGTCAATGTACACGAATATGATATATCATCATGCTAGGATTGATATTCGATATTAATTTACTGACATCGGTACCCGAGTAACCCTCGGATGCTAAGTACCAACTGAACCTACATCCATAATGTCTGTAATAAGAAATAAAATACAATAATAAAGAATAATAATAATAATAATAATAATAATAATAAAATGGAACATTGGCAAGGTACACTTGTCTGTAACTTCCAACTGTGAGTACGACGGTCCGGCTCCAAGGTCCTCGCTACCTCCGTCACATACGCCTATAATAAATATTCTAATATTAATAACACACTAATAACTTACTATATATGGACTTACCATATATAGACCTTAATAATATATTTACACCAAAACTAGTCATATTGACTACTCTACTAAATATAACATATATAGTATTAAATCTACCTATATAAGTAATATATTTTTAACATAAAAATACCACTTTTAGTTCTGGAAAAATATTTATAAATATTATATAATAATAATTAGTACATTTTATTTTTAGAAAAAATAAGTACACAAGCCTTATATTGATTATACATCAATATACATAGACTTGTTCCTTGGTTTAGCTCCCGAAACGATAAACTTTTAATAAATATTAATTCTAAAGAAATATTATTAATTATGTACAATAGGTTTTTTTATCAAAACATGCACAATAACTATTTTAGAGATGATATACGATGTTTCAAATCAATTGGGCACGTAGAACTCATGGATTTCAGTATTTTGATATTATGGTGAAATATTTGGATTTTTAATAAATAGCAGAACAAAGTCAAAATGCTACAAAATTATATGCGTTAGAAAGCTTAGGAAGTATAGTTTCTTAACACAAATATATGAAAGGTCAAACTGGCCCAAAAGTAGATGAAAATTGGCTCACAACAGAACTAGTTTATTCTGGACACCTTTTGGTAGAACGGACGCCTCGGCCGAACCATTTAGGACTAATTAGGTGACAAATTGGAAAAGAAAATAGATACGAAGATCTTTCTACTAGTTTTGGTTTCACAAAAATATGAGGTCGGAAAGTACACGAAACCCTAAATGCAGAACAGCGTACCTGCTGGAATAAATTCAGGCTTGGATCCCATACTTGGTTTACTTGTAGGAATATTTTGGTGTACCAAAAAAGATTGTGATCATATGGGGGAATGATAGGATTGTAGAGGGTCACGTTAGCTTCACAAAAAATATTCTTAGAGAGTCACGAGAGGTCGGTAAGGGGTCGAAACTGCTGGTACGCCACAAGATGCTGTCGACGGCCAAGGCTGAGAGAGAATTTTGGGATTGGAACTTTTGGTGGAGGTGGCAACTAAAATATTAGGTTAAAATATAAGGTTTGAGGCTTATATATGATAGGGTTAGTATGGAGAAGATTTGAGTTGATTTAGTGAATATTTGGCCATCCAATCAACTAATATGGCAATGTGGGTTTAGTGGGTTTCCATATTTGGAAAGGTGGAAGATTGAGTCAAAGATGCATGGATTAAATGCATGTGTAATGCTATTAAATATCCATAAAATCAATTAAATATATCTCTATTTGATTTTGGCAACCTTAGATAGGCTCCACCAAGTTAGATAGGCTAGGTTATGGTCCAAACTATTATTCGAATTGAACTGAACACCGAAAGGACTATAAATGGGTCTTATGTGTCATTTGAAAATAAGTGGCACATGGGAACTCAATTGAGTGGGACACCATTGGCATATGTGTAATAGGATCAAAATAGGTCAAAATAAAATATTGGGTCATTTAGGTTGGATCGATGTTGAGTCCCGAAATTAAGTTGGAAGTTAGGTCAAGGTTTACGGTAGATAGCAAATTGGTCTAAGTTGACACAAAAGTTGTGTGATGAAAATAAAATGCAAGAGAACATGTTTGAGTGGGACATGATATATCAAAATGAAGGTGGACTCTTCTAGAACCTGAATATAGAACTAAATTTGAGAAATTGATAATTATTGTGCTTCAAAATCAAAGCTATGGTGAAGTACCCCTATAGTCAATATTGATTATAAAATATAGTTTAATATTAAATAATTAAAAATAAAATATAATTAATATCCAAAAAATTAGGGGTTTTCAATATCTACTCCAAAATTCAACTATCACTCAAATTATTTTGATTGAGAAACACATCATTTCTTCCTTACTAAACCAAATTAAACTTTTTTATTCTCTAAACTCATCTCTATCAAACATGTTACTCTAGTCCGTCTCTGTCCACCATGGGTGAATAGTAGAATGGTTGTAGTCCTTTGATAATAGAGTCTCTCATTAGGGTTAAGTCGCCTATAAGAATTCTATTTTTGTCAATCTAATCTACTCAGTATATCTAATATAGGCGTCTATCCAACCCTCATTACCTTAAACAATAAATTACATTTAAGATGCTCTAACAACTACCTTCTATCTTATGATAAAATATAATCCAAAAGGGTGTCAAGCACGAGCATTCGTCCTTCCAAAATAGAAAAATTAGAGAATTCATGGTAAGGAGTTCAAGAAAGATGATCAAATACAATTTTCGAGTTCCAATGGCAATAGATGAAATTAAAAGAATTTTGAAGCAATTATGGATTGAGATCCTAATACGTTATCCTATTACAGGCTTGCTCGGCACAATAACATAACCGAGACGATATGCTCAGACCTGTATGGGCTACCACAAAATATGTAATACCCCAGTCCTAAAATACGCAGGACTAGGATACGTAAACATGCCAACTATGTATCAAGTGGACTCCAATCCAACTTGAATACGTATAAGTTGTCTTAATTTCTATATCTATCTACCAAATCAACTACCATATATCGGTCTCAATCCACAGAATAAGTAATGTCAAGAATAAACAATATGTGCCATGGTCTACAGCCTATTAACATATATGTTTAAGTAGATCCGAAGAACAATATATGTCTATAAAACTATGCTAAAGAGTAGAATGCAAGTAATGGATAATATATGATATCACGATAAATACCTGTCATGCTCCAGTCCCAAAATACATAGGACTAGAAAAGCAAGCATGCCAGCTAATACGATCTAGAATAAGTTTTCAATTTAATAGACTTACGCTAGATGTACTACACTAAAGAAGTGTACTAAATCTACGTATCTCAATCTACAAAAAGTAAATAAAACAAGAATGAACAATATGTAGTATAGTCGGCCGCCTATAGTACACATGTTCGAACAAACTCGAGAATAAAATAAGTTTGTAAAATTAGGCTAATAAATATAATATATCATGATAAGAAATATGTAAAACACAAGAGAACGATGAAATAATACTACAAGCAATACCTGAATCATGAAGATGCAAACGTACCATCCATCTATCTATAAGCACTAAGCAATAACCTAAAGAGATCACTAGGTCCTCAGAGGGACGTAACATGATACAAAAGAAATGTGCAATAATATAAACTGAATAAATATAAGTGGATAACCCGAACCATCACACGGTCCGCTATCTTATCGTCGAAACAGTGAACCACACTTACAATCGAACAAGGACAGGTGTGGCATACTATTCCGTGACAAGATACTATCATATGCTATGTTCAGGGATATGTACTATATCTAACCCTACTATATGAACGCATGTTGAAGACACCTTCGACGTATGGGTAGGTAAATAATGGTTGGCATCGAATCACAAGCCAATGTCGGATCACGAGCCGATGCTACGAACTATGTCTATGAGGCTAATGACCCCACAATCTCCTCCAAAGACTACGGAATCTAGTAAGGTAGTCTCATGCATCTTCTGGTAGTCTTCCTCGCCCATGGATTTGCACAAGTCACATCTATGACTCGGACAAACCATATCTCAAATGTAAGTCATCATACCTAGACATAATCTAACTATCCAATAAGTCAACGCACCGATAATCAATCATTTTGTAATTTATGCATATGAATCATCACTCATTGTGTTGTGTAATAATATGTGTCAAGGCCATAGAAGTCACATCCATAACTTCACCACTAAAGGTAAGTCCACTAACTCTACGTCAACTCACACTTGGACGCAAACTACTATAACTGCTACAAACAAAATATAAGAACAAACATAAATATTTAAATAGAACAAATGATGGTAAGGTATCTTGCATGAAATATCGAAAACAGAGTAACTCAACCATATGGCTCCAACTGCAGTCGAACAATCACGAACCCATAAAATATAAATAACTAAAATCAATTCTAATTCTAAGACAACATATCTACCATAAATATACATACTATTTATAGACTCTATTACATATACTAGCTAACTAGTTTACAACTATATGTAACATATCCTCTACATGTTGTCGACATAAAAATAATATTTTATAATATGAAAATAATCCATTTAAATTATGAAATAAATGAATATATATTTTTGGGAATTATATATATATATATATATATATATATATATATATATATATATATGAAAAATAAATTAAATATATACATATTCTAGCTATCTATATAATCATGTTTAATATATACCTCATCATGATACTAGATAAAAATAATATTTTAAAAACTAAATAATAATTATTTATAAGCCTCCTGATTTTTTGATAATATTTTTAATTTTTTATATGTATATTTAATATTAAACTATATTTTAAAGTCAATAATGATTATAATAGTACTTTATCGTAGCTTTGACTTTTGAAGCACGACAATTATCAATTTTCAAATCTAATTCCATATTTGTATTCTAGACAAGTCCACTTTTATTTTGATATACAATGTCCAATCCAAACTTGTTACCTTACATTGTTTTGACTTTGCACAACTTCGGGTCAATTTAGGCTATTTGACCATTTATCGTAATTCTTGACCTAACTTTCAACTTTAGTTCGGAACTCGACATTGATTAGACTCATTTGACCTAATATATGGTTTTGACCTATTTGAGCCTACTACACATATACCAATGGTGTCCCACTAAATTGAGGCTCCATGTGCTATTTATTTACAAATGGCACACAAGACACATAAAATAGTTTTTCGGGGTCAATTTCGATTCCATAAACCCTATAGGCCTAGAACGAGTTCGATTAGCCTTGGTTAAGCCTATAATAGGTTACCATAATTAATTAGGATAATTTTACATTATTTTTTAAGGGTTTTGTACAGCCATAGAGGGTTTTGAGCTAACTCACCATTAACCTTCCAAATATGGAAACTCAATATTAACCCATAGACTCACCAATGATTAGTTGTCAAACCCTCACCAAGCCTTTCCAAAATCATCCCTAACGAAACCCTAACTATCCTAACAAGTAAACCCTATAAATTCAACATAACATGGGAGGGCACCATTCCCACAAACCCACAAAACCCGACCCCCTATCTCTTTGAGGTCCACGGCTGCTAGCAAACCCTAGCTGCCAACTTCCTTCCTTCTACCGCACGTCAACCTCTCTAATAATTTATTTTGAAGCCCTAGGATACCCCTCTAATGTCCTAGCAATCCCTCGAAGAGCCACGACTAATTTTTGAGGAGTTACGGAGTTTAGAAGTCACCTGAAGTTAGATTCCAAGTCTGAATTCATTCCAGTAGGTACGTTGTTTTGTATCTAGGGTTTCATGTACTTTCCGACCTCATCATTTCATGAAACCAAAACTAATAGAAAGATCTTTGTGTCTACTTTTATGTCCAATTGGATACCCACATAGTTCCAAGCAGTTTGGCTGGGACGTCCATTCTACAGAAATGTATCCAAAATAGAGTAGTTCTATTACGAGCCAATTTTTATCCACTTTCGGGCCACTTCAACTTTCTGTATATTTTTGGTGAGAAACTAGACTTCATAAGCTTTTCAAAGCCTTTATTTTGTAGCATTTTGATTAATTTTACTATTTATTAAAAATTTGGACATTTTACAGTATTAACGAAATACGAAATAGATGACTTCTATGTGTTCAATTGATTTGAAACTTCGTATACCATTACCAAAATAATTGTTGTGCATGTTTTGATTAAAAATATATATTTTTACATAATTAATAGTATTTTTCCAAAATTAATATTTACTAGGAATTTGTCGTTTCGGGAGCCAAATAATGGAACAAGTCTATGCATATTGATGTAGAATCAATATAAAGCTTATGTACATATTTTTCTATAAATAAAATATATTAGTTATTATGATAGAATATTTATATATATTTTTTCATAACTAAAAGTGATATTTTTATGTTAATAATATATTACTTTTATAGGTAGATTTAATACTATATATGTTACATTAAGTACAGTAGTCAATATGACTAGTTTTGATATAAATATATTATTAAGGTCTATATATGGTAAATCCATATATAGTATGTTATTAGTGTATTATTAATAGTAGAATATTTATTATAGGCGTACGTGACGGTGGTAGCGAGGACCTTGGAGCCAGACCGTCGTACTCACAATTGGAAGTTGCAGGCAAGTGTACCTTGTCGTTGAGCACCTCTAGAGGGGGTGAATAGAGTGTGTGCGTGTGCAGCAAAAATAATCACCTCTTAAAAATTAAGTAGTTAACGACTATGGCAAATGTAAGAGACAGTAAATAAATGTAATAAAGTAGGTGACATAGATTCAAACTCAGTGAACACCGCGATGTATATTGGTCTTCCTCTGATAGGACTACTCTAGTCCCGAGTACTCTTGCTCGATGTTAATCCAATATTCATAAGCTAAATGAGAGCTTGTAGTATCTTTACAACACCGTGCTTGGTGACAACCACACGATCAACTTCACAAACTTGATTTAGAAAATTGGAACTTTTTCAGAATTGTAACCTCTGATACAACTCTTCTGAACCAAAATACTAGATAACAGAACTGTACTGGTTTTGGCTAAGAGTGGTATTAGGTTAGATTTGAAAAGTTTTTCCTTGTTTGAAAACACTTTAGAAGAATAGAGAAGAGAGAGTGAATGAGTGATTTGGAAAGGTAGAAATCCTTCTCTATTTGTAGTATTTTTCCTGACCGAACTCGGACAGAGTTCATGCAGTGTTCGGATGCATGAATCTCGTAAACGAACATTGGATGCAGATTTGGTGGAAACTAACTTTCAAAATAGTTCGACCGAACTCGGGCCGAACTCAGACCAAACTCGGTCAGAGTTTGCCCAGAGTTCTGTTCGGTCAGAACTCAAAAAGAATGGGCTAAATTTGCATAGGTTTTGGGCTTTTAGGAATTATGGACTTTTGGATTTAGATAGGTAGACTTATTTGGATATGTGGGCTGAGAATAACCTAAGCCAGTATCAATCTCGTACGATCTCATAATATATTTTCTAGACTCAATAAAATTAAAAATACGGAAGAAAATATAAAGTGACTCAATCTTGATTCCAATGCAATTGCTTCTGGATGACGATATGATGTACCGTGTAGCAGTGGGATGTAGATGTAGTACGACATAGCTGTTCTTCTTTATCTGATACTTGCAACCTGTAGCAGTTCGCATGTTTTGTTATCGAATAAATTTGTCGTTGATTATCAAAATCAGGTGTGACCATTAGCCAACGGGCCAACAATCTCCCCTATTTTGATAATTGATAAACTATGAGTCTATAACAAAATATAACAAACATATATAACTTTGAATGAGATACCTGACTTGTTCTAAGTTGATCGAAAAGTTGAAGTTTGTTCTTTGGTTTGGATCGTTCTTCCCCTTTATCATTTACTCAAACATGTGGCTCCCCCGCAATATGTGAAGCCAACAATAAAAGACAAAGAAAATGATCAAGTAATAGACACAAATATGTATGAAACAAGTCACAGCGCAAAAGAAAATACCAACAGTAGCAGTAAAGTATGAGGAATGGAAACTCAAAATATAGTGCATCAATACAACTGCTAAAATAGAGTGCATAACACAGAGTGCAAACTACAGAAAGTCTAAACTAAATAAAATAGTGCAAGTACAGTAGATCATCATCATCAGCTTAGTCCATAAAATACTAAACTAAAAGACAAAGTCAAATATCAGAAGCATCATCGGCGGGATCAGCAGGTGGATGAGGATCGACATAGGTTATCGTCGGATGAAAGAATCCAAAAGTGTCGGGATCCTCAAATTATGGTCCGTCAAATCCAGGATGACGGAGGATCTAAAAAGGTGAAGTATGATGATGCGCCAACGACCATTGAATGTCTGTAATACCATTTCTCAAGACCTGGGCCTGAGAAGTATGGCGATACTCAGCATCGATATAGGTCTGATGACATTGTCCCTGAAGAGTGACAAACTCATCGAACCTCTGGTAAAACTGGTTGTCAAATTAGCCTAGAGTGACAGGAGTAGGTGTCACAACCCGTACCCATTTTTTTGGTGTGAGTACGTGCGCAAGCCAGCCTACGCCCCGGTACTGGCGGTAGAACGCTGTGTAGGCCATAATGCTCAAATCATAATAATGCTCATAAAATAAAAAAAATTTATTTTCTCATTCACACTAACTAAAATAAAATTTCAATATCCAAGTTTACATTTGAATACAAAGTACAATGTCTCACAAATTATAAAAGACAACTAAATAAATACTCAACTATCTAACTAATCTCTAGATTTGGCCTCCACGTATACCCATGTCTCTCCAAGAATCCAATACAAAAGGGTAGCTGCGACTATCTGAAAAATATGGTTTCCAGTCAGGAATGGAACTAGTACAATTTATTGAATGCAGTTCCAAGTATATGTTAACGACTATAAGACAATAGTTAGTCATAAAATACATGGTGAGAATATTAAGACAGAAGGAACAAGGAACATGAAGAATACCAGGCAGGATAATATATGACAGCATGTAACAGGAGAATATAACTATCCATGCGTTTTGAAGTACTCTTTCGATATGTCATCGGTCTGGGACAGTTACACCACAAGGTCTACATTATTTATCAAGGTCTGCATTATTTATCAAGGTCTACTGTACAGAAAATAAAACATGGGCTAAGGTCTGATCACATATATATTTAGTATTTTCCCGTCCCAACACCATATACAAGAAATAAGGCATAACTTGTACAGGGAATATGAAGTGCCATCGTGTGAAACCCTAAATTTTGTAATTTTATTAATTATTGATTTGTAGTGTAAATTTTAGTTTATAGTTATTATTATTATTATTATTATTATTTATTAGTTGGAATTAGGAAAGATATTATTTTTAAATTAATCGTTGATTTTTGATTGTGGTCCTGTCCCCGATCCCGTGACCGGAGTCCGATCCTGAGTTCGAACCCGGTTTCCCGAAACCCGATCCCGTTTCGAACCCATTCTTTATACTCCTTTTAAATTTCTGATTATATATATATGTTATTAGTTATTAAAAAAAATTAAATATACATTTTATTCTTTGATCTGGTCTCACACGACCAGATCCAACCACCCCCATTCTTTTTCCACAACTCTCCCAACTCCTTTCTTACGAACACACCCCACCAGCACCATTTCTTCCTACTCTTCTCCTCACCACACCCCCTTATTCCTCACTCCCTTACTCCACGTATACTACTTTCTCATATTTCACTCTCCACCATATTACCAATTCTCCACCTCTTTCTACATATTCCCCTAACATCTATTTTTCACAGAACATCAACTCTCTCTAATCCACACCTACCAACTCCTCTCCCTAAAACCCACCAAACCTTTCCCCTCTTCCGAGCTCCCCTCGAACCCAACCCCCAAGCACCCCGCGGATCTTCGGCGACCTTTCCGGCCACTTGCCCCAACCCCTTCCAGCCGGCCGGCGCCCCCACCAGCGCTCCTTCGCCACCGCAGCCCGGCCCTGCAGTGCCTCCAGCGCCGAAACCCCCGACGCCCGGTTCCCAGCGCCTCGTCCCGCGCGGACCCGACGCCAGCCCTCCCTGCGGCCCTCCCAGTGCGGCCGACCCTGCGCCCCTTCGTTGCCCCTCTCGGCTGCCACCAGCGTACTCCGCTGGCCCCGCGCCCGTGCCCTAATTCTCTCGGCGACACCGCAGTTCTGTACTGCTATTTTTCGCCTGTTCTCTCCGCTGTCCGGGTCTCCGCGAGTGCCCGCTGTTTCGGACAGCATTGTCCAGCGCTTCGGCTGTTCCCGACTTGCTGTTTCCGTCATTCTTTTCTATTTTAAATCATCTGAGAGCTCTAGCCGAGCAACCCGAGGTATAACCCCTGTCCCGTTCTATTTTCATACAGTCTGTGATGAGAATGGTCCCCGATTCCCTCCCAGGAATTCGGTTTTTAGCGACGTCGTATTTTTCGGAACCTTCGGAAAGGTTCTGTTGATTGTTTGGATTTTTTTCGGAACTTTTCGGAAATTGGATTTCGGTATATTTTAGCTTCCGAAAATTTCCGGTATTGTGCTGTGACATTTTTGGTTGGATTCGGTCTTCCGAAATTATTTTGGGTCGTTCCGAATTAATCTGTGGATTGGTTGTGGATTATTTTATATATATTTTTTGGGATTCCCTGGTTTGGGATTTGTAGGAAAGATTATCGACATATTTCCCAGTTTTTGGGTTGACCAAAAATAGAGGAAATGCTGCCGAATTTTTTCGTAAATTTAAAGTATATTTTAAAAAAATGATTTTAAAATGGATTTCGGAAATATAAATTTAATATTTGGAATTTAGGCGACGACCGTATCGGTCAATGGGCCCCGGCTAAGTGCAAACGAAATCGGCTTCGTCCGGACGTTGAGGCATTAGCCTAGTTGACGATTGGACCAATCTGAGACTCGATAAATATTTACTTTATTTTTACCATTTAATTTATTTCATTATTTCATTATTTATAATTAATTATAGTTTAGAACTAACTGCCATTTCTGTCTTATTTCAATTTATGTAAATAAATTGTAATGGGCATAAGCCCAGCTGGTTGTTGGTTCTGTAACTGTAATTTGGTAGCGTAGGTTTTTGGTTATTGCTGATTTTGTGAGTTTTTGTAGCGTACGAATAAATCTAGTAAAAGTATTTTCGTATAAAAATTAATAAAAAAATTTCACCTAAAATCTACAAGTTTTAATATTAAATAACGATCATGTATTTCTCACTAAAATAAGAAATTTAGTTTTATATTTATAGTTACTAAAATACAAAGTTTTAATCAATTAATCTGGTATCGACGAGTTTTCCAAATACAAAGTTTAAAACGATTTTTTCCCTCGTATTAAAATCAACGCACCGATAATCGTAATCCCATTTGTGTTTTGTTAAATAAGAATTAAAATGAATTAGGACTCAATTAGAGATTTCAACTAGCGTAGCTAGATTGGTAACCGTGGAATCTGAGTCAATTTCTCGAATGTAGGAATTCGAGGACGATTCTGAATTTCCATCTCGAAGTCTTCATCCTCTCCAGTCAAGTCCATTGTGAGGCAAGTATAGTTTGTGTTAGTTTTACAGTTATTTTAATAATCGTTTTACTGCAAGTTTAAACCACGATGCAAACACGAAACTCTTCCTGAGAGTACTGACTGCAACTACTGTAACTGATTGGGGACTGGGGGAATAGAGTAATGTTTATGACCACATCCAACTGTAACTTAGAACTGTATTAGCTTACCCCTCACACACACGGGGATAAGCCAAATCGTATCAATAGGATACTACTGAATCATCCCAAGCCGGTCATATTTATTGCCTATTCAAATCACACTGTTTTACTGCTAGAAAACTGTTCATTTCTAAACTGTTTAAAAGTGCATGATTCTATTATTCATTTTAACTTTTTAAATTAGCATGAATTGTACTTTGCTCCCTCCTGACTGGTGATAACATTTTTAGGGAACATTGAGGATGCTGAGCTGTTATAATATACAACAGCTAATATGACCCGGTTCTGTACCCCGTGGTGCTGCAAAGTCCCCATTGGAGGACGCAGGACCTGAGGCCGATGTGCCGAATGCTTAGATAGATTCTTTTTTCCAGTTTTGTTGTTTCATTTGAAATTCTGTTATTTGAATTCAGTTCTTAATTCCAGTTGTATTTATTTCAATGTTTAATAAAGTTTTGAATTCCCGAAGATTGAGTTGTGATAAGTATAGATGTTATTGTGGTTACCTGCTAAGGGAACAGCTTACTGCTGCTGTCTCAACAACGGTACAGGTTGGGCATGATCCGGTTCGACCCAATTATTTGGGATCGGGTCGTGACACATCGTGTAACAAGCGTGTCAGAAATCAAGTATTATATAACTGAACAGTATAATAGAGGAATTAATAATATTGAAAAAAATAATAAATGTACTCGCCTGAGGTCCTTAGCTGGTGGAATAGATAGTACCATTGCATTCAGAATCGTCTAATTGGCTAGGGTAGCATGCAAAACTAACAATACCAAACCATTCAGTGAGCCACAAAAGTCAAACTCTTCCCATTGGCTCCGGATGCTGAAACAGACATCACCAACGTATTTGGTATAAAAAATGTCTACCCAAAAGTCCAATTCTAGACATAGAGGCAAAATCCTAATTTTGGGTCAAAACGATATTCGTCGTTGGACCCACTTTGTACCGAAAAGTGTGTCAGAACCTACGATCTCTAAAGTCATCAAACTATATGTATACGGGTCCGATTTGATGATATAAACCCAACTGTATGTCCAAAGTTAAATTCTGGTGGGTTGTGCACAAATTTGCCATTTGTATCGGGTCGCGGATGTAACGCCCCAGTCCCAAAATAGGTGGACTAGAAACGTATCTTGCCAGCTGTATACATACGAGTATATGAAACTTGCATGTATACATAAGCTGTAAAATATAGAAAGCCAAGACACTAAATCTCATCCTCGAAGATAAATAATGATATAAAAGCAACTTTGAGTTTGTCATGTATACAATCGTTGGGCGGAGACAAATCCACTACCAACTAATTCAAATAAGGAAGAAATATACAAAGAAAGTAAATTGGTCGAGCGAGGGGGATGACGATCCAAAAGCAACATCTCGACAGAATAGAGCGCAAGTCATGGCCTTAGCTAGAGTACCTGCAGGAAGTCACAAAACATACCTGAAGAAGTTACCAGGTCCTCAGAGGGATGTAACAAGATACAGGAAGAACATGCCATTATAATTGTAATGTAAACACTATAAAACTACAACATAACTAGGTCCCTAACCATCTATGTGATATGCACTTTGAGGATAACGTTCTACGTAGGGGCTGTAACGATTCACGCAAGTAATCAAGAGTGGCCGTCAAGTAGCGCTCATCCGAGACACTATCGGCCGGTAGCAAGTACCGCTCATCCGAGTCACTATCACCCATAAATTTGTAAAAAGTAGATGTAGCCTCTATGCTAGTAGTTGTCCCCTCACCCTAATGATACTATACATGCATCGTAACCATGACACACCAACACGTGTCGTTTCCACAATACGGTTTATATTCAATAACTATCAAGTCTTCAAACATGCATCTATTGACAGTTATTCCTACGCATACACACGAGTGATCAGCCAACACGCAAGTGACCACTACATTATAATCACAACTCAAACACAACTCGTGATAATATCGTGACAAGTTAATGAGATACACTAAGTTGACGGTAGTCCCTTAACTCAAAGTCCACATGCAAGAAGAAAATAATAAACAAAAAATATAGATACAATAACTGAAATAAAATGCACTAAATGTGATCAGTAAATATGGCAAGGTAACTTGCCTGGTGTGACGCCTGGTGTGATGCCTGGTATGGTGCGATGATCCAACAAGTCTCGAACAGTCCAATAGCCATGATTGATTTGTAGGGGTCCGAAGTCGCAAAAAAATAGGAGTATGATCAGTAACGATCAAGAGTGATAGATAGTGAATTCTTGGGATTATACATACATGTACTATGCTTAGAAATATCTATAATATTTGAAAGCCATATTTTTTTTATTAGTAAAACTTGAAAATAATTAACATATAATAGTTTTGAAACTACCTTTTATTTAGCAAATAATTTTAGGTAACACTTTGAAATATAAATTTAAAGCTAAATCTATTTTTTTTTTTGCTCAAACTATAAAAACACTATTTGGAAAACTTTTTATGAAAAACCAGCTTCAAATTTATACTAGTAGGATTTATTTATTTCATAAAATTCTTTTACTTATATATATATGTATATAATATATAATATATTATATATTATATATATATATATATATATATATATATATATATATATATATATATATATATATATATATATATATATATATATATATATATAATATAATATAATTATATATCAATAGCAAATTTCAAAATATCTAAGGATGTTAGTAATCATAATAGTAATAGTCATCTCAAGAATAACAATAATAATAAAATAAATATTATATATACAAAAACCCATCACTAGTTAATACTGATATGGAACACAAATTAATATGGAGTAAAATAAAAAATATAACCCACCCTATATTGACAAAGAACACAAACCAGTAAGTAATAAATTAAAATACTATAATCCCCCCTCCAAAATCGAGTCCGCTGTTCTCTTATTAATCGGATGGGGTGTTAGTTAAGAGAGTAAAGAAAGTAGGAGAGAGAGACAATTGTGGTTTAGAGAGGGAAGAGCAGGGAATCACCTGAGCAGGAGTTCGCTGAGCTGACGGCTGCACGGAGAAGACCAGCGCCGGTGAAGGCGAGAAGAGGTTGCAGAGGAGGTCTGGTGCGGCTGCGTCTGTCACCTGGCACGAGGACGACGGTCAGTGTGGCCGTCGAATCCGACCACGAAGCGGCCCAGATCTGGGCTTTTATGGCTGCGGACCGCGCGAGAGGGCGGTAGCGCCGAGGTCAGGCGACGACAGTGGGGAGGAGGTCGACGGATAGTGGAACGAGATCACGGCGGTGGGCTGCTCCGGGGGAGGACGGGGCAAAAAAAAGCCGGCCCGAGGCGCACGGTTGGAGGAAACACCGACGGAGGGAGGCTGGGTTCGAAGAGGAGATGGGAAATTTTGGCACGGCGCTGTCGGCAATGGCGGTCTCTGGCACGAGCTTGGGGGATGGCGATCGGAGGAGTAAGGAGAAGGAGATCCGGCGGGCGATCGGCTGGAGCGTACTAGTCTCGGGCCGTCTGCCAGCACGCACGGAAGGGCACACACGTATGGAGGTTGTTCGATCAGAGATGGGATGCGACCATGGCGGATCAATGATTGAGGTCACACGCTTCCAGGAGATGGTCGCCGGAGATGGGATGGCAGCTCGTACGGCCACGAAGGAGGTAAGCAGTGGTTTCCAGCACGCACGAAGGTAAGGGGTTTTCTTTTCTTCTTCCTTTCACTTTTTCGATGTGGTATGGTTTTATCGGGTCGGCCGGGGTGGCCACGGGTGATGGATGAAGGTGGTGGTGCTATAGTGGCGACGGGGTGGTAGGGGTGTGTTCCGGTTAGCAGTGGTGGTGATGGGAGATGGAACTCGGAAGGAGAAGGAGGCGAGGAGGAGCAACGGGCGGTCGTAATGGTAAAGATTACGGAAAGGCAACGGGTTCAGGGTGCTGGAAGAGGGGCATGAGTTGGTGCGGGTAGTGTATGGTGTTGTCTTGCGTGACACGGATTGGGTGTGTCCAGAGATGTCAAACACAAAGGAATAATATATTTGTAATGGAGAAGTTATAGTAGATGGAAATTGGCATGGACATGATGCACGACACTGGAATGGTTGTAGAAATTTATGGAAAAAGAGGACAAGTACCTATCCTTTTATAGGAGGTGGGAATCCCATTAGGATAAGGATTGGAAGGTTTTAAATTCCCCCATAGATAATATCATATTAAATTTAATTCGATTTAAACTTTAATCGTTGAAATCCGAATCAAACATAGATAAAATCTTCATTTCTTTCAAATTCAAATGAAATCTTTTCAAATTTAATTTATCATATTTAATCCAATATTAAAATTAACAAAATCTCAAATATCATTTTCATAATTACTAAAATATAGTAATAATTAATTTTGAAAATCATGATAAATATTTAATTATTTGAAAAATTGTTAAATAATTATAACTCTAAATAAATTTTATGTCGATCGCACAAAATAATATATACAACAATAATTTCTAAATTATTATTTATAACCTTTTATGATGTAAAATAAGTTTTGAAATTTCAATGCGACGCATTAAATCAAAAATATATAAAATACATAAAACATTTGGGTATAAAAATATATATACATCTCGTAAATTCGCTTGCGACGTACAAATACGAAAACAAAAATCGATACCATATTTATAAGTAAATAAAAATTGTAGTAAAAATTTAAGGGGTTTACATCCTATCCAACTTAAAAGAATTTTGTCCTCGAAATTTAAGTGTAATTAGGGTAGGTAGGGCGAAGGGGATGGAAAGAGTTTATTCGAATAGATGTACGAGATCTTCTTGGGACGAGAATGGAAACAAATATTCGACGAGGAAGCGAGCGACATTTCAATGGCAATATGTCATTTGATCGACTAGAACAAAAAAATTCGATAGTATCAGTCTAGATTACGATCATGTATATGACAACCAACCAATGACTAAGCTCGATTGACCCTAATATTAACCTTATAAAAGGGCAACCTCATAAGTATGTAATAAACTCCTTAATCCTTTGATATCATCAATATTCATGTAATTTATCTTATCATAAATCATTTTTTCCAAAAATTACTTTCGTTCCTCGTCCCCTTAAAAATTTTAACAAAAACAAATATGATTATAAATGTACTCTAACTTCCTCTATCTCGTCATAGAATTTCAATAGTCTGAAATTTTGAATTCCATAATCTCCATTATACTAGATCACTTATATATATCTTCCCAAGTTATAATTTTCTCTAAAATTAAAATTCCAAAACCTTCAACCAATTTGGCCCAAGTAAAACTTAAAATCTTCTTACTACACATTTGTATTTATTGGTCAATGTACAATCCATCCATAGGTATCAAAATAAAAGTTTGTCTTAAATGTTCGATAAATATCGAAAACTAACAGTATACCTTCATAACTCAATCTTCTATCATCATAATTGAAAGTTTCCTAGAATATTTATTAGTCTCTCTCGAAAATTTGAATTCAACAATCTCATCTTCTTGATGGTAGAAATGAAACTCTTCTTAACTTCATATTCATAATCATCTTAGAACTTAATTCTCTATGCATCAAAAATGTAAAGGTTTCTTTCTTCAACAATTGGTTATCCTTGAAAACTAATATCATGATAACACTATATGTTATCGAAGGCAACGTCAACATTGTCTTTATCAAAATTTGCATCCATAAATTTTCTATATAAACTTGGTTCTTAAACCACCAAAGCTTTAGAAATTCCACACTCAATATTTGATTACCTCAATACCCACTTTGTTAGCCGAGAAGTCTATTTACCCTCGATCATATTATTTGATCTAAAATACTATATCACATTCCTCACTTTTGGATTTATCGTAAAATTATTTTAACCATTATGCCATTAATCTCTTCTATGGGGTTTTCTAATCTGGTTCCTTTATAAAAGAAAGGTGTTGTGATCAAATTTTATATTCACACAAGGAAATCACACAAGGAACATGGTTGCATAACCACGGAGGAAACATAGTGAATATGAGCGAAGTAATTTAATTGGATGGGAGAGAAGTAAGGGTTGCTAATATTGCAAAAAGATGTTATGCGTCCAAGTAAATGAAAAATAAAGGCCAATGGTTAAGCGATCAAGATAAAACACAAGATTACGCATTTAAGGAATTAAGTAGATCACGATATGTATTGGATCGAAAGATAGATTCGTAGTTGAGTCCCTATCTAAAGTCAGAAAGGACAATGTTATCATGGTAGGGTTTATAGCTAGCCAATTTGACCAAAAAGTTGCCTCATAAAAATAGAGTACAAGGGGACGTGTTTTAGTGGGACACAATATACATACATGAAGGTGTGCTCGTCTAGGTCTTGCATATAAAATTTGTTGGATGGAAAAGTCTAGTATTGTGCTCCAAATATCCAAGTCACGGTAAAGGACACAATAGAATTTAAAATGGAAAGTGGGAGTTCATGAGATAATGATTAACATACAAAATAAATGACCAAGTTAAAGCATAAAATAAAGATAATTCAGATTCTAGTAGATCAAGGTAAAATAAGTTAGGAATAGAGTTTCTAGAGATATGATAGCCACTTGATGGGGTATGATCAAGGAACAATTCAATTATTTCTCAAGTTTCAAATGGTTATAAAGTCACGATAAAATCTAGATTTGAGGGAATGTCGAGTGAGTCAAGGTTTAAATATAACCACATGATCTTGGAAATGACTAACAACACTTGTGTATACACTATTATCATGGTCATGGAGGATATGGCAATTAAAGTGGAATCGTTCTAACTCATTAGGGTTATCTTGGTGGCCTACCATTTAAATTTAAAACTCAAGTTTCCTTCAAAAAGTTTCTAATTAATTTTTTTCCAAACTGAACAACCATATTTATAGTCGCTCCAAGCCGTTTAATTTAATCATGATTAAAGGTTTAATCCCTTCCATAAATCTCCAAGTGAACTTTCATCACGTTACTACTAATTTTTTTAAAATTTAACATTTTCACTCCAACTTTCAAACTCAAGAGTTCATAAATCATAAATCTATAAAATTTTAATAATACTTCATAATTTTAAATTTCAAAATTTTCTCAAATAATCCTCAAGATAAATCCTTAGCATATCACGAGCAATCTAAAATTTACCGCTCAATATTTTAACGCACTCAACTAAGTCATTCAAACATAATCACAACTTTTAAATGGTAAATTCTTTTAATAAATCAAAATAACTTTTCATCACATCATTCGTAACTTTTTCCAAAAATTGTAATATTAGCAATCTAACTTTAAACTCAATATTCAAATGATCTTATCAGTCATCAAATCAATTTCCTTTCTCAATTTTATATAGACCCCACTATCCTTTTGTAGATCCAAATAACGTTTTAACAATCCTTCGAAGTTATTAATGTTGCTACTGCCCAACTTGGAATTAACTAATACTTAAGTTCATACTTTTAGAAAAAAAATGGTTCCTCTTATCCTTATATCTTTATAACTCAAATAGGATCTCAATGCATACTAGTTGTCAGTGTAATCCTACTAGCCATGGGGTTGACCTATAAGCATATATTAGTGTAGTCATCTTCCTCTCAAGTATGGAAATAAGTATTACTCGGCAGGAAGAGCTCAAGCAAGATGTAGATCAGTGGAGTTGAACAAGTGATTCGAAGAATTTTGTCAAGGAAGAGGGTCAAGCAGGTGGATGAGATCCAAGACTCTAATCCTATATTGCAGGCCCGTTCGGTACAGTCGTGTAATCGAAACGGCAAACTTGACCTGCATGGGCCACCATAAAAATATGTAACACCCCAGTCCCAAAATAGATGCACAAGAAACGTATCATTCCAGCTGTATACATACGAGTAAATGAAAGGCTTGTATATATACATAAGCTGTAAAATATAGAAAGCCAAGATACTAAATATCATCCTCAAAAATAAATAATGATATAAAAGTAAATTTGAGTTTGTCATGTATACAATCGTTGGACGGAGACAAATTTACTACCAACTAATTTAAATAAGGAAGAAATATACAAAGAAAGTGAATAGGTCGAACGAGGGGGATGACGATCCAAAAGCAATATCTCGATGGAATAGAGCGCAAGTCATAGCCTTAGCTAGAGTACCTGCAGGAAGTCACAAAACATACCTAGAGAAATCACCAGGTCCTCAGAGGTACGTAACAAGATATAGAAAGAACATGCCATTATAACTGCAATGTAAACACTATAAAACTACAACACAATTGGGTCCCTAACCATCTATGTGATATGCACTTTGAGGACAACGTTCTACGCAGGGGCTGTAAGGATTCACCCAAGTAATAAAGAGTGGCCGTCAAGTAGCGCTCATCCGAGACACTGTCGGTCGGGCAGCAAGTAGCGCTCATCCGAGTCACTATCACCCATAAATGTGTAAAAAGTAAATGTTGCCCCTATGCTAGTAGTTGTCCCCTCCCCCAATGATACTATACATGTATCGTAACCACGACACACCAACACGTGTCATTTCCACAACATGGTTTATATTCAATAACTGTCAAGTCTTCTAACATGCATCTATTGACAACTATTCCTACGCATGCCCATGAGTGATCAGCCAACACGCAAGTGACCACTACATGATACTCACAACTCACACACAACTCATGATAATATCTTGACAAGTTAATGAGATACACTAAGTTGACGGTAGTCCCTTAACTCTAAGTCCACATGCAAGAAGAAAATAAAAAATAAGAAATATAGATACAATAACTGAAATAAAATGCAATTAAATGTGAGCAAAAAATATGGCAAGATATCTTGCCTGGTGTGACGCCTGGTATGGTGTGATGATCCAACAAGTCTCGAATAGTCCAATAGCCATGATTGATGTGTAGGGGTCCGAAGTCACGAGAAAATAGGAGTATGATCAGTAACGATCAAGTGTGATAGATAGTGAATTCTTGAGATTATACATACATGTACTATGCTTAGAAATATCTATAATATTTGAAAGCTATTTTTTTTATTAGTAAAACTTGAAAATAATCTTTATATAATAGTTTTGAAACTACCTTTTATCTAGCAAATAATTTTAGGTTACACTTTGAAATATAAATTTAAAGCTAAATCTAATTCTTTTTTTTTTTTGCTCAAACTGTAAAAAAAAAACTATTTAGAAAACTTTTTTATGAAAAAACAGCTTAAAATTTATACTAGTAGGATTTTTATTTATTTCATAAAATTCTTATATATATATATTTATATATATATATATATATATATATATATATATATATATATAATTAGATATATATATATATATATAATTAGATATCAATATATATATAAAAAAAAATTATCTAAGGATGTTTGTAATCATAATATCAAAAATATATATGTATATATATCAATATATATATATAATATATATAATTAGATATCAATATAAATATATATATATAATATATATTTATATAAATATATATATATATAAAAATATATATATATATATAATATAATTAGATATCAATAGCAATTTCAAAATATCTAAGGATGTTAGTAGTCATAATTGTAATAGTAATCTCAAGAATAACAATAATAATAAAATAAATATTATATATACAAAAACCCATCACTAGTTAATACTGATATGGAACACAAATTAATATGGAGTAAAATAAAAAATAAAACCCACCCTATATTGACGAAGAACACAAACCAATAAGTAATAAATCAAAATACTATAACCCCCTCCCCCAAATCGAGTCAGCGGTTCTCTTATTAACCGGGTGGGATGTTTGTTAAGAGAATAGAAAGAAAGTAGGAGAGAGATACAAGAGTGGTGTAGAGAGGGAAGAGCGAAGAATCACCTGAGCAGGCGTTTATGGAGCTGACGGCTATGCGGAGAAGACCAGCGTCGGTAAAGGCGGGGAGAGGTTGCGTAGGAGGTCTGGTGCGGCTGCATCTGTCACCCGGCGCGAGGACGACGGTCAGTGTGGCCGTTGGATGCGACCACGAAGCGGCCCAGATTTGGGGCTTTTATGGCTGCGGACCGCACAAGAGGGCGGTGGCACCGAGGTCAGGCGACGGCAGTTGGGAGGAGGCCGGCGGATGGTGGAATGAGAGCACGACGGTGGGCTACTCCAGAGGAGGATGAGGCAGAGGAAGTCGGCCCGAGGTGTACGGTCGGAAAAAACGCCGGCGGAGGGGGGCTGGGTTCGAAGAGGAGCTGGGAAGTTCCGGCACGGCGCTGTCGGCAACGTCGGTGGCCGACGCGAGCTTGGGGGATGGCAATCAGAGGAGTGAGGGGAAGGAGATCCGACGGGCGATCGGCTGGAGCGTACTGGTCTCGGGCCGTCTGCCCGCATGCACGGAGGGGCGCACACGTGTGGCGGCTGTTCGATCGGAGACGGGATACGACCATGGCGGATCATTGGTTGAGGTCACACGCTTCCGGGAGATGGTCGTCGGAGACGGGGATGGCGGCTCATGCGGCCACGAGGAGGTAAGCAGTGGTTTCCAGTACGCACGAAGGTGGGGGTTTTCTATTCTTCTCACTTTCGCTTTTTTGATCCGAGGTGGCCACAGGTGATGGATGAAGGTGGTGGTGCTACGGTGGTGACATAATGATAGATGTGTGTTCCGATTGGCAGTGGTGGTGATAGGAGATGGAACTCGAAAGGAGAAGGAGGCGAGGAGGAGCAACGGGCGGTCGTGATGGTGAAGATGGCGGAAAGGCATCGGGTTCACGGTGCTGGAAGAGGGGCAGGAGTTGGTGCGGGTGGTGTGTGGTGTTGTCTTACGTGACACGGATTGGGTGTGTCCGGAGATGTCAGACACAAAGGAATAATGTATTTGTAATGGAGAAGTTATATTGGATGGAAATTTGTACGGACACGATGCACAACACTGGGATGGTTGTGGAAATTCATGAAAAAAGAGGGCAAGTACCTCTCCTTTTATAGGAGTGGGAATCCGATTAGGATAAGGATTGAGAGGTTTTAAATTCATCCATAGCTAATATCATATTAAATTTAATTCGATTTAAACTTTAATTGTTCAAATCAGAATCAAACATAGATAAAACCTTCATTTAATTCAAATTCAAATGAAATCTTTTCTAATTTAAATTATCATATTTAATCCAATATTAAAATTAACAAAATCTCAAATATCATTTTCATAATTAATAAAAAATAGTAATAATTAATTTCAAAAATCACAACAAATATTTAATTATTTGAAAAATTATTTTGTAATAATTATAACTCGAAGTAAATTTTATGTCGCTCGCACAAAATAATATATATAACAATAATTTCTAAATTATTATTTATAACCTTTTATGATGTAAAATAAGTTTTGAAAATTCCAATGCGACGCATTAAATCAAAATTATATAAAATACATAAAACATTTGGGTATAAAAATATATATACATCTCGCAAATTCGCTTGCGACGTACAAATAAGAAAACAAAAATCGATACCATATTTATAAGTAAATAAAAATTGTAGTAAAAATTTATGGGGTTTACATCCTACCCAACTTAAAAGAATTTTGTCCTCGAAATTTAAGAGTAATTAGGGTAGGTAGGGCGAAGGGGAGGGAAAGTGTTTATTCGAATAGATTTACGAGATCTTCTTGGGACGAGAATCGAAACAAAATATTCGACGAGGAGGCGAGCGACATTTCAATGGCAATATGTCATTTGATCGACTAGAACAGAAAAATTTGATGGTTTCAGTTTAGATTACGATCATGTATATAACAACCAATCAATGACTAAGCTCGATCAACCCTAACATTAACCTTATAAAAGGGCAACCTCATAAGTTGGTAATAAACTCCTTAATCCTTTGATATCATCAATATTTATGTAATCTCTCTTATCGTAAATCGTTCTTTCCAAAAATTACTTTCGTTCCTCGTCCCCTTAAAAATTTTAACAAAAACAAATATGATTATAAATGTACTCTAACTTCCTCTATCTCGTCATAGAATTTCAATAGTCTGAAATTTTGAATTCTATAATCTCCATTATACTAGCTCACTTATATATATCTTCCCAAGTTATAATTTTCTCTAAAATTAAAATTCCAAAACCTTCAACCAATTTGGCCCAAGTAAAAGTTAAAATCTTCTTACTACAAATTTATATTTATTGGTCAATATACAATGCATCCATAGGTATCAAAATAAAAGTCCGTCTTCAATGTTCGATAAATATCGAAAACTAACTGTATACCTTCATAACTCAATCTTCTATCATCATAATTGAAAGTTTTCTAGAATATTTATTAGTCTCTCTCAAAAATTTGAATTCAACAATCTCATCTTTTTCATGGTAGAAATGAAACTCTTCTTAACTTCATATTCATAATCATCTTTGAACATAATTCTCCATGCATCAAAAATTTAAAGGTTTCTTTTTTCAACAATTGGTTATCCTTGAAAACTAATATCATCATAACACTATATGTTACCGAAGGTAACGTCAACATTGTCTTTATCAAAATTTGCATCCATAAATTTTATATATAAACTTGGTTCTTAAACCACCAAAGCTTTAGAAATTCCACACTCATATTTGATTACTTCAATACCCTCTTTGTTAGCCGAGAAGTCTATTTACCCTTGATCATATTATTTGATCTAAAACACTATATCACATTCCTCACTTTAGGATTTATCGTATACTTATTTTAACCATTATGCCATTAATCTCTTTTATGGGGTTTTCTAATCTGGTTCCTTTATAACAGAAAGGTGTCGTGATCAAATTTCATATTCGCGCAAGGAAATCACACAAGGAACCTGGTTGTATAACCACGGAGGAAACATAGTAAATATGAGCGAAGTAATTTAATTGGAAGGGGGAGAAGTAAGGGTTGCTAATATTGCAAAAAGATGTTATGCATCAAAGTAAATAAAAAATAAAGGACAATGGTTAAGTGATCAAGATAAAACCCAAGATTAAGCATTTAAGGAATTAGTATATCACAATCATGTATTGGGTCGAAAGATTGAGTCATAGTTGAGTCCCTAGTTGAAGTCAGAAAGGACAATGTTATCATGGTAGGGTTTATAGCTAGCCATTTTGACCAAAAAGTCGCCTCATAAAAATAGAGTACATGGAGACGTGTTTTAGTGGGACGTGATATACCTACATGAAGGTGGGCTCGTCTAGGTCTTGTATATAGAATTTATTGGATGGAAAATTCTAGTTGTGCTCTAAATATCCAAGTCACTGTAAAGGACACAAAAGAATTTAAAATAGAAAGTGGGAGTTCATGAGATAACGATTAAAGCAGAAAATAAATGACAAAGTTAAAGCATGAAATAAAGATAATTTAGATTCTAGTAGATTAAGGTAAAATAAGTTAGGAATACAGTATCTATAGATATGATAGCCACTTGATGGGGTATAATCAAGGAACAATCCAATTAATTCTCAAGTTTTAAATGGTTAGAAAGCCACGATAAAATCTAGATTTGAGGGAATGTCAAGTGAGTCAAGGTTGATATATAACCACATGATCTTGGAGATGACTAACAACACTTGTGTATACACTACTATCATGGTCATGGGGGATATAGCAATTAAAGTGGAATCCTTCTAACTCATTAGGGTTATCTTGGTGGCCTACCATTTAAATTTAAAACTCAAGTTTCCTTCAAAAAATTTCTAATTAATTTTTTTTTCCAAAGTGAACAACCAAATTTATATTCGCTCCAAGCCGTTTAATTTAATCTTGATTAAAAGTTTAATCCCTTCCATAAATCTCCAAGTGAAGTTTCACCACGTTACTACTAACGTTTTCAAGATTTAACATTTTCACTCCAACTTTCAAATTCAAGAGTTCATAAATCATGAATCTATAAAATTTTAATATTACTTCATAACTTTAAACTTCAAAATTTTCCCAAATAATCCTCAAGATAAATTCTTAGCATATCACGAACAATCTAAAATTTACCGCTCAATATTTTAACGCACTCATCTAAGTCATTCAAACATAATCACAACTTTTAAATGGTAAATTCCTTTAATCAATCAAAATAACTTTTCATCACATCATTAGTAATTTTTCCTAAAAATTGTAATATTAGAAATCTAACTTTAAACTCAATATTCAAATGGTCTTATCAATCATCAAATCAATTTTCTTTCTCAATTGTATATAGATCCTACTATCATTTTGTAGATCCAAATATAGTTCTAACAATCCTTCGAAGTTATTAATGTTGCTACTACCCAACTTGGAATTAACTAATCCTTAAGTTCATACTTCTAGAAAAAATATGGCTCCTCTTATCCTTATATCTTTATAACTCAAATAGGATCTCAATGCATACCAGTTGTCAATGTAATCCTACTAGCCATGGGGTTGACCTATGAGCATATACTAGTGTAGTCATCTTCCTCTCAAGTATGCAAATAAGGATTACTCGGTAGGAAGAGCTCAAGTAAAATGTAGATCAGTGGAGTTGAACAAGTGATACGAAGAATTTAGTCAAGGAAGAGGGTCAAGCAGGTTGATGAGATCCTAGACTCTAATCCTATATTGTAGGCCCCTTTGGTACAGTCGTGTAACCGAAACGGCAAACTTGACCTGCATGGGCCACCACAAAAATATGTAATGCTCCAGTTCCAAAATAGATGGACTAGAAACGTATCATGTCAGCTGTATACATACGAGCAAATGAAAGGCTTACATCTATACATAAGCTGTAAAATATAGAAAGCCAAGATACTAAGTCTCATCCTCGAAGATAAATAATTATATAAAAGCAACTTTGAGTTTGTCATGTATACAATCGTTGGGCGGAGACAAAGTCACTACCAACTAATTTAAATAAGGAAGAAATATACAAAGAAAGTGAATTGGTCGAGCGAGGGGGATGACGATCCAAAAGCAACATCTCGACGGAATAGAACGCAAGTCATGGCCTTAGCTAGAGTACCTACAGGAAGTCACAAAACATACCTAGAGAAATCACCAGGTCCTCAGAGGGACGTAACAAGATACATGAAGAATATTCCATTATAACTGCAATGTAAACACTATAAAACTACAACACAATTGGGTCCCTAACCATCTATGTGATATGCACTTTGAGGACAACGTTCTACGTAGGGGCTGTAAGGATTCACGCAAGTAATCAAAAATGGCCGTCAAGTAGCGCTCATCCGAGACACTGTCGGTCGGACAGCAAGTAGCGCTCATCTGAGTCCCTATCACCCATAAATGTGTAAAAAGTAAATGTAGCCCCTATGCTAGTAGCTGTCCCCTCCCTCCAATGATATTATACATGCATCGTAACTACGACACACCAACACGTGTCATTTTCACAACGCGGTTTATATTCAATAAGTGTCAATTCTTCTAACATGCATCTATTTACAGTTATTCTTACGCATGCGCACGAGTGATCAGCCAACACGCAAGTGACCACTACATGATACTCACAACTCACACACAACTCGTAATAATATCGTGACAAGTTAATGAGATACACTAAGTTGACGGTAGTCCCTTAACTCTAAATCCACATGCAAGAAGAAAATAATAAACAAGAAATATAGATACAATAACTGAAATAAAATACAACAAAATATGAGCAGTAAATATGGTAAGGTATCTTGCCTGGTGTGACGCCTGGTATGATACGATGATCCAACAAGTCCCGAATAGTCCAATAGCTATGATTGATGTGTAGGGGTCCGAAGTTGCGAGAAAATCGGAGTATGATCAGTAACGATCAAGAGTGATAGATAGTGAATTCTTGAGGTTATACATACATGTACTATGCTTCGAAATATCTATAATATTTGAAAGCTATATTTTTTTTATTAGTAAAACTTGAAAATAATCTATATATAATAGTTTTAAAACTACCTTTTATTTAGCAAATAATTTTAGGTAACACTTTAAAATATAAATTTAAAGATAAATCTAATTCTTTTTTTTCTCAAACTGTAAAAAATACTATTTGGAAAACTTTTTATGAAAAACCAGCTTAAAATTTATACTAGTAGGATTTATTTATTTCATAAAATTCTTTTACTTATACGATTTAATTATTTCATAAAATTCAAATATATATATATATATATATATATATATATATATATATATATATATATATATATATATATTTATATATATATAATTAGATATATATATATAATTAGATATCAATAGCAAATTTCAAAATATCTAAGGATGTTAGTAATCATAATAGTAATAGTCATCTCAAGAATAACAATAATAATAAAATTAATATTATATATACAAAAAACCATCACTAGTTAATACTGATATGGAACACAAATTAATATGGAGTAAAATAAAAAAAATATAACCCACTCTAAATTGACAAATAACCCAAACCAATAAGTAATAAATTAAAATACTATAACCACCCCCCAAATCAAGTCAGCTGTTCTCTTATTAATCGGGTGGTGTATTTGTTAAGAGAGTAAAAAGTAAGTAGGAGAGAGAGACAAGAGTATTGTAGAGAGGAAAGAGCGGGAAATCACCTGAGCTGGCGTTCGTAGAGCTGACGGCTGTACGAAGAAGACCAGCACCGGTGAAGGCAAGAAAAGGTTGCGTGGGAGGTCTGGTACGGCTGCGTTTGTCACCGGCACGGGGACGACGGTCAGTGTGGCCGTCGGATTCGACCACGAAGCGGCCCATATATGGGCTTTTATGGCTGCAGACCGCACGAGAGGGCGGTGGTGCCGAGGTCAGGCGACGGCAGTAGGGAGGTGGCCGGCGGATGGTGGAACGAAAGTACGACGGTGGGCTACTCCAGAGAAGGACGAGGCGGATGAAGTCAGCCCGAGGCGAACGGTCGAAGGAAATACCGACGGAGGGAGGCTTGGTTCGAAAAGGAGCTAGGAAGTTTCGGTACAGCGTTGTCGGCAATGGCGGTTGTCGACACGAGCTTGGGGGATGGTGATCGGAGGAGTGAGGGGAAGGAGATCCGACGAGCGATCGTCTGGAGCGTACTGGACTCGTGCCGTCTGCCAGCACGTACGGAGGTGCGCATACGTATGGCCATGGCGGATCAATGGTTGAGGTCGCATGCTTCCGGAAGATGGTCGCCGGAGACGAGGATGGCAGCTCGTGCGGCAACGAAGGAGGTAAGCAGTGCTTTCCAGCACGCGCGAAGGTGAGGGGTTTTCTATTCTTCTGCGTTTTGCTTTTTCGATGTAGTGTGGTTTCATCGGGTCGGCCGAGGTGGCCACGGGAGATGGATGAAGGTGGTGGTTCTATGGTGGTGACGGGGTGATAGGGGTGTGTTCTGGTTGGCAGTGGTGGTGATAGGAGATGGAACTCGAAAGGAGGAGGAGGCGAGGAGGAGCAACGGGCGGTATGGTGAAGATGGCGGAAAGGCGTCGGGTTCAGGGTGCTGGAAGAGGGGCAGGAGTTGGTACGGGTGGTGTGTGGTGTTGTCTTGCGTAACATGGATTGGGTGTGTCCGGAGATGTCGGACACAAAGGAATAATGTATTTGTAATGGAGAAGTTATAGTGGATGGAAATTGGCACGAACACGATGCACGACATTGGGATGGTTGTGGAAATTCATAGAAAAAGAGGGCAAATACCTCTCCTTTTATAGGAGGTAGGAATCCCATTAGGATAAGGATTGGAAGGTTTTAAATTCCTCCATAGATAATATCATATTAAATTTAATTCGATTTAAACTTTAATCGTTCAAATCCGAATCAAACATAGATAAAACCTTCATTTAATTCAAATTCAAATAAAATCTTTTCTAATGTAAATTAGCATATTTAATCCAATATTAAAATTAACAAAATCTCAAATATCATTTTCATAATTAATACAATATAGTAATAATTAATATCAAAAATCCCGATAAATATTTAATTATTTGAAAATTTGTTTTGTAATAATTATAACTCAAAATAAATTTTACGTCGCTCACACATAATAATATATACAACAATAATTTCTAAATTATTATTTATAACCTTTTAAGATGTAAAATAAGTTTTGAAAATTCCAATGCGACGCATTAAATCAAAAATATATAAAATACATAAAACATTTGGGTATAAAAATATATACACATCTTCAAATTTGCTTGGGACGTACAAATACGAAAACAAAAATTGATACCATATTTATAAGTAAATACAAATGGTAGTAAAAATTTAGGAGGTTTGCAACGGGCCTGCCAATATAGCATTCCGGCCGACCTTCTCAGAATCGGACCAAACTTGGCTCATAGGACCAGAAAAATAATACGGTCCTATTGGTGTAAGTTTTGTCTCGAGATGACAAATATGCATGAAGTTATGGGCTAATTTGCAAAAGAACGATATGGGATATCTCGACCGATACGCTTCTATTTCATCGTGCACGCACAACGAAATCAAGTTTCGTCAAATTCCACACGTCGACAACATCCATATGCATCTTTTGATGCTCATGGGTTGTGACCACGTCGCCCGGTTTGTTGGGACGCATGCCGTATCGGAAGATTTCCTAAAAAAAATTATCTTTAAAAGTCATTTTTCTAGATTTTTGAAATCTATTTTCGTGGCCTACATTGGATGAAATCAAAAACAAGGAGCAGGGTTTTAATCCCCTATAGGTTGACTATAAACATGTTCAAACAAAATTTTGATAAGTGTGGAAAGATTAGCGAGGAATCGCCTTCCAAATTAGGGTGGTACACCGTTCTATACCGTATTTACGAACAAAATTTTTCATCGACTTTGAGTCAATTTTTTGAGCGATCGATGGCGGCTACTTACAAACTATTTGAACAGAGTTGAAGATGGTTAGGTTAGGTACATACCTGAGAAATCGGATCGAGAAAATGTTGATTGAGGAGGAAGAAAGAACGACGCAAATTCTGCTACATGATGTTGCTGTTGGTGCGAGTAATGTTGCTGCTACTCTGCGAGCAGACCATAATACACTAATTTTGATTAGACAATATGTTAGTGGACGTCCCCAATAAACATATGTCCTAGAAATCTTGATAAAGAATAAGCTTGCAAAAGTAGGCTATAATAGCAGCATTAGTCAAGGTATTCCAAAAATATAAGTACGCGAGATTTATGTTTGAAGAACGAACAAGTAGTTCAAGTTTATCAAAATCTAAGACTCGTCTGGAGTTGATGCCCCTATAGTATTCGAAAACTGTAATCATGTCTGAAGTTATTTTACCGAGAATTTATGCCTCGCCAGTGTACACCTGGCTGTAGTAAACCCTTGGTTTCATGACTCAAATATAATATAATATCGAATATTTTATTAACTCTATCCAATATTGACATAAAGATAACTAAGATCAAAAAAGGACGACTAAGACATAGTTTTAACAATATTCGATAACCTACGTTTACTTGAAATAATTTTAACTTTAGGGGTCGTGCCTCACAAGTGCGTTGCTGGCTGCAGTGAACCCCGCAGTCTCCATAACTTAAATAAATGGCGACAGTGCGCTTCTGCCTTGCTATTATAAGTCATCAAAAATTATTCCAACTATATTCATAAGAAATTCGAAGGAGCTTAAATTCAAACAAGTCGATTATGATAGAAAAAATGTAAGTATTTGTCCTTGAAGTAAAAGTATCAATTTTTAAAAATAAAACGATCGATGAGGTATCACTTTTGAAAATTAAACAATCGACTAGAAAAACGACCGAAGGCAAGATGTAAAATTTTCTAATTTATGTTTCTCTCATACTCAAGGATCGAGAAACAAACAAGATACAAAACTGACTCAGAATTACTAGATGAATAATTGGGTCACGTTAGGCTCAAAAGTCAATGGGCGGAAATAGAATATTGAATAATTACTGATGGAAACAAATAAGTGATACGGCTTAGGCAGGAAAGATAACTCGAACAAATGATCAATGTTAACGATTGAATCATAGGAAGGCCTAATTTACCGGGCGAATGGTTTATCCACCTTTAATCCTACCATCGTGTCAAAACATAATGGTACATCCTTCTAGAAAAATTTCTCAAGTTATCTAATAGGGTTTAGGATCCAATAAATCTATTCCTAAATCACATGACCTATGTGGCAACCTTAACTACCCAACAGTCAATTAGCATAAGGGACTCCTAGTCCTAGTCATTCTCCTAAATCAAATCAATCCTAATTGTGAATGAGCACTTCCTAGTCGCAGGTGTCACAACTCGCACCCATTTATTCGGATACGAGACGTGTCCAAGCCAGCCTATGTCGCAGAGTCGGCAGTAGAACGCTGTCACGGCCAAGATGCTCAAAATCACAAAATATACATATTTTCTGCTCATTCACCTTTCTAAATTTATTACAACAATTACAACATTCATATTTAAAAAAATACAAAATTCTCACAATTAATGAAAATGATGCAACTGCTATCTATTTCTAGGTTTCTATCTGCATGTATACCCGTATCTCCCAAAGCTAAGTGAAGCCACAGCTAACCGAAAAAATGTTGGTTTTCAGTCAGGAATGGAACAAGCACGCAAACCGATGGCAATACGAATATACAACAGAATTAACAAGACATAAAAATAACATATAAGAGATGAAAACTAGAAAGTAACTGATATCATGGCAAGCGGTGAAGAAGACACGAAAAACAAATAGAATACAACTATCTATATGATTTGAAATATCCTTTTCGACATGTGAACGGCTAAGGGGTAAATACGGCACCCTGTATGTATCGTGTGCAGCTACTATCAGTTAAGATTAGACATATTGGGATGAGTATGGGGTAGTTCACACGTCTACTAAGATATTTCTCCACCCAGCTAGTACTCATGGAATCAGGTCGCAAGCATGGTAATCATGAAAACGATAGTCAAGAAAATATAATAAACCCATGATACTAATCTCCGTGTGACGAGTGTGTCAACAAGCAACAAGACATATGTATAGACATGAAATGAAAAGACTACTATGAATCGAAAGCAATCAGAAAGTGTACTTGCCTGAGGTCCTTAGCTGGTAAAACCGATAATACAACCACATCAGATGAGTCACTAGAGTCAACACCTGCAAAAAGTCTCTGCATGGTGAAATAGATATTACCAATGTTTTCAGAATAGTCAAATTAGCTAGAATTGCCTGTCCTTAAGTCCAATTCTGGACACAGGAGTAAAACGGTAATTTTGGGTCAAAACGGTGTCCGCCGTTGGACCCGCTTTGTACCGAAAAGCGTGCTAGGGTCAATGGTCTCTAAAGTCGTCAAACTACATGTCAACAGGTCCAGTTTTTCGATACGAATCCAACCGTATATCCAAAGTTGGATTCTGGCAGGCCATGCACAAAATCGCCCGTTGAGTCGGACTGTGGGGCCCGCAAAACGACGATCCGATCAATTGTCTCAGAATTAGACCAAACTTGGCATGCAGGACCAAAAAAATGATATAGTCCTGTTGGCGCAAGTTTTGTCTCAATATGACGAACGTGCACAAAGTATTTGGAAAATTTGTACAGAGGCCGATACGATAAATTTTGACGGATACGCATCAAATTCGTCGCGCACACGCAACCAATTTGAATTCCGTCAAAGCCCACACGTCCACGAAGCCATTATGCACCTTTCGATGCTTATGATTCGCGACCAAGTCTCCCGAATTGGCAGGACGTACGTCGTATCAAAGGTTTTTCTAATTTTTAAAACAGGTTTTTGGTAAACTTTGGGATCCGATTTCTCAGTGCCTAGTCGATGAAATCGACTTCTACAAAATGGGTTGTGGAGCCCTATATGTTGTCTATAACTGTGTTCAAGTAGAATCTCTAATCTGGTACTAAATCGATCAGAATCGATCTTCAAACGTGGATGAATGGACTGTTATATACCCTGTTTCTTGACAGGTTTTCATCGAACATGGGTTCAATTTTCTAGGGAATATAGATTTCCTAAAATCAGACTAATTGCTGGGAATCGAAGGTGTATATACCGGGATTTTACCTGAAGAGATAGCTCAAAAAATGATCGAGCGACGAGTGTGGATTTCGACCACAAAGTTGAGGTCGACCTGGGCTGCCGCTGTCGTTCCTATGTCCGCGCGTACTGCCTCCGGCAGCTTCGGCCGGGTGCGGCGGTGGCGCCGACGGCGGATGGCCACCCATGTAACTTGGGATGGGGCGCAGTTAGGGTTTTGGGTTTTTGCTCTCGATCTCTCCCTCTCTGTTTCGTTATATATGTACGCTATGCTGTTACAGAGCCGAGGGGGGCTTAGCACTCTGCTGGGCCGGGTTCGGGTTTGCTTGGGCTGCGCTGAGGTTGCTACTGCTTTTTTTCTTTTTTTTTCCTTTTCCTTTTTCTATTTAGCAATTAATATATATATATATATATATATATATATATATATATATATATATATATATATATATATGTATGTATGTATGTATATGTATACATACTACTATATGCGTTTATATATATACACATATACACATATAAAATATATATTTATATATACATGCACATACTCACATATATAATATATATTTATATTTACATACACATGCTCACATATACAGTATATTTTTATATTTACATACATACACACACGTATATAATATATATTTATATATACATACACATACACACATATATAACATATATTTATATATACATGCACATATATGATGGTATATGCATATAAATTGTACATCACAATATAATAATTAAATATAACAATTATTGATTTATAAAAATAATAAATAGACCATTAAATAAACACGAAGTATGTATATAGCAATATACGAACCATTGTATATTGAACACCATTTGTACATTTACACTATAAACCCAAATAAAATCTAGGCAATTATATTTAGAAAAAGCTATCGTAATTCCAAAGTAGAATATTATTATAAATAACGATATTATATATATAATTCATTTGCTAATGAATAATCAAATAAAGGAATGCTATTGACATTATTTACGAACAATTACAATAATAACCATATAATAATAATAATACCAATATCCCCCTAAAATAACCAAAAGAGTCCTGGTAAACATATTTTGCCCTAGAAAATTATACCAATGTTCTAAAACTCTATTTAATTATTAATAATACCCATTTTGTATGAATAGCCAAATATTTAGAAAATAATATTAAGTCCACCCAAAAATTTAGGAAATATTTGTACACACCTAAAAGTATGTCTACATAGGCTTGGGCTTGGTTTGGGTCCAATCTGGACTAGTTCGGCACAACCGGGTTCCCTAAACCTCAATAATATAATTTATAAATAATTAAAACATTTTGTAGGGGTTAAGTCATAACTTGGCTTGGTTTTTCTTGTTAGAACAATCCTATGGCTCGGCTTTCCCTTACCATGGCCAAACACTAGTCAAAGCATGCCACTGCACTATCCGTGCCATGATTCCTAGTCACCTTGTACTCCAATTTCTAACCATGACTAAAATCATCTACCATAATAATTAACTAATTAATTATTTATAAAAATAAAAAAATCACCATTCAAATAAAATAAATAATAATAAAATATTTCAAAATTTTCGGGAAGGGGAGCTACAAATCTAACCACCTTAAATAATTTCATCCTCGAAATTATAATTCGTAAGTATTCTTTAAAATTCAAAAATAAAATCTACCTTAACCTTAACCTCCTTAAATTCTAATTCCTCAAAATAGTTTATATCTTCCTCCTAGCCATTTTGTAACTACATAACCTCTAGGACTTCTACCCACCTTTGGTCACACTACTCCTCAAAACTAAAATCTTATAATCTTCTAACTAGTTGCTAACAATCCTACCAACAATATCTACTGCATATGGCATCTATAATCCTCTCCTATCTATCAAGCAACCCAAAATTTAACAAGCAACAAATTTACACAAGTAGCTAAGAAATATTAATAAATTCCAACAAGTATGACCATTCATCGCTCCGTAATAGGAAGGGCAGGAAGATAAGGAAGAATAATCGAGAGCAAATATAAAATTTCAAGAGCGACAGAGAGTATCCAATGCTGCAGACCGAAAGAAAGTTTATGAACCGCTGACTTATTCGCTAGATTGGGCTACTCTAGTCCAGTCACTTGCTACATCGAATAACCCTTCGTTTTCTCAGAAGGGCTTGTAATCCGTGCAATACAAAAGTTCCATTCTCGAAATTCTAAACAAGGTTCCATAATAGAACGAAATCTAAGAAATCAAGTTTATGATCTTTTTTGTGGTTATTTAAACACACGAGCAAGGGATATAAATGCAATACAATATCGTATCGCGACTTCCAGGTAGATAGAATAAGGATTACAGATGACTTCACATTCTAAGAGGTGGAGACTACATAATAGGTACAGGGGCCTATTTCAAATAGTTCGATTTTATAGTCCAAATATGGTGATATGTATGGATGGATTTTACTGGGTCTGAACGGGTTTCCTATTTGGACATCACTCGTTGGTTGGATGAACCTTGGATTTCAATCTATATTGACTGGACAAAATTCCAACGATAAAACTATTTCTACTAGGTTAGGGTATCCTAGAATATGTTTCCACCCAAGTGGTTGAGCTAGTTACCAGTCAGGTTGGTTAGCTACGTTCCTAAAGCCCTAAAAATGTGCCTTCAGTGACTTTCGAGTTTAAGTAGCACATGAGGCCTCAATTGGGTGGCACATTAGTGGTATGTGCGTAGTAGCTTCGAGTAGGTCACAATCATATATTCGTAAGAATTGAGTCAAAATTGGGGCTCTAGTGGAAGTCAAAAAGTATACCGGTATTGTGGTAAGGGTTACATCTAGTCCTTTTGACCTGAAAGTCATACCACAAGAATAGAGTACAAGGGGACATATTTGAGTGAGACATGATATACCTAGCTGAAGGTGGACTCATCTAGATCTTGCATATGAAATTTGTTGGAAGGTAGCAGCTGGTCTCGTGCTCCGAATATTAATAACACGGCCGGGGACACAAAATGATCTAAATGGAAAGTGGGAGTCCATGGGGTACTAATTATCATCCTAATGAAAATTATTCTAATCAATCGATAATCCTCATATATCCCAAATTTTAGAAGGCTTACAGTCTACCCACCTTAGAAACTAGGACATGGTTTTAGGAATAATGAGGTTAGAAGAATTCCAAAGTCTGGATATTGTACTTCGACTCTTGTTAATAAAGAATAAGGCATGGCGTAACGGGATACAGTAGATATAAGTCAAGTCAAGGATAAACGAGTATGTAGAATGACACATGGTCGGTAAAATAGAATGACCTACTCGTCCATAGTATACAAGAGTTATCGACGGGGTAACCAACTCTGAGGTACATCATATGAAGAGATTTCTAACAACTGAGTCGTGAATTTCTATTTGTGTCAAACCTGCCAGACTATTGTCACAAGGGTTCTAGTGGTATGGGCTGTAGTGATCACGTATTGCTGTTGATAACTGGTATATCATAATATGACAGGGTATTTAGGCTGTCATGACCCGCAACCTAGAGTAAGGGCACGAGACGTGGGTACGTCCAGCCTACGCCGCAGTGTCGGCGGTAGAAAGTTGTCCTAGGTCACAACATCTAACAGTTAAGGTAATATACAGTTATACTCCCCGAATGGAGGTGACATAACAGAATATATCTCAATCATAGCTAAGGTAGAACATGAAAGGAAAATAGATAGATAATAAAAGATGCAAGATCCAAATCCACAGGAAATACAAATAAAGAGAGCTAAGTGTCTATGATAAACTCCATAACATCCAGACATAATACAGATCCAAAATATATATACAACACAACTCCAATGCTATGAAATAAGATAAACTATCTATGGAGCAACAGTCTCTACTGCTAAGGGATCCGACTGGAAGTCTGAATCGCAAGTGTCTTCTAGGCTGTCCCATAGAAAGTGTCTAAGCAGGCCTCCTCCTCGTCCTCTGTAAAATTGTCAACAGGTCCAATCAGGACGGGAACGAGCACATATCTCTCAAAACAGTTCATAGCAGGTTAGGAGTATAAAGCATGCAATAGAATAAAATACAATAAGTGCTGAAAAGGAAGTACGAGTAAACAGGAGATATTTTGTAACTGAAAGTAAATACATGATAGTAAAGACTGTAAGTGGCTACGTGATTTAGAGTAAAATATGGCTATGTAACCGGCTTAGGGGCACATGAATACAACTAAGAGGCACATGAATACAGCTACTGGAAATAATGATCACATAACCAATTCTACTCACCCCGCCCCAATCAATACACAAAGATCCATTCAAGTTATGTTATAGGCACATGAATACAGCTAAGATACGTGAACTCATGTAATGAGTAGTACATGAGGCATATGATAAAGCACATGAAAGCACATGAGAACATGTAAATACATGAACTAGTACGAGTACAAGGAGTACCTGATGCACATGATAAAGTACATGAACATGAAATACACGATACACCCGTAGAGGGATAACATCTCAGGAAAGGATCCATATAGTACTAATCCGTGAAGATATGTGTCAGCATCATGTAAAGTAATCTAGAACAAGAGTATATTCTAAACAAGTATGAAAAGATCAGAAAATGTACTCGCCTGCTAACTGAATGTCCGAGATGAAAGTACTGTCCGAGGAGTGGTGTCTGGATCCTATTAGAACATCACAAGTCACAACAAGTCCAGAATAGTAATAAGATGCACTACGATACATTCTACAAGAATCTAGGTCAATCTAAACCAAAGTCAACTCTTGGTCAACTCTGGTCAACCCAAGAAGTCAAACTAGGTCAACCAAGTCAAACCTAAGTCAAACTAGTCTATACTAGTATATTCTAAGTCTAACAAGACTACACAAGTCTAATCTAGGCTCACTAGTCAAGCAGACACACACATAGGCCATAGGCTAAGAGACTAGGCCATAGGCTAATAGGCAACACCATGCCTAACCAACCTACAAATCACCTATACACATGACAATACCTATATCTAAAATATAATACACATATTACCTAGCTATATAATATAATATATTCCACACATAACGTATAAGCAATTATAGGTATACCACACAAACATACATATATAATTTATATCTACACATAAGACAAATACATATATATATATATATATATATATATATATATATATATATATATATTTTTTATATATATATATATATATATATATATATATATATATATATATATATACATGTTTACATGTATGTACATATATATATATATATATATATATATATATATATATATATATATATATATATATATATATATATATATATATACCACCATTTTCCTTCCTATCCCAATATATATATATATATATATATATATATATATATATATATATATATATATATATATATATATATATATATAATAGGATAGGAAGGGAAATGGTGGTATGTGTGTGTGACTTGTGTGTGTGTGTGTTAGTGTAACATGAGGGTGTCAAGAGTGACTGTCAAGGACAGTGTGATGTATATGTGTGTGTTTGTGATTAGAATAGTGTAATGGAACCCATGTGTGTGTGTAAACATGAGAGTGAGTGGGAGAAAACATGTGTGCGCAAGAGTGTGATATATGGCATATGAGTTCAATGTGTGGCATAAAAGTGTGTGTGTGTTAGGCTACTGTGACACGAGGTCCCAGTCATAAGGATGTGTGAGTGGCATCCTGAAAACAGTGAGTGAGAGAGTAAAACAGTGTGGCAGTGAAGGCATGAGGGGTATGTGTTAGACATAGACATGTGAGTGTGTAAATTAGTGAGTCATGAGTGTTAGGATTATTGGAATCAGGAAACAGTTTACAAAATTTCAGTTTAAAGAATTAAACCATTACAATATAGTGAAATAAAAAGAAAGGAACTCAGTTTAACAGTCTATAACCAATCTCAGGTTTAAAGGAAATGTAAATCAAGGAAGTGTTAGAAATCTCAGTTCATTGAGAACACTAAAAATCAGTTTACAAAACTCAGTTCAGTACAACATTGTATTATCAGCCCAAAACAGAAACCCAAAATCTCAGTTTTTAGTCCAGTCAAACCATGCTCAGATTAATACATTGGAAATCATTTAACAGTTTGCATCATGAAGGAATGAACCAATATCACTCAAAACAGTGTAATATCCAGTTTTCAGTCTATACTAAAATCCAGATTTAAGCCCCAAACCAAAACCACTTTAACCTAAAATCAACATACACTTAGAAAACATATAGGTGAACCAAATTCAGGTCTTAAACCATGCAATTAATCAGTTTAAAATAGGTTAAATAGCTGCCAAATTTTGAATTAGAAAATCTGGAAAAATCAGTAAGAAATGAACTGATATTAAGGTATCAGAAATTTGGATAAATCAAGAATGAGCACTGAAATCAAGTTAAAACGCAAATCCAAAGGTTGGTAAAGGAAATACTAGTAGTGCACGTGTCCCTTAGTGTGTTTGTGTCCACTCAAGTGGACACAAATGTGTCCAACAGATTAAAAACCCAAAACAAGAACCAGGACACAGTGCAGTGAACCAAACCTCGTGCACGTGTTCACAGAGTTCGTGCACACGACACGACATGACACAGACCTCGTGGTCGTGTCCCAGTGTCGACTAGGACTAGGGCTATGGCTAGGATACCCTGACACGTATACATGATACACGTGCATGCGATACGACACGTGTATCAGTGCAAGAAATCGACAACAGTCAATTCAGTACAAAATCAATGCACTGTCTTGTGCGTGTCTGACACGACACGAGAGGCTTTGAGACTCGACACACGTGGTGTCAGCCACTTCCCCTCAGCGTGTGTCAAGTCTCACCTATCGACGTGTCGTGTCCGCGGCACAATCGCACCCGTGTAGCAGGACAGCAACCTGCTCGTGCACGCACGCGCACGACAGCATGTTCACGTGTCTGTGGTGACTCGACACGACACAAAAACCACACAAAGACACAAAAAACTCATAAGCAACATTAAAATCTAATTTCCTATTCAAATAGATTCCTAGAAATCAATCAAAATTCCCATTGGGGCATTTCATCAAACACTTGCACTATGACACTGATACGTGTCCAAATAGGACACGAATCGGACTCAAAATCTAGGGTTACCTATTCCTATAGTTAGGTTAGGCCTAGGGCTCCCTAGATATGCAATGAAATCAGAATTCTATGATATAGAATGAAAGTTACCTATATGTATCAAAATCCTCAAAAAGCTCCAAAGAGAGGTATTCCTCTTGAGAGCCAAACTTCTCCAATTTGCTCCCAAGCTGAACTTTCTTGATACCAACAGCAAGTAGAGTAAAATTAGAAACTATTGCAATTGGTTTGGGTGAAAAAAGAATTGAAATGGATTTTATAGGATTTAATGAACATGGAGACTTATCTCTTTCTAAAACTTTATAAAATTCCTAATGGAGGCTAGTCCTAACTTTGAGGACATTAAATAGAGGGGGGGGGATCATGTGGCCGGCCATGGGCTGTTAGAATAGGGCTAGGGTTCCAAGGTGTGGGACTATGGGCTTCTAAGGCTCGAGTCATTAGTCATGACTTATGAAGTCACAAGCCATTCTAGCCTAATCAATTCCTAATCTCTCCAAATAAGTTCTAATAAGTTAATCATCACTAACTTAGGTCAAGCTAAGGTTACTTAACCTCACCAAGTAGTCATGACCTAGGTTAGTCTCTAGGTTTGTCAACACTATTCAAAGTCAAATATAGGACCAAAATCAATTATACTAAAAATTACTAAAAATCACATTAATTCTAATAAATCTAAATAATACATAATAATTCAAAATAATTCCCAAAATTTCAAAAATGACCAAAATACTCTCAAGCTAGAAAAGTGGTAGTGACAAATCTACCCCCCTTAAAATAATTTTGTCCTCGAAATTAAAGGCAAAACTAACTGCTGAGAAGGATAGAAAAGTATACCTCAAGGTCCAAAAAGATAGGGGTACCGTTCGCGTATCTCATCCTCCCGCTCCCAGGTAGACTCTCATGGAGAATGATGCCTCCATGCGATGCGTACCAAGGATATCACCTGGTTCCTCAATACCTTCTCTCGGCTGTCCAGAATCTCCACAGGCTGCTCTGGATAACTGAGAGTAGATCCAACCTCAATCTTCGAATGATCAAGCACATGGCTAGGGTCAGCCACGTACCATCTCAACTGTGATACGTGGAATACGTTTTGAACTCCCACTAGTGCATGTGGCAAGTCTAGCCTGTATGCCACGTCACCCACTCTCCCGCTGATAACGAAAGGGTCGATGAAGCGCGGGCTAAGCTTCCCACCTCCACCAAAACGTATTATACCATGAGTCGGAGATATCTGCAGAAAAACTATGTCTCCAACCTAATCACAAGCAAGGTCTCAAGTTACTAAAAATCAAACATGATCAATCAAACAAAACAAAATACAACCTACTTCTAATCCTATCTCTAAGACTGTACCTCAAACTCCAACGGCCTCCGATGGCTATCGGCCCAGTGCTGATGTCTGTCCTACGCCACACGAAGTCTGTCCATGATGAGATTCACCTTCTCGGCTGCGTCAACAACCATCTCTGGTCCCAATAAAGCTCCTTCTCCAACATCATACCAAGATAAGGGTGTACGACACCTACGCCCGTACAGAGCCTCAAACGGTGACATCTCAATACTGGCCTGATAACTGTTGTTGTAAGCAACTCCACCAAATATAGATGATCCTCCCAGGAACCTCCAAAATCCAGGACGCACGTCCGCAACATATCCTCAAGTGTCTAAATAGTCCTCTCTGACTGTCCGCCCGTCTGGGGGTCGTATGCAGTACTAAACTTGAGTTGAGTGCCCAAACTAGTATGCAGACTCCTCCAGAAATGGGAAGTAAAGCGACTATCCCGATATGAGACTATGCTGATGGAAACTCCGTGAATCCCGACTATCTGCCTCATATACAACTTCGCAAGCCTCTCTGTAGACGTACCCACCTTGAATGTAAAGAAGTGGGCCGGTTTGGCCAACCTGTCAACGATGACCCAAATCGCGTCTTTCCCTCCTGGTGTACGCGGCAACCCAGATACAAAATCTATGGTGATATGCTCCCACTTCCACTCAGGAAATAATCCTCCGGGCCTCTACCTCTCTTCCTTGACCTGCTGACAGACCAAGCATCTAGCTACGAAGTGGGACACCTCCCGCTTCACCCCGTACCACCAGACATGCTCTCGCAGATCCCTGTACATCTTGTTGGCACCAGGATGTATAGAGAACTGCGATCTATGAGCCTCCTGCATGATCTGCTCTTTGAGCTCCCCGCTAGACACACATAACCGGGAACCGTGCCTCAAGGAACCATCTTCTGCAAGTGAAAACTCACCATCCTCTAATCCTGCACTGATCTGCTCTCGGATACACTGCAG
Source organism: Iris pallida (assembly GCA_029216955.1). Classification (NCBI taxonomy): domain Eukaryota; kingdom Viridiplantae; phylum Streptophyta; class Magnoliopsida; order Asparagales; family Iridaceae; genus Iris; species Iris pallida. The sequence continues at coordinate 242,459 of JANAVB010009267.1, forward strand.
AGCCACATCCTCGAACAGTGTCGCCTTGATACTGTCCATCAAGTCTGACTGTATCTGAAGGCCCCATAACTGCATCTGTACTCCGGGAACGATCACCTCAATCCCAAGGCTCTCTAAGTCTGCAAGCAAGTACCGATCCATGGTCAAACACATGGATGTCGGATACCTATTCAAGGCATCGGCAACCACGTTGGCCTTCCCCGGGTGATACTGAAGTGAGATGTCAAAGTCTTTCATCAACTCTAGCCATCTGTGCGGCCTCATGTTGAGATCTTTCTGTGTAAACACATACTTCAAGCTCTTGTGATCTGTGAAAATCTCCACCCTCTCGCCATACAGATAGTGCTTCCACAACTTCAAAGCAAAAATCATCGCTGCCAGCTCCAGTCATGGGTAGGGTAGTTCTTCTCATGGGGACGTAATTACCTGGAAGCATAGGCAATCACATTTCCATGCTGCTGCAAGACACAACCCAGCCCCTTCCCTGAAGCATCACTATAAATAGTGAATCCACCTGATCCTGAAGGCAATGTCAGAATCGGAGCTGTCGTAAGCCGCTTCTTCAACTCATCAAAAGCTGTCTGACACTCCTCTGACCAAACATACTCAGCATCCTTCCGGGTCAACCGAGTCAACAGCTCTGCAACCCGGTAGAAATCCTACACAAATCTTCTATAGTATCCTGCCAGCCCCAGGAAACTCCTGATCTCTGCCACTGAAGTCGGCGCTGCCCAAGCCTCTACTGCTGAAAGTGCTGCTGGAAGTGAGGCCTCTTGGCCTGCCCCTGACTGCTGCTGCCACCCTAGAAGTCACGACCCCTCTTCTGCTTCAGTCCTAGGTCGTCTTCTGCCGCCATAGCCCCAGAAAATATCTCAGCAAATGTAGAGTTCCGGTCGCTCTTAGTCAGCGACCGAACCTCTCTAATCAAGCCCCAGCGAAACTTTATCGCCTTCGTCTTCTCCGTCAAGTCATATATACACCATGCCAATCTGCAAAACTCTCTGGCATACTCAGCTACCGTCTGGTTCCCCTGAACCAGACCCTCGAACTGTGTCTCGATACCTCCCAAGGCCCCATCAGGAAAGAACTGCTCCTTAAACAGTTCCTTGAACTGGGCCCAAGTCTGGCCCTCAACTCCCACCCTGGGATCTGCCTGATACCACGTACGGGTTAAGTCCTGCATCTGGCTGCCCGCCGCCTCGATCTGGAGTCGATCTGGTATCTCCGCCAGTCGAAATATCTCCTCGATATGCTCTATCCAGTCGTCTGCAATATGGATGCCCTTTGTGCAATAGAACTCCCAAGGGTACATCTTCTGGAAGTCCTGAATGTCCTTCTCCCTTCGACGGGGCTGCTGCTGGGCCCCCTGAGCAGTAATCATCTCGACTGTAGTATGAACCAGCTGGTGTGCCTCGTCGATCCCCTAACGAAAATTGGTAGTCTGCCTCGTCTGCTGCTGCTGGTGGTACTCCAGAATCCTCTCCACGAAGGAGAAGAGATGTGCAGCATCTACCATCCCCGCAGGCGGAGGCTGCTGCAGTGGAAGGATCTCAGGAATCACAAGGCTCTGCCTCCTGGCTGGTGGAGGTGCTCCTCCAAAAGCTGCAGAGACACCGACTCCTGAGGGATGCACTGACCCTGCGATTCTGGGAGGTGGTTGCTGGACACGAGAGGTGGCAGACCCCTCTCCAGCATCTCCCGTCATGGGACGATGCGATCTCGTCTCAACCATCCTGGAGACACAGATCAAACAAGAAACAATTACTGAGAATGAGTCAAAAAATCAAAAGAGGACAGTTTAAAATTTCTAAGGAAGACAATAAGCAGCAAAATAGATATACAGAATCTGATAAGGAATTTTTTCTAGTGTGATTGAGTACCTTCAAAAATATAATAATTTCTACTACAGGATGCAGCGATATTCTAGTTCGAATACCACTACATTTCCAACCTAGACCTGCATGGGCCACCAATAAAAACGTGTCACGACCCGCACCCTAGAATAAGGGCACGAGACGTGGGTACGTCCAGCCTACACCGCAGTGTCGACAGTAGAACGATGTCCTAGGTCACAACATCTAACAATTAAGTTAATAAACAGTTATACTCCCCGAATGGAGGTGACATAACAGAATATATCTCAATCTCAGCTAAGGTAGAACATGAAAGGAAGATAGTTAGATAATAAAAGATGCAAGATCCAAATCCACAGGAAATACAAATAGAGAGAGCTAAGTGTCTATGATAAACTCCACAACATCCAGACATAATACAGATCCAAAATATATATACAACTCAACTCCAATGCTATGAAATAAGATAAACTATCTATGGAGCAACAGTCTCTACTGCTAAGGGATCCGACTGGAAGTCCGAATCGCAAGTGTCCGCTAAGGCTGTCCCATAGAAAGTGTCTAAGCAGGCCTCCTCCTCGTCCTCTGTAAAATTGTCAACAGGTCCAATCAGGACGGGAACGAGCACATATCTCTCAAAACAGTTCATAGCAGGTTAGGAGTATAAAGCATGCAATAGAATAAAATACAAGAAGTGCTGAAAAGGAAGTACGAGTAAACAGGAGATATTTTGTAACTGAAAGTAAATACATGATAGTAAAGACTGTAAGTGGCTACGTGATTTAGAATACAATATGGCTATGTAACAGGCTTAGGGGCACATGAATACAACTAAGAGGCACATGAATACAGCTACTGGGAATAATGATCACATAACCAATTCTACTCACCCCGTGTCACGACCCGCACCCTAGAGTAAGGGCACGAGACGTGGGTACGTCCAGCCTACGCCGCAGTGTCGGCGGTAGAACGCTGTCCTAGGTCACATCATCTAAATAATATAAGCCTTGAACAGTTTATACTCCCCGAGTGGGGGTGACATGCAGAAATAACTCAATCACAACAAATGGTAGATGAAAGATAGCTGATATAAAGATAAAGAAACTGCAGATAACAAGGAACATCACAAGGCAACAGAGAGTCTAAGTGTCTAAGAGATACAATATCCAAATCCCAAATCTCAATAAGTACAATAATCCACTAATGCAGAATACGAAAATATCATAGACTAATGGTGAGTCATCCCCAGATAGAGGGATCAGCTGCTGGTCCATGTCCTCATCTAGGGTGGCACCGTAATAAGTAGGACATCCAGCCTCGTCCTCATCCTCTGTAATATTTCAACAGGTCCAGTCAGGACGGAGCGAGTACAAAAACATCTCAACAAGTCATAGCAGAAAAGGAAATATAATCATGCTAGAGAATAAAGTACAGGATCTGAAGAAATAGCATAATGTAAAAGAGAGAGAGACTGTAAATAAATATCTATGATATATGTAAAGAAGAACAGTGCTAGTGATTCAGAATACTACATAAACATGTGAATGGCTAGGGACTGATTCATGATTACACTACTTGGAATTGATTCATGATTACACTACTTGGAATTATTCACATGTTTACTCGTACTCCCCCATCCCCAATCAATACACAAAGATCCATTCAAGTTACGTTAAGATTCATGATTATACTACGTTGCCCATAAAGGGTGATTCATGAATTGGTTCGGGAAGGCTCGGTGATCATGAGGGTACATGAGTCACTAGCTGATACCGAAGATTCATGATAATAGAAGCATATGATACATGATGTAAGTGAAACACACATGACAATAGTATCTGATGCTCCCGAGAGGGATAACATCTCATGAAGGGATCCATATAGTACCAATCCGTGTTACCAACGTGTCAGCATCAAGTAAGATAGTCTAAAGCAGGAAATATAATCCTAAACATGATATGAAATGATCAGAGAATGTACTCGCCTGCAACTGGTGAATCTGAGAGAATATAGACTGTCTGAGGAGGGGTGTCTGTCTCCTATAGAACAGTACAAGTCACTATGAGTCTACAATGATAATAAGATGCAAATCAATGCATCTATATGAATCTAGGTCAATCTAGGCCAAAGTCAACTCTTGGTCAACTCTGGTCAACCCTAGAAGTCAAACTAGGTCAATTAAGTCTAACTAGGCTATACTAAGTCTAACAATCTATTCTAGACAACACACACCATTCCTAGGCTATACAAGCCAACAACAATCACACATATAAATAACTCACATTAGCTCTCAATCAAGAGGTTCATGTATACATGAGTAAAGGCTTATACCTATACACATACAACCTAAACATAGGGCATATATCTAATACATGCCTATGATAACCATACAATACTAGATTAACTCTATCTACAACCCACACTCTACAACTTATACATCAATCCACACTAACATTATATACACATTAACATAGATAGGCATAATAAAACATGTGTGTGTGTGGGTGAGGGTGTACAGGAATTCATAACAGTAAAAGGGAAAATAGAACAGTGTGTGTAACTGTGACAGTGTACAGGAATGACAGGAAGTGTGGAGAGCAGTGTGTGTATGCAAGTGTCTACAAGGATTCATATGTGCAGGAATTTACAGGAAGGGGGTGTGTCACATGTGTTAGCAGGAAAATACAAGATAATGAAGAATAGTATGTAGTGTTCAAAACAAACTGGACTGCAAAGGGGCAGTGTCACCCACTGGTTGCTATATCATAAACTCAGAAAATCAAAATGGCAGTTCTTCCCCTCCTTCCTATTCTCAGTTTTTGAAGAATACCAAAACAGTTATTAGTCTCAGGTTTATATCTCAAAACAATGTGAACTTTACCTAAACTCAGGTTTATGTAATCCCAGATTTTGAGAACAAATCTCAGTTTTAACAGTTTAAAAACTAAAATCCAGGTTGGTATATTGAATCAAAACAGTGAAGAACAATAATTCTGAAAACAGACTTCACCAAACAGTCCCAATTGAAATATTCACAGATTTCATCCAAAACTCTACCAAAACTTCCCAACTTCAACATATCAATATACAAGACATAGGTGTATATGTTACAGATTAAAAACTATGAATCTAACAGTTTAAACTTAGAGAAAATCCTTACAAAATCCCAATTTGAAAACTGGAAAAAAAAATAGTGTTTGTGTCATGCATCAGAAAACATGGAAAAAAGGATTCAAATCGACCAAAACTAGATTTAACATCAAACAAAGGGTTGGTGATGAGTCTACACATATAATACGTGTTGTACAAGTATTTTGTGTCCACATTTGTGGACACAAACGTGTCCAGCAGAAGGAAACACAAAAACAGTGCACAGACCCAGTGCAATCCCCGTGCGCGTGGAATTCCTCCCAAACCCGACCACGAACTGACACCAAATTTGGGGAGAGGGGTGACAGACGGTGCCCCAACAATCTCCCAAAGTTTTATGTCAAGAAGATTCGTGTCGTGTCCGAAATTAACCCCGTGATGCAAGGGATGACTGTAGCCCGCGCGCGCGTGTGCGCGAGGGCGTGTGTACGAGTGTCGTGGAGACACGACACAAGCAAGATACCACCTCAGAGCTACAGAAATGATTAAGCGACAACAAAATACGAATTTACATTCAATTAGAATTCGAAAACAGCAAGGAAAGTCTCTCAGAGACATTTCATCAAACACAAACCACAAGTCACTGATACGTGTCCTGTTTGGACACGAAAGGACACGAAAATCTAGGGTTTCCTATTCCTATAGTTGGGTTAGGTCTAGGGCTCCCTATTCATGCACTTAAATCAGAAATCCATGGTGGAAATGGTGAGTTACCTCAATGTATCAAATCCCTCCAAAAAGCTCAAAGAGTGGGGTTCTTCCCAATGGTGAAACTCCTCCAAATCTTTCCAAATCTGAGAATACTCATAGCCAACAGAAAATCTGAAGAATTTAGAACCCAATGCAATTTGTTTGGGTCAAAAAGGAATAAAAATGGATTTATGATAAATTTCTAAAGATGGGAGCTCACCTCTTTCTTCTCTTGCAATAAATTTCTATGGAAGAGGCTAGCCCTAACTTTGGGAGACATTAAATATGATGTGATGGGTCAATAGTGGCTGCCATGGGCTGATTAGGGTTAGGGTTGTTTCATGTGTGGGCCTATGGGCTAATTAGTCTAAGTCATTATTCATGACTTATGAAGCCATAAGCCAATATAGCCAATTTAACTCCAAATCACTCCTAATAAGTTTTAATGACTTAAACCTTACTAAATTAGGTCAAACCAAGTTTACTTAACCTAACTAAGTGGCCATAAGCTAGGTTAGTCACTAGGTTAGCCTTCTAGTCAACTTAAGTCAAAGTCCATTTTAGGCCTAGAATTAATTTTCCTAAAAATCACCAAAAATCATCATAAATCATATTAATTCTAATAAATCATAATAATTCAAATTAATTCCCAAAATTTCAAAAATGACCAAAATACCCCTAAGCTAGAAAAGTGGTAGTGACAAATCTACCCTCCTTAAAATAATTTCGTCCTCGAAATTAAAAGCGAAACTAAACTGCTGAGAAGGATAGAAAGTATACCTCAAGGTCCAAAAAGATAGGGGTACCGCTCGCGCATCTCATCCTCTCGCTCCCAGGTCGACTCTCCTGGAGAATGATGCCTCCATGCGACGCGTACCAAGGGTATCACCTGGTTCCTCAGAACCTTCTCCCGGCGATCCAGAATCTCTACAGGCTGCTCTGGATAACTGAGAGTAGGTCCAACCTCAATCTCCGAATGATCGAGCACATGGCTAGGGTCAGCCACGTACCGTCTCAACTGTGATACGTGGAATACGTTGTGGACCCCCACAAGTGCGGGTGGCAAGTCTAGCCGGTATGCCACGTCACCGACTCTCCCGCTGATCATGAAAGGGCCGATGAAGCGCGGGCTAAGCTTCCCACCTCCACCAAAACGTATCGTACCACGAGTCGGAGATATCCGCAAGAAAACCATGTCTCCAACCTAATCACAAGCAAGGTCTCAATTAATTATAATAAACAAACATGATCAAAAATCACAAACTACAACCTAATCTAATCCTACTCTAATCTGTACCTCAAACTCCAAAGGCCTCCGGTGGATATCGGCCCAGTGTCGATGTCTGTCCTGCGCCACGCGAAGTCTGTCCCTGATGAGCTTCACCTTCTCGGCTGCGTCAACAACCATCTCTGGATCCAGTAAAGCTCCCTCTCCAACATCATCCCAAGACAAGGGTGTACGACACCTACGCCCGTACAGAGCCTCAAACGGTGACATCTCAATGCTGGCCTGAAAACTGTTGTTGTAAGCAAACTCCACCAAATGTAGGTGATCCTCCCAGGAACCTCCAAAATCCAGGACGCACGTCCGCAACATATCCTCTAGAGTCTGAATAGTCCTTTCCGACTGTCCGTCCGTCTGGGGGTGGTATGCGGTACTAAACTTGAGCTGAGTGCCCAAGCTAGTCTGCAGACTCCTCCAGAAGTGGGAAGTAAAGCGGCTATCCCGATATGAGACTATGCTGACGGGGACTCCGTGAATCCTGACTATCTGCCTCATATACAACTCCGCGAGCCTCTCTGTAGACGTACCCACCTTGAATGGCAAGAAGTGGGCCGATTTGGTCAACCTGTCAACGATGACCCAAATCGCGTCTTTCCCTCCTGGTGTACGTGGCAACCCCGATACAAAATCCATAGTGATATGCTCCCATTTCCATTCGGGAATGGGCAGCGGCTGCAACAATCCACCCGGCCTCTGCCTCTCTGCCTTGACCTGCTGACAGACCAAACACCTAGTCACGAAGTGGGACACCTCCCTCTTCATCCCATACCACCAAACATGCTCTCGCAGATCTCTGTACATCTTGTTGGCACCAGGGTGGATAGAATACTGCGATCTGTGAGCCTCCTGCAAAATCTGCTCTCTGAGCTCCCCACTAGGCACACACAACCTGGTACCGTGCCTCAAGGCACTATCCTCTGTGAGTGAAAACTCAGGATCTGCTACACCAATACTGAGCTGCTCTCTGATACTCTGGAAAGCCTCATCCTGAAACTGGGCCGCCTTGATCCTATCCATCAAATCTGACTGTATCTGCAGGCCCTACAACTGCATCTGCACTCCCGGCACGATCACCTCGATCTCAAGGCTCTCCAAGTCTGCAAGCAAATGCCGATCCATAGTCAAACACATGGCTGTCGGATACCTACTCAAGGCATCGGCAACCACGTTGGCCTTCCCCGGGTGATACTGAAGTGAGATATCAAAGTCCTTCATCAGCTCCAGCCATCTACGCTGCCGCATGTTCAACTCCTTCTGAGTGAACACGTACTTCAGACTCTTGTGATCAGTAAATATCTCCACCCTCTCACCATACAGATAATGCTTCCACAACTTCAAAGCAAAAATCACCGCCGCCAGCTCCAGGTCGTGGGTAGGGTAGTTCTTCTCGTGGGGACGTAATTGCCTGGAAGCATAGGCAATCACCTTCCCATGCTGCTGCAAAATACAACCCAGCCCCTTTCCTGAAGCATCACTATAAATAGTGAAACCACCTGATCCTGAAGGCAATGTCAGAATCGGAGCTGTCGTAAGCCACTTCTTCAACTCATCAAAAGCTGCCTGACACTCCTCTGACCACACGTACTCAGCATCCTTCCGGGTCAACCGTGTCAATGGCTCTGCAACCCGGAAGAAATCCTGCACAAATCTCCGATAATATCCTGCCAGCCCCAGGAAACTCCTGATCTCTGCAACTGAAGTCGGCGCTGCCCACGCCTCAACTGCCACAATCTTCTTGGGGTCAACTGAGATACCATCTCCAGTCACCACATGCCCCAAGAAGTCCACCCGGTCCAGGAAAAACTTACACTTGGAGAGCTTCCCATAAAGCTGCTCCCTCCTGAGAATCTCCAACACTATCCGCAGATGCTCCTCGTGCTCCTCCTCAGTCTTGGAATATATCAAGATGTCATCTATGAACACTACCACAAACTGATCCAGGTACTGATGGAACACCTTGTTCATCAGGTTCATAAATACTGCTGGCGCATTGGTTAGCCCAAACGGCATAACCAAGAACTCAAACTGTCCATACCGCATCCTGAAAGCGGTCTTGGGAATATCATTCCCCTTCACCTTCACCTGGTGATATCCCGACCTCAGATCAATCTTGGAAAATACCTGGGCTCCGCCCAACTGGTCAAAAAGATCGTCGATCCGCGGCAGTGGGTATTTGTTCTTGATCGTGAGGTTGTTGAGTGCCCTGTAGTCAATACACATCCGTACTGACCCATCCTTCTTCGGCACAAACAATACCGGTGCACCCCATGGCGACGAACTCGAGCGGATGAAGCCCTTGTCCTGCAGCTCATCCACTTGCTTCTTCAGCTCTACCAGCTCACTGTTGTTCACCCGATAGACATGCTGGGAGATGGGCTCCGCTCCTGGAACCAAGTCTATCGAGAACTCAATATCTCTGTCCGGTGGCAACCCAGGCAGCTCCTCCGGGAAGACATCCATAAACTCTGCAATCAAGGGGTGTGGAATCGCCTACTCCTCAACCGCGACTCCGCAGAAAACTCCGCTACTCTGCTCTGCCTGACGCCTGGAATACTCAAACTCTGGCTCCCCCGGCGCTCTGAAAAGGACTCTACCCCCTCTGCAATCAATGCTGGCGTGGTGTCTGCTCAACCAATCCATGCCGAGTACTATATCGTAGTTCGGTAATGGCATCACGAGCAGGCTCACCTCCAACTCACGGCCTCCCAAGATAACTCTCCGACCCTTACAAATATCACGCACGAGGATAATGCCACCCCCGGTCGTGATCTTGTAAGTCCAAGGCAACGGTTCAGCTATAATACCATGTCTAATCGCAAAAGATATAGATATGAAGCTATGCGATGCACCGGAATCAAATAATACAAAAGCTGAACTGGAGTCGAGGAGAATCGAACCTGCAATAAGCTCCCCAACAACCTCTGAATCCTCAGCTGCCATGGCAAAAGCTCGCCCTGGCTGGCCTCCCCTGGCCTGCTGCTGATGCTGCACAAACCTCTGCTGCTGGGTCGGCAGGGCTGGTCCCCGCTGCGGTCCTCTTGGAGCCTTGGCTCCAGCTCCAGCTCCCTTCCCTGAACGTCCTGAGAACATAGGGCACTCCCTCAGCTGATGGTCTGCGGCTCCACAGAGTAGGCACCTGCCTAGTCTCTTCCTACAGTCGTTCCACCCGTGCCCCAACTTCTTGCAATATCTACAGGGGGTGGCCTGCTGCCTCGGTGCCTGCTGCACCCTCTGCTGCTGAAACTGTACCGGCTGCTGCCTCGGCTGCTGAAACTGCTGCGGCTGAGGCCTCTGCTGCTGGTGGTGCTGCTGCTAAAAGTGCGGCCTCTTGGCCGGTCCTCCGCTACTGCTGCCTCCCTGGGAGTCTCGCCCCCTCTTGAGCCTAAGCTCAAGATCATCCTCTGCAGCCAGAGCGTCCACCAGAATATCCTCAAAGGTAGCACTGCGAGCACTCTTGGTATAGGATTTGACTTCCTTCACCAAACCCTTCCGGAATCTCTGGGCCTTCGTCGTCTCCGACAGGTCCTCCACAAATCTGCCCAGACGGCAGAACTCTCCAGCATACTCCTCTACGGACTGGCTCCCCTGAACTAGGGCCTCGAACTGAGTCTCGAGGGCTCCTACAGCTGCCTCTGGGAAGAACTTCTTCTTGAACAGCTCCTTGAAAGCTGCCCAAGTCTGCCCTGGCGTGCCGACCCTCGGGTCTGTCTGGTACCAAGTGCGGGCCAGGTCCTGCATCATACTGGCCGCCGCCTCAATCTGAAGCCTAGTCGGAATCTCAGCCAGCCTAAAGATCTCCTCCATATGCTCGATCCACTCATCGGCATACAAGATGCCCTCCGTCCCCCGGAAGTCTCTGGGGTGCATCTTCTGGAAGTCCTGAATACCCTTCTTCCGCGGCTGGTGAGGCTGCGGGGCTGCTGCGGGCTGAGCCACTACTCTCTCTACTGCTGTCACTGCCAGCTCAATGCCTCGAGTGAGCTCTGCCGTCTGCCTCTGCTGCTGTCCCTGCTGGCCCTCCATGTACTGCCTGAAGAAGGCTAACAGCTGCGCTGCGTCTATCGTCCCTGGAGGTGGCTGCTGGTAAGGATCCTCTGGGATAACCGGGTCCTGCCTCCGAGCCGGTGGGTGCATGCCCCCTGCTGCGGCTGCCGAGGTCTCCACACGAGCTGAGGTGGCAAGAGCTGCAGTCTCCTGGCCTCGCCGTGCTGGCTGAGAGGTGGCAGTCCCCTCTATAGCATCCTCAGGAACGGCACGCTGTGCTCGAGTCTCTACCATCCTGAAGATAGACAAACAAGAGTACCAATTTCTGAGAAAGAAGCGAAATAACAAAGGCGGACAATTTATAATTCAAAGGATCAGCAGACAAAAGGATTTAGATGGCAATAAAAGAAATTTTCCTAAAGTGATTGAGTATCTTAAAATTAATATCTTATATCCTATAGCAGGCTGCAGTGATACTCTAGTTCGAGTACCACTACACTTTTTGTCCTGACCTGCATGGGCCACAACTAAAAACGTGTCACGACCCGCACCCTAGAGTAAGGGCACGAGACGTGGGTACGTCCAGCCTACGCCGCAGTGTCGGCGGTAGAACGCTGTCCTAGGTCACATCATCTAAATAATATAAGCCTTGAACAGTTTATACTCCCCGAGTGGGGGTGACATGCAGAAATAACTCAATCACAACTAATGGTAGATGAAAGATAGCTGATATAAAGATAAAGAAACTGCAGATAACAAGGAACATCACAAGGCAACAGAGAGTCTAAGTGTCTAAGAGATACAATATCCAAATCCCAAATCTCAATAAGTACAATAATCCACTAATGCAGAATATGAAAATATCCTAGACTAATGGTGAGTCATCCCCAGATAGAGGGATCAGCTGCTGGTCCATGTCCTCATCTAGGGTGGCACCGTAATAAGTAGGACATCCAGCCTCGTCCTCATCCTCTGTAATATTTCAACAGGTCCAGTCAGGACGGAGCGAGTACAAAAACATCTCAACAAGTCATAGCAGAAAAGGAAATATAATCATGCTAGAGAATAAAGTACAGGATCTGAAGAAATAGCATAATGTAAAAGAGAGAGAGACTGTAAATAAATATCTATGATATATGTAAAGAAGAACAGTGCTAGTGATTCAGAATACTACATAAACATGTGAATGGCTAGGGACTGATTCATGATTACACTACTTGGAATTGATTCATGATTACACTACTTGGAATTATTCACATGTTTACTCGTACTCCTCCATCCCCAATCAATACACAAAGATCCATTCAAGTTACGTTAAGATTCATGATTATACTACGTTGCCCATAAAGGGTGATTCATGAATTGGTTCGGGAAGGCTCGGTGATCATGAGGGTACATGAGTCACTAGCTGATACCGAAGATTCATGATAATAGAAGCATATGATACATGATGTAAGTGAAACACACATGACAACAGTATCTGATGCTCCCGAGAGGGATAACATCTCATGAAGGGATCCATATAGTACCAATCCGTGTTACCAACGTGTCAGCATCAAGTAAGATAGTCTAAAGCAGGAAATATAATCCTAAACATGATATGAAATGATCAGAGAATGTACTCGCCTGCAACTGGTGAATCTGAGAGAATATAGACTGTCTGAGGAGGGGTGTCTGTCTCCTATAGAACAGTGCAAGTCACTATGAGTCTACAATGATAATAAGATGCAAATCAATGCATCTATATGAATCTAGGTCAATCTAGGCCAAAGTCAACTCTTGGTCAACTCTGGTCAACCCTAGAAGTCAAACTAGGTCAATTAAGTCTAACTAGGCTATACTAAGTCTAACAATCTATTCTTGACAACACACACCATTCCTAGGCTATACAAGCCAACAACAATCACACATATAAATACCTCACATTAGCTCTCAATCAAGAGGTTCATGTATACATGAGTAAAGGCTTATACCTATACACATACAACCTAAACATAGGGCATATATCTAATACATGCCTATGATAACCATACAATACTAGATTAACTCTATCTACAACCCACACTCTACAACTTATACATCAATCCACACTAACATTATATACACATTAACATAGATAGGTATAATAAAACATGTGTGTGTGTGGGTGAGGGTGTACAGGAATTCATAACAGTAAAAGGGAAAATAGAACAGTGTGTGTAACTGTGACAGTGTGCAGGAATGACAGGAAGTGTGGAGAGCAGTGTGTGTATGCAAGTGTCTACAAGGATTCATATGTGCAGGAATTTACAGGAAGGGGGTGTGTCACATGTGTTAGCAGGAAAATACAAGATAATGAAGAATAGTATGTAGTGTTCAAAACAAACTGGACTGCAAAGGGGCAGTGTCACCCACTGGTTGCTATATCATAAACTCAGAAAATCAAAATGGCAGTTCTTCCCCCTCCTTCCTATTCTCAGTTTTTGAAGAATACCAAAACAGTTATTAGTCTCAGGTTTATATCTCAAAACAATGTGAACTTTACCTAAACTCAGGTTTATGTAATCCCAGATTTTGAGAACAAATCTCAGTTTTAACAGTTTAAAAACTAAAATCCAGGTTGGTATATTGAATCAAAACAGTGAAGAACAACAATTCTGAAAACAGACTTCACCAAACAGTCCCAATTGAAATATTCACAGATTTCATCCAAAACTCTACCAAAACTTCCCAACTTCAACATATCAATATACAAGACATAGGTGTATATATTACAGATTAAAAACTATGAATCTAACAGTTTAAACTTAGAGAAAATCCTTGCAAAATCCCAATTTGAAAACTGGAAAAAAAAAACAGTGTTTGTGTCATGCATCAGAAAACATGGAAAGAAGGATTCAAATCGACCAAAACTAGATTTAACATCAAACAAAGGGTTGGTGATGAGTCTACACATATAATACGTGTTGTACAAGTATTTTGTGTCCACATTTGTGGACACAAACGTGTCCAGCAGAAGGAAACACAAAAACAGTGCACAGACCCAGTGTAATCCCCGTGCGCGTGGAATTCCTCCCAAACCCGACCACGAACTGACACCAAATTTGGGGAGAGGGGTGACAGACGGTGCCCCAACAATCTCCCAAAGTTTCGTGTCAAGAAGATTCGTGTCGTGTCCGGAATTAACCCCGTGATGTAGGGGATCACTGTAGCCCGCGCGCGCGTGTGCGCGAGGGCGTGTGTACGAGTGTCGTGGAGACACGACACAAGCAAGATACCACCTCAGAGCTACAGAAATGATTAAGCGACAACAAAATACGAATTTACATTCAATTAGAATTCGAAAACAGCAAGGAAAGTCTCTCAGAGACATTTCATCAAACACAAACCATAAGTCACTGATACGTGTCCTGTTTGGACACGAAAGGACACGAAAACCTAGGGTTTCCTATTCCTATAGTTGGGTTAGGTCTAGGGCTCCCTATTCATGCACTTAAATCAGAAATCCATGGTGGAAATGGTGAGTTACCTCAATGTATCAAATCCCTCCAAAAAGCTCAAAGAGTGGGGTTCTTCCCAATGGTGAAACTCCTCCAAATCTTTCCAAATCTGAGAATACTCATAGCCAACAGAAAATAGGAAGAATTTAGAACCCAATGCAATTTGTTTGGGTCAAAAAGGAATAAAAATGGATTTATGATGAATTTCTAAAGATGGGAGCTCACCTCTTTCTTCTCTTGCAATAAATTTCTATGGGAGAGGCTAGCCCTAACTTTGGGAGACATTAAATATGATATGATGGTTCAATAGTGGCTGCCATGGGCTAATTAGGGTTAGGGTTGTTTCATGTGTGGGCCTATGGGCTAATTAGTCTAAGTCATTATTCATGACTTATGAAGCCATAAGCCAATATAGCCAATTTAACTCCAAATCACTCCTAATAAGTTTTAATGACTTAAACCTTACTAAATTAGGTCAAACCAAGTTTACTTAACCTAACTAAGTGGCCATAAGCTAGGTTAGTCACTAGGTTAGCCTTCTAGTCAACTTAAGTCAAAGTCCATTTTAGGCCTAGAATCAATTTTCCTAAAAATCACCAAAAATCATCATAAATCATATTAATTCTAATAAATCATAATAATTCAAATTAATTCCCAAAATTTCAAAAATGACCAAAATACCCCCAAGCTAGAAAAGTGGTAGTGACACCCCGCCCCAATCAATACACAAGGATCCATTCAAGTTACGTTATAGGCACATGAATACAGCTAAGATACGTGAACTCATGTAATGAGTAGTACATGAGGCACATGATAAAGCACATGAAAGCATATGAGAACATGTAAATACATGAACTAGTACGAGTACAAGGAGTACCTGATGCACATGATAAAGTACATGAACATGAAATACCCGATGCACCCGTAGAGGGATAACATCTCAGGAAAGGATCCATATAGTACTAATCTGTGAAGATACGTGTCAGCATCAAGTAAATTAATCTAGAGCAAGAGTATAGTCCAGACAAGTATGAAAAGATCAAAGAATGTACTCGCCTGCTAACTGAATGTCCAAGATGAAAGTATTGTCCGAGGAGTGGTGTCTGGCTCCTATTAGAATAGCACAAGTCACAACCAGTCCTGAATAGTAATAATATGCACTATGATACATTCTACATGAATCTAGGTCAATCAAGACCAAAGTCAACTCTTGGTCAACTCTGGTCAACCCTAGAAGTCAAACTAGGTCAACCAAGTCAAACCTAAGTCAAACTAGTCTAATAGTCTATTCTATGTCTAACAAGACTACACAAGTCTAATCTAGGCTCACTAGTCAAGCAGACACACACATAGGCCATAGGCTAAGAGACTAGGCCATAGGCTAATAGGCAACACCATGCCTAACCAACCTACAAATCACCTATACACATGACAATACCTATATCTAAAATACAATACACATATTACCTAGCTATATAATATAATATATACCACACATAACATATAGGCCATTATAGGTATACCACATAAACATACATATATAATCTATATCTACACATAAGACAAATACATATATATATACATGTTTACATGTATGTACACACACACACACACACACACACATATATATATATATATATATATATATATATATATATATATATATATATATATATTGGGATAGGAAGGGAAATGGTGGCATGTGTGTGTGACTTGTGTGTGTGTGTTAGTGTAACATGAGGGTGTCAAGAGTGACTGTCAAGGACAGTGTGATGTACACATGTGTGTGTGTGATTGGAATAGTGTAATGAACCCATGTGTGTGTGTGTGTAAACATGAGAGTGAGTGGAAGGAAACATGTGTGTGCAAGAGTGTGATATATGGCATGTGAGTTCAATGTGTGGCATAAAAGTGTGTGTGTGTTAGGCTACTGTGATATGAGGGCCCAGTCATAAGGATGTGTGAGTGGCATCCTGAAAACATTGAGTGAGAGAATGAAACAGTGTGGCACTGAAGGCCTGAAGGTTGTGTGTTAGACATAGACATGTGAGTGTGTAAATTAGTGAGTCATGATTGTTAGGATTCCTGGAATCAGGAAACAGTTTACAAAATTTCAGTTTAAAGAATTAAACCATTACAATATAGTGAAATGAAAAGAAAGGAACTCAGTTTAACAGTCTATAACCAATCTCAGGTTTAAAGGAAATCTAAATCAATGAAGTGTTGGAAATCTCAGTTCATTGAGAACACTAAAAATCAGTTTACAAAACTCAGTTCAGTCCAACATTATATTATCAGCCCAAAACAGAAACCCAAAATCTCAGTTTTCAGTCCAGTCAAACCATGCTCAGATTAATACATTAGAAATCATTTAACTGTTTGCATCATGAAGGAATGAACCAATATCACTCAAAACAGTGTAATATCCAGTTTTCAGTCTATACTAAAATCTAGATTTAAGCCCCAAACCAAAACCACTTTAACCCAAAATCAACATACACTTAGAAAACATATAGGTGAACCAAATTCAGGTCTTAAACCATGCAATTAATCAGTTTAAAATAGGTTAAATAGCTGCCAAATTTTGAATTAGAAAATCTGGAAAAATCAGTGAGAAATGAACTTATATTAAGGTATCAGAAATTTAGGTAAATCGAGAATGAGCACTGAAATCAAGTTAAAACGCAAACCCAAAGGTTGGTAAAGGAAATTCTAGTAGTGCATGTGTCCTTTAGTGTGTTTGTGTCCACCCAAGTGGACATAAATGTGTCCAACAGATTAAAAACCCAAAACGAGAACCAGGACACAGTGCAGTGAACCAAACCTCGTGCACGTGTTCACAGAGTTCGTGCACACGACACGACATGACACAAACCTCGTGGTCGTGTCCCAGTGTCAACTAGGACTAGATCTAGGGCTAGGACACCCTAACACATGTCTACGATACGCGTACGTACGATACGACACGCGTATCAGTGCAAAAAATTGACTGCAGTCGATTCAGTGCAAAATGAATGCACTGTCTCGTGCGTGTCCGACACGACACGAGAGGCTCTGAGACTTGACACATGTGGTGTCAATCACTTCCCCTCAGCGTGTGTCAAGTCTCACGTGTCAACGTGTCGTGTCCACGACGCAATCGCACCCGTGTAGCAGGACAGCAACCTGCCCGTGCACGCGCGTGCGACAGCGTGTCACATGTCTATGGTGACTCGACACGACACAAAAACCACACAAAGACACAAGAAACTCATAAGCGACATTAAAATCTAATTTCCTATTAAAATAGATTCTTAGAAATCAATCGAAATGCCTATTGGGGCATTTCATGAAACACTTGCACCATGACACTGATACGTGTCCAAGTAGGACACGAATCGGACTCAAAATCAAGGGTTACCTATTCCTACAGTTAGGTTAGTTCTAGGGCTCCCTAGATATGCAATGAAATCAGAATTCTATGGTGTAGAATGAAAGTTACCTATAAGTATCAAAATCTTCAAACAACTTCAAAGAGAGGTGTTCCTCTTGACAGCCAAACTTCTCCAATTTGCTCCCAAGCTAAAATTTCTTAATACCAACAGCAAGTAGAGTAAAATTAGAACCTATTGCATTTGGTTTGGGTGAAAAAGGAATTGAAATGGATTTTATAGGATTTAATGAAGATGGAGACTTACCTCTTTCTAAAACTTTGTAAAATTCCTAATGGAGGCTAGCCTTAACTTTGAGGAACATTAAATAGAGGGGGGGATCTTATGGCCGGCCATGGGCTGTTAGAATAGGGCTAGGGTTCCAAGGTGTGGCCCTATGGGCGTCTAAGGCTCAAGTCATTAGTCATGACTTATGAAGTCACAAGCCATTCTAGCCTAATCAATTCCTAATCTCTCCAAATAAATTCTAATGAATTAATCATCACTAACTTAGGTCAAGCTAAGGTTACTTAACCTAACCAAGTAGTCATGACCTAGGTTAGTCTCTAGGTTAGTCTCCTAGTCAACACTAGTCAAAGTCAACTATAGGACCAAAATCAATTATACTAAAAATCACTAAAAATCACATTAATTCTAATAAATCTAAATAATACATAATAATTCCAAATAATTCCCAAAATATGAAAAATGACCAAAATACCCTCAAGCTAGAAAAGTGGTAGTGACATAGGCTGTGGTATTGGCTAAGCTAGTCACTGTGGTGTTCCAATACTAGTTAGGTCTTAATAACAAAATTTACATAACTAGGGTAATATTTGTTAGAAACCAATCTCGGGATGGGTGTCTACCATAGTCATGGTAAATGATTGTTCTTACCTTTGTCTATTCATCTCATGTCTAAACTGTAGGCTTTGGTCGAGGAAAGGTTGGGTTAAGGCTTAAGGGTTGCTAGTTAAAGCAAGCTTCAAGCAAATAATTAGAGACTCACAATATCTTGTTTCTTGAGAATAGATAGTCTCCTAGGTTGGCATTTTGACTAATGGGTAAAACCCTAATTATTTTTAAATTATGATGGCTAGAAGGTCCTAATAGTAGTTTGAGGGTCGAGAGGAGAACAAGTAACTCAAGGCAATGGTTCTAGTCACATGGCTGGCCGATGGTAGCTACACTTGCGTATACAACTATCATAGCCATGGGGATACTATGTATCTATCTACCACTTACGAGCTTTCGTCTTTCCAAATCAGTGAAAGACAAAAACAATAAAGAGTTCAAGAAAGATGTCACTGAATACAATTACGTGATTCAAAGGCGAATGTATAATTCAAGATAAATTATCAATGCAGTCGCGGATGAGATCATTGATACCTCTATATCTCAATCCATGTAGGGTAATTAAATGAAGAGCGAACCAAATACATCATGGTTGATCAGACCGTGATACACTGATTTTGATTAGACAATATGTTAATAGGCGTCCCTAATAAACATATGTCTTGAATCAAGCTCGATAAAAGAGTAAGCTTGCAAAACTAGGTTGTAATAGCAGCATTGGTCAAGATAGTCAAAATACAAGTATGCGAGATTTTTGAAAAGAGGCACAAGTAGTTCAAGTTTTGAGAGAAATCAAAACCTTACCTAGTGCTCTTGTCTATACAGTCATCCTACTATCTTCTTATCCATAAGGCCTTGGTCGACTAATGGGTTATGGACCTCTAAATTCTATATTCTAGGTAAACCTATTAGTGTCAGTCAATTACCTCGTTAATAGATCACAAGGACCATAGAATGCTAGGTTGGGAGACATGTTATCGAACTTACAGAACTTACACTAGTATTGGCTTTGGATCTTATATGACACACAGGGCATTTTCCTATCCTCTATAGTATCCTAAACTTGTAATCATATCTGAAGTTATTTTACCAAAAATTATGCCTTGCCCGTATACTCTGGCTGTGGTAAACCCTTGGTTCCGTGATTCAGATGTGATATGCTATCAGATACTCTATCTTATATTGACACAAGGTCCAAAGAGGTCAACGAAGATATAGTTTTAGCAATGTTATATAACCTACGATCTTCTAAAATAATTTTAACTCTATGGGCCGTGCCTCGCCAGTACACTGCTGGCTGGCCATCGCAGTCGTTAAAATTACTCCAACTATATTCCTAAGAACTTCAAGGAGCTGCTAGAGATTCAAACTAGTTGACTATGATAGAAAGCGTAAACATCTGCCTAAAAGTCTCAATCCTTAAAGTAAAAGATTGGTCGGGAAGAAAATAACTGAAGACAATGGAAGTAAGAACGTCCTAATCTTTATTTCAAATGTATTTCAAATGGCTGAGGGAAAACTTTGAATCAAATCTACCTCGAGATTCGTATATGAATAACATAATCAAAAATTATAAACTAATTCCTTACGGCAAAATAGGATTTTAAATAGGCAATTCTAACTTATGATATAAGGTTTATATCTAATAGAGCAAAAGAAAATTGAACAGTTTATCAAGATTAGAGCCTTAATTCTAGGAAAGCCTAACTTACCAAGTGAATAGTATATCCATATTGGATCATATCATTAAATCAAAAGTAATAGTGTATTCATAGAGATCTGTCAAGCTATCTAAATTTAATAATTCCTTATTTAAATTGCATAGCCTATCTGACAACCTTAACTACCCAACGGTTAATTTGAACAAGGGACTCCTGGTCCAAGTTATTCTTTTAAATCAATTTAACCTAAGTTGTGAATGAGCATTTTCTAGTCGTAGGCTCGCAATGGTACGACTAACTTAAGTACTATCACGAGTTTGCAATCTTTTGCAAAATAGACCTGCGTGGGCCACCACAAAAACTTGTCATGACCCGCACCCGCTTTTTCAGATACGAGACGTGTCTAAGCCAGCCTACGCCACAGAGTCGCCGGTAGAACGTTGTCACGGCCAAGATGCTCAAAATCACAAAATATACATTTTCTGCTCATTCACCTTTCAAAATTTATTAAAACAATTACAACATTCTTATTTAAGTAAAATATGATATTCTCACAATTAATGAAAATGATACAGCTCCTACCTATTTTTAGGTTTCTGTCAACATGTATACCCGTATCTCCCAAAGCTAAGTGAAGCCACAACTAACCAGAAAAATGTCGGTTTTCAGTCAGGAATGGAACAAGCACACAAACCGACGGTAATACGAAAAAATAATAGAATTAACAAGATATTAAAATAACATATGAGAGATAAAAACTAGAAAGTAACTGATGTCATGGCAAGCGGTGAAGAAGACAAGAAAAACAAATAGAATACAACTATCTATGTGACTTGAAATATCCTTTTCGACATGTGAACGGCCAAGGGGTAAATACGGCACCCTGCACGTGTCGTGTGCAGCTGCTATCAGTCAAGATTAGATATATTGGGATAGGCATGGGGTAGTTCACAGGTCTACTAAGATATTTCCCCGTCCAGCTAGTACTCAAGGAATCAGGTCGCAAGCATGGTAATCATGAAAATGACAGTCAAGAAAATATAATAAATCCATGATACTAATCTTCATGTGACGAGCGTGTCAACAAGCAGCAAGACACATGTATAGACATGTAATAAAAAGACTACTATGAATCGAAAGCAATCAGAAAGTGTACTTGCCTGAGGTCCTTTGCTAATAAAACCGATAATACAACCACATCAAATGAGTCACTAGAGTCAACACATGCAAAAAGTCTCTGGATGCTGAAATGGACATTACCAATATTTTTAAAATAGTCAAATTAGCTAGAATTGCCTGTCCTTAAATCAAATTATGGACACAGGGGCAAAACGATAATTTTGGGTCAAAATAGTGTCCGTCGTTGGACCCACTTTGTACCGAAAAGTGTGTCAGGGTCAATGGTCTCTAATGTCGTCAAAATATATGTCAACAGGTCCGGTTTTCTGATACGAACCCAACCGTATATCCAAAGTTGGATTTTGGCAGGCCGTGCACAAAATTGCCCGTTGAGTTGGACCGTGGGGCCCGTAAAACGGCGATCCGATCAACTGTCTCAGAATTGGACCAAACTTGGCATACAGGACTAGAAAAATGATACGGTCCTGTTGGCACAATTTTCGTCTCGATCTGACGAACGTATACAAATTAATTAGAAAATTTGCACAGAGGCTGATACGATAAATTTCGAAGGATACACATCAAATTCGTCGCGCACACGCAACCAATTTCAATTCCATCAAAGCCCACACGTCCACGAAGCCATTATGCACCTTTCGATGCTTACGGTTCGTGACCACGTCGCCCCGATTGGCGGGACGCACATCGTATCGAAGGTTTTTCTAGTTTTTAAAACAGGTTTTTGGTAAACTTTGGGATCCGATTTCTCAGCGCGTAGTCGATGAAATCGACTTCTACAAAATGGGTTGTGGAGCCCTATATGTTGTCTATAATTGTGTTCAAGTAGAATCTCTAATCTGGTACTAGATCGATCAAAATCGATCTTCAAACGTGGATGAATGGACTGTTATATACCCTGTTTCTGGACAGGTTTTCATCGAACTTGGGTTCGATTTTCTAGGCAATATAGATTTCCTAAAATCAGACTAATTGCTGGGAGTCGAAGGTATATATATCGAAATTTTACCTGAAGAGATAGCTCGAAAAATGATCGAGAGACGAGTGTGGATTTCGACCACGAAGTTGAGGTCGACTCGAGCTGCCCCTGTCGTTCCTCTGTCTGCGCGCGCGCGTGCTGCCCCCGGCGGCTTCGGCCACGTGCGGCGGTGGCGTCGGCAATGGGTGGCCGCCCAGGTGACTGGAGATGGGGCGCGGTTAGGGTTTTGGGTTTTTGCTCTCGATCTCTCCCTCTCTGTTTTGTTATATATGTACGCTATGCTGTTACAGAGCCGAGGGGGGGCTTAGCGCTCGGCTGGGCCGGGCTCAGGTTTGCTCGGGCTGCACTGGGGTTGCTACTGCTTTGTTTCTTTTTTTTTCCTTTTTCTTTTTCTATATATATATGTGTGTGTGTGTGTGTGTGTGTGTGTGTGTGTGTGTGTGTGTGTGTGTGTGTGTACATACTACTATATACGTTTACACATATACACATACACACATATATTATATATATTTATATATACATACACATACTCACATATATAATATATATTGATATTTACATACACATACTCACATATACAATATATTTTTATATTTACATACACACACACGTATATAATATATATTTATATATACATACACATACACACACATATAACATATATTTATATATACATGAACATATATGACGGTATATGCGTATAAATTGTACATCACAATATATATTAATTAAATATAACAATTATTGATTTATAAAAATAATAAATAGACCACTAAATAAACACGAAGTATGTACATTGCAATATACGATCCAATGTATATTGAATACCATTTGTACATTTACTCTTTAAACCCAAATAAAATCTAGGCAATTATATTTAGAAAATGCTATCGTAATTCCAAAGTAAAATATTATTATAAATAACGATATTATATATATATTTCATTTGCTAATGAATAATCAAATAAACGAATGCTATTGACATTATTTACGAACAATTACAATAATAACCATATAATAATAATAATACCAATATCCCACCAAAATAACCAAAAGAGTCCTGGTGAGCATATCTGGCCCTAGAAAATTGTACTGATGTTCTAAAACTCTATTGAAATATTAATAATACCCATTTTGTATGAATAGCCAAATATTTAGAAAATAATATTAAGTCCACCCAAAAAGTTAGAAAATATTTGTACACACCTAAAAGTATGTCTACATAGGCTTGTGCTTGGTTTGGGTTCAATCTGGACTACTTTGGCACAACCGGGTTCCCTAAAACTCAATAATATAATTAATAAATAATTAAAACGTTCTATAGGGGTTAAGTCGTAACTTGGCCTGGTTTTTCTAGTTAGAACAATCCTATGGCTCGGCTTTCCCTTACCATGGCTAAACACTAGTCAAAGCACGCTACTGCACTATCCGTGCCATGATTCCTAGTCACCTTGTACTCCAATTTCTAGCCATGACTAAAATCATCTACCATAATAATTAACTAATTAATTATTTATAAAAATCAAAAAATCACCATTCAAATAAAATAAATAATAATAAAATATTTCAAAATTTTCGGAAAGGGAAGCTACAGCAGGCTTGTAATAGTACGACTAATATAGGTACTACCACAAGTTTACACAATTTGCAAAGACTGACCTGCATGGGCCACCACAAAAATTTGTCATAATCCGCACCCACTTTTCGGGTGCGAGTATATGCGCAAGCCAGCCTAGGCCACAATATCGACGATAGGACGTTGTGTAGGCCATAATGCTCAAATCACAATAACTGAATAGTGTAATATAGAAATTAACAATATTGAAAACAAACAATAAATGTACTCATCTGAGGTCCTTAGCTGGTGGAACAGATAGTACCATTGCATTCAAAATCGTCTAATTAGCTAGGGTATCATGCAAAACTAACAATACCCAACCACTCAGTGAGCCACAAAAGATAAACTCCTTCCATTGTCTCCGAATGATGAAATAGCCATCACCAACATATTTGGTATAAAAGGAATATCCAAAAATACCTACACAAAAGTCCAATTCTGGATACATGGGCAAAATTATAATTTTTGGTCAAAACAATATCCGCCGTTAGACCCGCTTTGCACCGAAAAGTGTGCCAGTACTTACGATCTCTAAAGTCATCAATCTATATGTCTACGGGTACAGTTTGATTATACGAACCCAACCGTATGTCCCAAGTTGAATTTCGGTGGGCCGTGCACAAATTCGTTCGTTGGATCTGGTCGCGAGCCCGCCAAAATAGAGTTCTGGTCGACCTTTTCAGAAATGGACCAAACTTAGCTCACATGACCAAAAAATGAAACGGTCCTGTTGGCGCAAGTTTTGTCTCGAGATGATGAACCTGCACGAAGTTATGGGGTAGTTTGGAAAGGGCAATACGGGGTAACTTCACCAATACGCTTAGATTTCGTCGCGTACGTACAACGAAATTGAGTTCCGTCGAATTCTACACGTCGACAACATCCATACGCGTCTTTCTATGCTTATGGGTTGCGACCACGTCACCTAGTTTGTCAGGGCGCATGCCGTATCGGGAGATTTTCTAAAAAAATCAGTTTTTAAAAGTTATTTTTCTGGATTTTTGAAATCTATTTTCTTGGCCTACATTGGATGAAATCAAAAACAATGAGAAGGATTTTAATCCCCTATAGGTTGAATATAAACTTATTCAAAAATAATTTGAAACTGTGGAAAGATTGTCGAGGAATCGCCTTCCAACTTAGGGTGGTAGACTATTCTATACCATGTTTGCGAATAAGATTTTTTATCGACTTTGAGTCGATTTTTCGAGCGATCGATGGCAACTACTTACAAACTATTTGAACAGAGTTGAAGATCGTTAGGTTAGGTAAACACCTGAGCAATCAGATCGAGAAAATGCTGATTGAGGAGGAAAAAAAAATGACGCAAATCTTACTATGTGATGATGTTGTTGCTGCTAGTAATGTTGCTGCTACTCTGTGGCTACTGCAGTTGCTGCTCGCGGCCCTGCCCAACGGCAAGCCGATGGCTGGCGGCAAGCGCGCGGGACCAGAGGGAGGGTGCAGGTGGCTTAGGGTTAGGATTTTGTACTTCCCCTATTTATTTCCCTTTAAGTACTATATAAGGGTCGAGGGGGGAACCGCTCGCGTCTGTTTGCGGGTGAATAGTGCCCCCCGCGATTACTGTTCCCTCATGGGATTTTTCTTTTCTTTTTTTTATCTAACTATATATATAGGTATATATATATTCCCTTATATAAACTTAAATAAAAATCTAAATAAATCTTTAAAAATCAAAAATATCTTTTAGATAATTAAATATATAATTCTACCTAATATAACATTTATTTGATATATGCTGGTAGTAGAAATCATAAGCAAACACCAAAAATACTAAAAATAAATAAAATTCCTAAATATTTTCTAAAATTCAAAAAGTCATTTTCTAAATATTTAGTACAAGATTGTGTACCAATTACCTATGTGTGCAAATAGGGTAGCAATACTTACTACCTTTAATATAAAATAAATCTAAATAAAATAAATCAAGTGTATTAAAATAAATCAAAAATACTATAAAAAATATTAATTAAGATTAATAAAAAAAACCTATAAATGTTAGGTGGATTACAGCAGGAGCATCAGTTGGAGCTGCGGCTGGATCAAGGGCTGGAACAGTATCGGGTGGAAGTGGAGGCTGAGGGTTGTAGAAGCATGAAAAATCTTAGCAGAAGACATCCCTTTGCCACAGCGCAGAAGAGACAAAAGACTGAGGCTCAGTGCTAAAAAGACAAAACAGAAGATATGGAGAGAAGTCCCTTCATTATCATGTCTACCTAAGTCTATTACAGACACATCAAGACCATACATGAGGGCCTAATTCTGTTTTTCTATAAATAAACTAGTACAGATTCGACAAAAGCCTAGAAGGATCTACAAGGGATACAATCTTCATCGAAGTGCAGCCTTCCTTCTTCTCGATACACATGCTGGATGATTGACCTCCACCAAAGCATGTTCTGATATTCTTGTGGGCACAGCCTCTCAGAAGCATATCAGCAACCCAGCACTTTAAAGAAGCCAGAGCCTTCAAGCCAGAGGCGCCGCTAGCTGCCTGTGCCAACCTCAGAAACAAGATGGTGGTAGGCCCCCTTCCCCTTCTTTTATTCCAGAAGCCAATGTCTGCACTCCAAAGGCGTAGCTATCTGCCTGCGCCAATCCCAGACGCGTAAGGGTGTCATACCTTTCCCTTTGCAGCCAACGCCTTCACTATTCAGAAGCGCAGCTACTTACCTGCATCTGTATGAGGCGCAGGATGGTGATATTCTCACACCATCTCTATTCCCACAGTGTAGTCATCTGCTTCGGATCAGGAGCTTAAGTCACTTCTCTACAAGAGACTTGGGAACTCCCATCGCAACCAATACAAGTCAACATGTCGCTCCAAAAGTACAGTAACCTCGCCAACCAGAAGCAGAAGCCTACTTGTCGCCTACAGCACAATGACTCTGGTAGCCTGAAACACAGCTTCATAAGTTGCTCTATACGTACAGAAGTCTCATCGTCATTCGAAGCTAAGTCCACTCGTCGCCTGAAAGCACAGAGGTTCTATCATATCCAAAAGCACGGTCTACTCGTCGCCACGGAAGCACAGCAGCACTTAGTCCTCACCAGAGATGCAAGAAGTGTGGATCCACCCCCAATTGGTTTATTTAAACTGCCTCTTGCAGAGAAGATTGGGATTAAATCATGATTGATAGCATATCAGATTGATTTAAATCTTAAACGAGGATCAATTAGACTCCAAATCTAAGATGAAATCCTAAGATTTACTCGACTGTATCCGAACAAGTAAATCGGTACGAGCCACGTGGCACCTCCTTCGATTATGTTTATAACCACCAGAGATCTTTTTTGAGGTAAATCTCGATGTCCGCCACGTGTCAGCACCGCAGAAGCCTGCACCGTGCAATGACGGCAGATTCTTTAATATCTCAGGAACCCTAATGCACATTGCATATGTGCTCGGTTCTCTATAAATAGAAGGAGTTCTACTTTCACCAAAGCATCGATAGACAGAGGAAAATTGACAATCTTCAAAGGAGCAGTGATCTCCATCTACGAAGAGTCGACCATCCTTATCCACCTATCAACCAAAGAACCAACCAACCAACCATCTTCAAGGGATCTTCTCATCCAGACAGCCTCTTGATCGGTGACCCCAGAGTCCCATCAAAGGTGCCAGAGAGCCATAACAAGATTGATTCATCGTCAGATCGTCAATGGAGTAAAGGAGCCATTGCAGTGCTCGATCTCCGCCATCACACTTTTCCAGAAACCTCTTCTCCCTGTACTTAGAATATCCTGTTTAGGACTTCCTTCTTTGTACACAGATACCTTATACGTTCAATAAAGCAAAACATTCATTCAACCTTTTGTTAAGTCGAACAAAATGGCGACTCTGCTGGGGAATACCTTCTCCTTCAACGAGAAGGTGGTGACGCAATCTGATGACAACTTGCTGGAAGCTTCTCAAGATATGCTGGTCGTACGCTTCGACCAGCAGGCTTTTGAATATCTTCTCTCTGATAAAAAGTAGAAGACTTCGAAGTGGTTCGTACAACCGAAGAAGACTCAACGTGTCGGGAGGCCTAAGGTGGCTATAGCCAGCAGCACGATGGCGGGAACTGCGTCTTAGGACCCCCTCAACGTCAAGGCCACAGAGAAGATCCTGGCTGCTACAGCCTTATCCCCTCGCCCGATTCCCATCCCGGGAAAGCATGGCGAAGAAAATGATGGTTCCATGGTTGATCTGACGAAGGAACGATGCCGAAGGAAGCGCACACCGGTCTAACCCCTCACGACGGGAGTATTGCCGGCAAGGAGATCTGTATTCGACAGAATCGCTTTTCCTTCAGGTAAACCTTCGACGGACTCTGAATACTACTCACCCGCTGGGGGTATTAGAAAGAGATCCCAGGTAGCTCGTGCTTCGTATAATAAGCGTATGACACCAACGGCAGACCAGAGTCCCGTGTTGACAGTAACACGCGCAGCTGATAGAAAGCTATACAAGACTGGCTCTCGTGCTCCGATGCCTCAACCAGTCGAACCTTTCTCCCACTGGGGTACTCCTGTACGTAAGCCAAGCCAGGGGTACTTTCCACGGAAAGGGAGCCACTCGAGCAGCATCCCCGCATGAGCGACAAGAGGCTTCCTCGCCAGACCCACTCTGACCGTGCTTACATGCAGCTTCCCTGTATGTACAATAGGAGTGCTACGACAGAAGATCCAACCCTCTCCCAGGCAGAAGAAGAATCCGTGGCACAAGACGTACCTAAATCTAGGCACTCTTGTACCCAGATTACCATCAACTGCAGTTGTCAGCAGATGGCTACGCCATCGTCGAGCAGGCGCTCAGTCTTCCTGAGACTCTACCCCATGCCGACTCCATGCCAGAGGCCTAACAGGGGGTCGGTGAGACATAAAGAAGACGAGCCATGCATTGCCACATGCTATGCGGTACAGGGTTCCAGAGCTTTCAAGGATTCCTTCCAGAATCCTTCCATATTGATTGCCAAACCGAAGAGGAGGTCAGAGAACAAAAAAGTTAAGGTACTCGATGCAGGTGTGTTCCAAGGCACTCGTTCCAAATCTGCATTGGGTGCTTTGTCAAAAACTGGGGGTAGCCAGCCTCCTACCATACATAACTATCCTGTGTTCCAATCTGACGAGGCACAATATGACACGGATGTCTCCATTGGCACAGCCAGTCACCAGACCGGGGGTAGCAACCATACTGAGTTCGAAGAAGATCACAATCTTACGGTATATCGTCAAGGCAGCGAGACTCAGGCGTCTGAGCCAGAAAGTGAAGGATCTACGGCTCCCTCGAGTCACCCTCACACTCGATCTGTCTTCATGGTCGACGGCAATGAGGAAGACAACAATGAAGCTCTCATGCGTATCGATGTCCTCGAGACGAAGTTGGATACGCTGACGAATACCATGAAGACCTTGTCATCGGTCATAATCGACCTCAAGAGTAGCATGGCCCTCGTACCTCTATACTTGTGCGTGATCTGCCAACCAATGACGAATCCAACAAGTTGCCTGCAGCCAATCAGGCAGGACCGTCCTCGTCTACTCCATCGGCTATAGGCTCCACAATGTCGGCCGAGATACAGTAGGCCACCAAGGAGCTGTATGCTCGTCATAATACCAAGGAGAAGCAAGCAACACTCCGGAAGATGGGGATCCTGCAGCCATACCCTGCCGAGTGGGACAACATCGTCTATCCTCCCAAATACAATCCGTAGACACTTATACCTTATGAAGAGAAGGGGTCTCCCCGACAATACTTGAGGTACTTTGCCTCAGTAATGGGGCACCTACCAAAGGATGACGCCCTTCTGTCCAACATATTGATAGGAGCCCTGCAGGGGTTAGCCTATGAGTGGTTCTACAGTCTTTCGGACGACTGCATCTCGTCATTTGGAGACCTGAAGATACGCTTCGTGGACCGATTCTACAAAGGAGGCATGGGTATGACCATGTCGACCCTCATAAAAATTGTCCAGAGGAAGAAAGAGCCTATCCGTGCATACATCGAGCGCTTTCGCCAGGCAGCCCTCAGATTACCACACGGTATGCCCGAGCCCATGCTTATAGACTCATGTCGCAAGAACATGCCGCCCGCTATAAAATTGCGGCACAGTGCTCCCTGCACGGAGTGGACGCCTTTTATTACAGAGGCAGATGTCGTACAAAGGAAAGCTCAGGACGCGCATCTCCTGGGGCTACACTTTTCTGCACCTAAAGACAAGGGGAGACGCTCGTACAGCAATAACCCCAAAGACGAAAAAGACAAGCAAGCCATGACCGTCAATATCTCTAATGTTTTAGCAGCTGCGAACCCCAAGTCTGCAGAAGCACAGAGGCCGAGGAAGACTTACTCCTTCAATGATGAGGATATGCTGGAACTCTTCGAAATGCTTACGAAGAGTGGCAAACTGTCCATCCAGCCACCCAGGTGTCCTGAAGAAGTAGGAAAGGTGGACCATCCCAAGTACTGCATTATCACCAGTACATCCATCACTTAACACAGGATTATTATGTGTTGAAGGGACAAATTCAGTGCCTCATTAACGCCAATATTATATCGTTGGATTACAAAAAAAAGACCGTCATGGCGAACATGGTTAGTCTCCTGTCTGAGTGTTGTCCAGCAGCAAAGGCACAGCGTGACGTCATTTCTGTCCCCGACGTGGCAGTAGAAGTGGTCAATCCTCTATCAGTATCGGGTTACGAGTAAGAGGACACCTAGTACTCTGATGACAGAGCCGTTCGGGGCCTCAGGGAAACGCTATCCGCCAACATGGTCTTTCTAAACCCTTAGTCGAGGACAAAGACCAAGTGTTCGAGTGCCTCAAAGACAAACCCTGGGCGCAGCGCTTAGGATCCCAATGGGAGTAGTATTTTGAGGAGCGCAAACCCCCAACGAAAGATGAAGTCGTCCAAGTCGAATTAGAAGATGAGGCCTCACCTAAGCCCATCTTTATCAGCAGAAGTCTAACGGATGATGACAGGCAATCCCTGATACAGCTCATCCGTGAGTATATCGTCGTCTTTGCCTGGTGCTACGAAGATATGCCAGGGCTAAACCCGCAAGTAACCGTGCACCGCCTCAATATCCTGCCCCATGTTAAATCAGTCAAGTAACAACATAGACGGTTCTACCCCAACATTATGGATGCTATTGAGGAGGAGGTCGACAAACGCATTGAGAGCGGCTTCATCCGCGAAGAGTAGCATCCAGATTGGGTCACAAATGTCGTCCGTGTCACTAAGAAGAACGGAAAGATATGAATATGTATAGACTTCAGAGATCTCAATTCGTTCTGTCCTAAAGATGAGTTCTCTCTCCTAATTACCGACGTGATGATTGGCAACACATGTGGCTTCGAGCGTATGTCCTTTATGAATAGATTCTCTGGCTACAACCAGATCAAGATGCTCCCCGAAGACGAAAATTATATGATATTCTGAACTCCGAAGGGGGTGTATTGCTACACAGTAATGCCTTTCGGATTAAAGAATACGGAAGCTACCTATCAAAGGGCTATGAGTACCATATTCCGCAAGCATCTCCAGAAGACGGTAGAGTGTTATGTTGACGACATCGCCGTCAAAAACAAGTACAAATCCAACTACTTGGATGATCTACGGACGATGAATCCGACCAAGTCCTTCCTGGGCGTTTGCAACGGCAAGTTCTTAGGCTTCATCATCACAGCAAAAGGGATTCATATCGACCCGGAGAGACCAAAGCAATTCTTGACATGGCACCTCCTAGAACCTCCGAGAGCTTCGAGCTTTGTAGGGGCGATTGGCGTATATAAGGAGGTTCATAGCAAATCTCTCTGGTAAATGTCAACCCTTCACCAGACTAATGAAGAAAGGGGTCACTTTTGAATGGACCAAAGAGTGCCAGAGCGCATTCGACGACATCAAGAAGTACCTCTCCAACCCTCCTGTGTTGGTAGCCCCAGTCGTGGGGAAGCCCTTCCTACTGTACGTTCGAGCCATGGATCATTCTTTTGGTGCCTTATTAGCCTAAAATAATAAAAAAGGCAACGAACAAGCAATATATTATCTCAGCAGGACCATGATTGGAGCCGAGCACCGGTATAATACTGTTGAGAAGGAATGTCTCGCCCTCCTTTTTGCCATCTAGAAGACACGGCATTATTTAAACGGATAGATGATCCATGTGGTATCCAGGATCAACCCTCTTAGAGTCCTTATGACCAAGCCAGGGGTACTGAATTCATGACTAGCCACATGGGCAATCCTCTTGACTCCTTACGATATGGTGTTCATCCCACAGAAGGCAGTCAAAGGCCAAGCATTGGCAGATTTCCTGACATCTCATCCGGTGCCAGAAAAGTCAAAACTTTACGAAGAAATCCCCGATAAAGTACTGGAGTCCAACACAATTTCGGACAACTCAGTATGGCGTATGTTCTTTGACGGAGCCTTAAAAGCGAGGCCAAAGGGTGAAATCGTAGTAGGGGTCAGGATCGTCCTTGTTACTTCGAACGGCCCAGTTATCAATCATGTATATTCTCTCACGAAGTCATGCACCAAAAATGCTGCAGAGTATAACACCCTCATCATCGGACTCCAGCTCGCCAAACAGCTGGGGGTTGACTACATCGAGGCCTATGGAGACTCAAAATTGATCATCAGTCAGGTTCGGGGTCAGTACGAGGTTCGACATGAGAACTTGATCCCTTACCACCAGGTGGCAATCGACATTATCTCTACCTTCACAGGATTCTTTATAGAACATGTCCCACGGTTGTAGAACTTGGAGGCCGACGCACTAGTCGGTCTCGTTGCCTATTTGGCTGCCCCTATTGGATCTCATCATACCATTTCATTAACGGACCGGAAGTTAGTCTGTCCAAAGAATGCCCTGCATGCATGTCAGAACTACTCGTTACAAGTAGGAACGGATGAAGGCACCAAGGATTGGCAGTTCCCATTATAGACTATGTAATCTATGGGATTCTGCCTGAAGACACAAGAGAAGCAGCTTCTGTCAGGAGGCGCTCACTCTGTTTCTTTTACGATTCGGCCACCACAATGCTATATCGTCGCGTATACGACGAACTTTTTTTACGCTGCTTGTCTCATACAGAGGCACAAGAAGCACTCAGAGAAGCGCAAGATGGAACCTACGGAGCCCACCAGCCGAGCCCCAAGCTACAAAATCGGTTGTGCCGTATGGGCTATTACTGGCCCACTATGATGGCAGATGCTATTGAATATACAAAGAAATATTGGGCGTGCCAATTCTATACATATTTCATCCATCAACCTTCAGAATATTAGCACCCAACGGTGGCCTCGTGGCCATTCGAAGCCTGGGGTGTGGATATCGGGGGGCCAGTCAGTCCATCCTCTTCCAAAGGACACCGGTTCATCCTCGTCATTACAGATTATTTCTCCAAATAGACGAAAGCAGTACCATTGGTAGAGGTAAAGACTTCTAACATGATCAGTTTCATCAAACATTACGTTATTTACCGCTTAGGAGTTCCCAGAAGGATCATTCACGATAATGGTCCTCGGTTCGTAAGCCATACATTCTACCGGTTCTACGATAAAAGCCGAATTCAAAATATGTCATCAACAGCTTACAACCTGGCAACTAATGGATTGGCTGAGGTATTCAATAAAACCATTGTCAAACTCCTCAAAAAGGTCGTCTCCTCTAACAAACGTGACTGGAATGAGAAGTTAGGCAAATGTCTATGGGCCTACTGTACAACTGTTCATACTCCTACAGGCAGTACACCATTCTTCTTGGCCTATGGGAGCGAGACTGTCCTCCCCTTGGAGATTCAAATCTCATCCTTACGGGTAGCCATTACTAATCAGTTAACCATTGAAGACAATCAACACAGGTAGTTACAAGAGCTAGAAGTGTTGGATGAAAAGTGCTTGCTCTTGCAGCAAAGGATTGAGCTTTACCAATCTCGCATCTCTGGAGCCTTCAACAAAAAGGTCCACAAAAGATCCTACCAGGTGGGCGACCTCATCTTAGCAGTACGAAGACTGATGGTAATAACCCACAAGACGGCTGGGAAGTTCGAGCACAAGTAGGAAGGACCGTTCGTTATAGAAACGTTGTACTCCAATAGTGCTTATCAGCTAGCGAAGCCTAACGGAGACATGGTAATGATGCCCATCAACGGCAAGTTCCTAAAGAAGTATTACGTCTGAAGACAGAACCAACATAGGCACCCACATCCCCTGAAAAGGGTGCCCATGATTTCTGGTATGGGGATCTCTCGCTCTCCCTCATATATATTCTCTCAAGTAGGTGAAGCACTTCACGTCCATATTACCTCTGGATTGCTCCTCTACGCCTGAGTGGTCGTTTTTCTTGCATCAGTTCTATGATTATTTCGGCAGTCTAGAAAATATTTCACGTCCATATTACCTCTGGATTGTTGTTCTATACCCCGACAAAGATCAAGCCTACCACGTCCATATTTTCTCTGGTCAGACAAATCCATTATGAAAGTTCCCTCTTTATTCTGGAGATAAAAGAAAAGGAAACAAGAAAGCTTATACATATAAAACATGTAGCTACAAAGACCTATTACAGACTCTTCGTAGTTACATACACAGAAGGAACAAAAAAGCTAAATTTATGGTATAAGCTCTCAATAGCGTGGGCGAGGCAGTGACAGAGACAATCACTTTCTGGTTAAAAGGAAGACATTGCCCGAAGCTGCTACTGGCCCAAGCCAGGGATAAAGACCAGCACTGGACTCTCTTATCTCTCCAGCTGGCCGGCGAGAGAAACCACAGCACCAAGCCTTGCTATTCCTCGGTCATAATGGCAACCAATCCTAACCCAGGAAGCAGAGGTCCGAGACGCATTGACGCCCACGACATCTAGGATGCGGGACGTCTTGAGATCCAATGGTAGTTCTACTACAGCTTCTTTGGAGTAAAAGATTTGTCATCGACTGCCGTCTCAAGCAAACTCTAGGGTCGTCAGAAGCTGAACATCAGGCAAACAAAGCCATTATTGAAGAAGCTGAGTCTTCTTTTGAAGGAGGACAGTCCTTTATGTAGGCTGTTCGTGTGGTCTAAGCATGAGCCAGACATCGGTCAGAAGGAAGCTTACACATGACAGATGGCAGTACTGCGAGTGACCAAAGAAATGTGACTCTAAACCCCCTATGTTAAAGAGATTTGCGATCCCTACAAAGACGCAAGAGGCTCCAATATCAAGAAGCCATCACGCAGCTTATACAGTCCTGACGCGTGTTCATGCTTCTGTTCAAAGTATGCCGAGCTTGACTCAAGTTCGGGACACTTTGAAGGGGGTCTTGTGGAAGCCTAAAAAATCTCAGCTGAAGACATCCCTTTGCCACAACGCAGAAGAGACAAAAGGCAGAGGCTCAGTGCTAAAAAGACAAAATAGAAGATATAGAGAGAAGTCCCTTCATTATCATGTCTACCAAAGTACAGACACATCAAGACCATACAAGAGGGACTAATTCTGTACTTCTACAAAGGAACTAGTATAGATTCGACAAAAGCCTAGAGGGATCTACAAGGGATGCTATCTTCATCGAAGTGCAGCCTTTCTTCTTCTCGATACACACACTGGAGGATTGACCTCCACCAAAGCATGTTCTAATATTCTTGTGGGTGCAGCCTCTCAGAATCATATCAGCAACCCAGCACTTTGAAGAAGCCAGAGCCTTCAAGCCAGAGACGCAGCTAGCTGCCTGCGCCAACCTCAGAAACAAGATGGTGGTAGGCCCCCCTCCCTTTCTTTTATTCCAGAAGCCAGTGTCTGCACTCTATAGGCGCAGCTATCTGCCTGCGCCAATATCAGACGCGCAAGGGTATCATACCCTTCCCATCGTAGCCAATGCCTTCACTGTTCAGAAGCACAACTACTTATCTGCGTCCGCATGAGGCGCAGGATGGTGATATGCTCAAACCATCTCCATTTCCATAATGCAGTCATCTGTTCCGGATCAGAAGCTTAAGTCATTTCTCTACAAGAGACTTGGGAACTCCCATCACAACCAATGCAAGTCAACCTGTCACTCCAAAAGCATAGTAACCTTGCCAATCTGAAGCACAAGCCTACTTGTCACCTACAGCACAGTGACTCTGGTAGCTCAAAATACAGCTTCATAAGTTGCTCTATATGTACATAAGTTTCATCGTCATTCGAAGCTAAGTCCACTCGGCGCCTAAAAGCACAGAGGTTTCATCGTCTCCAGAAGCACGGGCTACTCATCACCACAGAAGTACGGTGGTACTTAGTCCTCACCAGAGGCACATGAAGCGTGGGTCTACCCCAATTGGTTTGTATAAACCTTCTCTTGCTGAAAAGTGTAGGATTAAATTATGATTGATATCATATTAGATTGATTTAAATCTTAGACGAGGATCAATTAGACTCCAAATCTAAGATGAAACCTCAAGATTTACTCGGCTATATCCGAGCAAGCAAATTGGCACGTGCCACGTGTCACCTCCTTCAAATATGTTTATAACCACCAGAGATATTGTTTGAGGGGAATCTCGATGTCTGCCATGTGTCAGCACCACAGAAGCCCGTACCATACAATGACGGCAGATTCTTTCATATCTCAGGAACCCTAATGCACATCGCATACGTGCTCGATTCTCTATAAATAGAAGGAGTTCTTCTTCCACCAAAGCATCGATCGATAGAGGAAAATCGACAATCTTCAAAGGAGCAGCGATCTCCATTTACGAAGAGTCGACCACCCTCATCTACATATCAACCAAAGAACTAACCAACCATCTTCAAGGGATCTTCTCATCCAGATTGCCTCTTGATTGGTGACCCCAGAGTCCTATCAAAGGTGCTAGAGAACAATAGCAAGGTTGATTCGTCATCAGATCGTCAACGGAGTAAAGGAGCCACTGCAGTGCTCAAACTCCACCGTCACACTTTTTCAGAAACCTCTTCTCCCAGTACTTAGAATATCCTGTTTAGGACTTCCTTCTTTATACACAGATACCTTATACGTTCAATAAAGCAAAAAGTTTATTCAACCTTTTGTTACATCGAACAATGGTACTTTCTATATCTAGTCAGCTCAGAAGGTGACCCAGAAACAGGACTGATGTCTAAGTCGATTCCAAATCTCTAGAAGATCATCGCAAGATGTAGAGGGTATAGAAGGTTTTTTCCTGCCCTTCGACAACTAATGATGCTTGAAATGACAGTCTTTGGAACAAAAAAGTGACTCTAAAGTGAATATGATATATAGCTGACATCTCTAAGAGCGTGACCTCAACAGTAGATCTTATCTTATGGAGAAAAATAGAATAAACAATACGATGGAGTTCACAAAAGTTTTGGTTAAGGTGCTTTGCGTACAACCGAGACCGAGGAATCGGACCAGGATGACACATAGCGACCTTAAGAGAGTCAAGGGTCATATCGTAAGGAAATTGAACTTTGTTTATCTCAACTTAAGCTTCACCGTTGTCCATCATATGGAAGTACTCACTCAAGTCAGCCGAGTTAAACTCAAGTTCCTTTCCAGCGATGCAAGAATAAGTATTGTCGCCTGCTTCTTGCAGATTGCAATAAAATATGTGGATAGCATTTTCATAAATATCACTAGACACTTCAAGAAAATCTTGGAGTCCTAAATTTTCAAAGGTATATGCATATTCAGATATGACAGTAAAATTGATCAATTTTTTGGGGCAAATTTCCCGCTATCGAAATTGTCTAAACCAAGATTCCAATGTTTTCGAAGTTGGAAACAAGTTCTAGACGAAATCCTCTTTGTCGTTGGGACCAGCAGGACTAAACAAATTAACAGGTTCGTACTCCGAACTATAGGATCAAGCCGCGGAGTCTCTCTTCTTTCTCTTGAAGAGTTTGGGAGCCATAGAAATTGAAATATAGAAAGGAAAGATATACATCTAGGAGACAACGGAAAAGAGTAGGGAACATCTTCTTTGAACCGCTAGAACCGAGGAAGATGAAGTTTGAAGCTTTGGAAGGGGGTAGCCAAAAACTAGGGTTAGATTTTGGAGTGCTCAGGTAGGCTAGAATATGAAGAAGATGATTTGAAAATGATTAGGGTCGGCTAAAATGTTGATGTCTTTATAAAAGATCGCGATCGAGTTCGGTCCAAAATCAGTCAGAACTCGGGCCGAGTTCTGTCCGAGTTCGGCTAACCTGAATTCCCATTCATTTTGTGTGTAATAAATGATAAACTTACTTAATAACTTTTAACTCTTCAATTTAATAAAAATCAATTGCTTTGGGTTAGCTGTAGGGGCCGGATCCCAGCTAGCGGTAGTCCGAAGGCTAGTATACCATGTCACTTCAGGCTATTTACACCTGTATGACAGAATGGTCCTTTCGGATTGTACCCAAAATAACTTTAATTAATAAATCTCGAAATATCAAGTTTTAATTAATTTTATTAATCATAACACATTATGAGTCAAAAAATTCAAGTATGCCTAACTCGTGACGCAGATAATTAAAACGATCTTTAGCTAACGATTTTGTAAAAGTATCTACTAATTGATGATCTGTGTCAATAAATTCTAAGCAAATATCCCCGTATTGTTGGTGATCATGTAAAAAGTGATGACGTATCTCTATGTGCTTTCTGCGTGAGTGTCAAACAGGGTTCTTAGTCAAGTTAATCGTACTAGTGTTATCACTGTAAATGGAAATCTTTGTGTAGTACAGATTATAGTCTTTTAGGGTTTGCTTTATCCATAATATTTGTGCACAATAATGTCCTACGGCGATATACTCAACCTCAGTTGTTAATAAAGCTACAAAGTTTTACTTCTTGCTAAACCAGGAGACTAAATCTTTTTCTTGGAAATGATACGTACCACTGATACTT
This sequence comes from Iris pallida, assembly GCA_029216955.1. NCBI lineage: Eukaryota > Viridiplantae > Streptophyta > Magnoliopsida > Asparagales > Iridaceae > Iris > Iris pallida. Next base: position 281,427 of record JANAVB010009267.1, read on the forward strand.
TTACGATCTACTTTGCATCCAGCAAAATCATTATCTGAATAACCGATTATGTCAAAAGATATGGTTTTGTGTAAAACCCCAAGAAGTTTTTATATTATTTTATTTATTTATTTATTTGGCTTAAATAGGATTTTATGAAATTTGTGAGTATCTTTAAATTAAATACTTATTATTATAGATGACCTTAGCCATGGTTGAGTTTGAATATGCAAGACGACTAAAAATTATGGCATGCCTAGCATTATTGGGTGCTTTAACTAGCATGCTAGCCATGTTAGGAGTGACATGGTCATATAGTAGTCCCTTGCATGTTAACCATTCAAATCATGGAACAAGTCGTAATTTTTATTTAAATAATTAGTAAGAAAGCCTTTATGACTTTTTAGGAGACCCGGTTGCACCAAACCTTCCCAAACCTCTTCCAAGCCGAACCCAACCCTATGTAGGCATGTTGGACATTAATAAATATTAGTAATTATATTTATTTGTATTTTTTCAGATTTTATAGTGTAATTACATAGATACAATTAAATAGTTCTATATTAGGAAACCCCTTTTTAAATCCTCAATCCAATCAACTAACCAACTCACCAAACAACAAATCATGCCAAGTGGACCCCCACCATGTTAATTTCGGCCAAGCAAACCCCCCATGGCTAAATGCATCAAATTAAATAGGATTTAAATCCTAGATTGCTTAAAATTTATTTAAGGATATGTTAAATATACCAACTTATCCCAAACCTTAACCAAATCCTAATCTTTTCTTTCCCCACCTTGTGGCCGACCACTTCTCCCTATCCCCTCTCTATTTTTGGCAGCAATCCCCCACCTCATAGCCTCCACACATCATCCCTTCATTATACATCTTTCCCTCCTTCACAACAACTCATCTCCTCCACCACACATCCATCCAACCCCTCAAAACAAACCCTAAAAAAACTCCATCCCCCCATCCAACCCTCTATAGCCATTATCAAATCTCCCATACTCATCAAGAGAGGTTTAGCAAGTGAGGATACCGGGAAAGATTGGAGCTGTGGTGAAGAGAAGTCATCACCACCCTTTCTAGCAAGGATCTTTGGGAAGAACCCTAATCTTTTCTTCTAAAAACCTTTGCTAAAATTTTGTAGAATATATGTTATTAAATCTGTAAAAATTATATTTTGATGAATTTTGTTATATTTATTCATCCATAAAAGTTCCATGTATTATAGGCATAATATCCATGTTCCGGTAGGGTCAAATTAACACCATTGTGAATGAACTACTAGTTATTGATGCCTATTCTTGAAACTGAATTTTATGTGAATTCATATACATAAATTAAGATTTTTAAGTATTTTTCCATGAATTTAGAAACTCAATTCTGGTTGAGAAAATTATAGGTCAAAACTAGCTAATTTCGGGCGACCTGCTGACCTAGAATGACCCGAACTTGTAGTATAATCTTACCCTTGTATCTCTAATATTATTCTGAAAAATAAAGTATTTTAATTCTATTTAAATTATATTTTTGGATTATTTTATCAATTATGAGTAATTAACTATGTTCCGGACAAGTTTCGGGCTAACTAGCTAACTTAGTAATCAACTAGTCATAAATTGCCTTTAGAAACATTAATTATGTAATTTTAGAGTTAATTCTATATAAAATTAGTTTAAATAATATTTTAATGATTTTTATATGATTTCTAAGTATAGTATTGAAGTAGGGGCATAACTGACTAATTGGAAGTTAGAAACCCAAAAACTGTGTTCGGTGTCTCGTGGAGCCTGTATGTGATTGTATAGGTCTAAAGGATCCCACGAGAAATTGAATATAATCTTAAAATATTATTTTGACTAAATAAGTCATATTGTAAGTTTATGAGTAGTGGCTTAATTTAGTTAATTAATTATCTAGGAGCGTCGGGTTCCAGAGACGTGGACACGGGAACGAAACTTCATCCTCACATCGCAGAACCAGGCAAGTATACCTTGCCAACTTGTACAGTATAATTTATATGCATGTTCATCATCTCGCTATGGTTCTTTATCTTACATTCGTGATTGCTTTACTCTATGTCTAGTACACTCATCCTGATATAGTTTTACTTTACATGTTTCTAGTTGCCGGCACATTCTCGTTCCTTTCTGTTATGATACTTCTATCTGTTATACTGTGTTAGTTTCATATGTATTCCTTGATAGAGTCGTCTAGTCCTACACCACGATTCCCTCGACTTGATTATAACTTGAGACTTGACTTGACATGACTTGAGTAGGACGACTTTGATTCTATAGATCGTGAGTACTTACCTTGACTACGGTCTATAGGATTTTATACTAGGATTGGCTACTGTCTTGGTCGTGAGTACTTGCCTTGACTGCGATTGAGACACTATAGATTGTGAGTACTTGCCTTGACTACAGTCTATAGCTTTGACCTATTAGCCATTTCTAGTATGGCATGCCAGTGTCTTAGGATCATTATGTTTAGATCTTGTGTCTTAGTTCATCTTGTCTCGTTGGATACCCTTGATTGTTCTTTACTTCTCTGTATATTAGTACTGTTACATGTTGGCTTGTATATTATGTATCTTGCTAGTCCTCTGAGGACCTGATAATCTCTTCAGATTTAGCGACTGCATGGAGTTAGTTAGCAGTAGGATGGTAGAGGATTGCGATATACGATACAGGTATTTGCTTGTGATATTCTTTATTATCCTTTCGTGCTTTATATTCAGTACCATGATATTTCCTGCTTATTTTATAGACTCATATCATTCTTAGAGTCTAATCGGACAATATGCTAATGGGCTGCAGACCAACCCATACTTGTTCATTCTTGTTTTATATGATTCATGTGGATTGAGATATAGTTTAGATTAGACATGATACCCATGACCTTGACAGCTTATACGTACTCGAGTCGGGCTGGAGTCCGCTCGATACGTAGCTGGCTTGCTCACGAGCTCGCGTCCGAAAAGCGGGTACGGATCGTAACATTTTGGAATACCATAAGTCGACTGTAGAAGTTCCCTTAAGGTATCGAAAGATACGCTTAACGGCACATAGGTGTGTTTCCTTAGGATTAGCTTGATATCGTGCATATATGCAAACACTAAACATAATATCAGGACAACTAGCAGTTAAGTATAATAAACTACCAATCATACCTTGATACTTACACTGGTCTACTGGTTTGCCACTTTCATCAATGTCAAGCCGTGTTGATGTAGCTATTGGTGTGATGATAGGCTTTATATTATCAAAGTCGTACTTCTTCAGTAAATCTTTCGTGTACTTGGCTTCGTTGATGAATGTTCCCTACGAGTGTTATTTGATTTGCAATCCTAAGAAGTAGTTGAGATCGCCCATCATACTAAACTCATTCTGCATACACTTAGCAAAATCTTGACAAAGTTTTTCGTTAGTAGAGCCAAATATAATGTCATCTACATATTTGTACAAGTAAAATATTGTCATATGAAGACTTGATAAATAAAGTAGTATCAACCCTTCCTTTTAAAAAATATTTTCAAGTAGGAAGGCACTTAGGCGTTCATACCAAGCACGCGGTGCTTGTTTGAGTCCATATAGTGCTTTCCTAAGTTTGAAGACGTGATCAGGTTTTTGAAAATCTTCAAAACCAGGGAGATGTTTAACAAAAACTTCTTCTTTCAAAAATCTATTTAAAATACACTTTCACGTCTATTTGAAAAAAGTTTGAAATTATGAAAATAGTAAATGCACAAAACATGCGAATGGCATCTATTCTAGAAATAGAAGCATATGTCTCGTCATAATCAATCTCTTCTTCTTGATTATAAAATTGTGCCACTAGACGTGCTTTGTTGCGTAGAACTTGTCCATCCTCACTCAATTTATTCGAAACACCCATTTGGTACCAATTATTGGTTGACCAATAGGTTCAGAACAAGTTCCCAAACTTGGTTTCTCTCAAATTGTTAAGTTTCTCTTGCATGGCGTCAATCCAAAACTCATCATTAAAAGCATATGCTACTATCTTAGGTTCTACTTGAGAGTTAAAAGCAACATTAGCGGCTACATTAATATCTCTAGTAGAAGAAGAACACGTACCTACTCCTTTAGATACATCACCTATTACGAGTATCTCTGGATGGTCTGGCATGAATTTTATTCTATTAGGTAGACTTTCTAGATAGCCCTCGTTGGTAGCAGTATCTTCAGGTATCTTGGATTTATTCTATATATCTTCATCATTATTGTCGCTAGATCATATCTCTCTTGAATGTAATCTCTGGGAGTCCTTTTACCAGTTTTTAGTATATAGCCGTGAGATAGTGTCTATATTAGAATGTCCTCGACTCATGTGCCATAGCCAGCTTTCATCTTGGTTGGCTACCAGGCACTTTCATGCATGGTTAGTACTTTCTAAAAAAATATAAATATTGTCTTCCCTAATCCTTTCATATACGGGATTACCAGATGACATGTCATATATAGAACATTTGTCTTTCATAAGTTGATACCATAACCATTATCTGCCAAGTGACTTATGCTCAGTAGGTTATGTTTCAACTCCATGACTAGACAGACATCTTTTATTACCGGATAGGGAGACATACCAACAGTGTCATTACCAATTATATCACCTCTCATATTATTGCCTAAGGAAACATATCCTTCATTTTTCATCAACAGCGTAAATAAAGATGTATCATCAGTCATGTGCCATGAACATCCACTATCGAGTGTCCATTTGCATCTAGCATGAGAGGGTCGAGGGTCCACCTACAAAATGAGTAGATGAATCCTTTGGTACCCATTTCTTCAAGGGTCCTTTTTTATTAGTCTTAGGAATCCAAGCAAGTATGTTTGTGTCAACATGCTTTCTAGCTTTACAGTATTGTGATATGTGCTCGTGTGTTCCATAATATGTGCAAAAGTTTTGAAAATGTGCTCTTTGCTTCTATGTTGACATTATTACGTGCACTTTTTAAACCTATAAGTGAAAGCATAATGTGAGTGACGTACGACTTACATGTTTTCTTTGGTTTAGTCCTCTGAGATGTATGCATTAGGACTAACCTAAAGCGGTGTAACAAGAATAGCCTGTTTGCCTAACTTGATCTCTAACTTTTTAGAGACCGCACACGACTCCTCATATTTGGTAGTTATGTCTAAGAGTCTTTGCTCAGTGACTAAGTGTCTTCTCTTCTCTATGTATTAAAGTTCTTGCACTTTGACATAGACTTTTTCTTTCTTCTCAATATAGTGAGGATAGCCTCATGATAGTCTACTTTAAGCTTAGCTATCTCTTCTGTGTTACCGATAGTAGATGTCTCTTTAATATCTTCAATGAGATTAGACAGTCTAGCTATTTCTGTTGTGTCTGTGCCTTAATCTCTTTGTGAGACTACTTGTACTTGTCTAACACATTTATCTGTTCATCAAGTAGTTCGCTAAAGGCATTTTCTATTTTATTGAAAGTAAAATCATCGTATAGAGGGTTTGAAGATACCTTATCGAAAGCCATTAGACAGACATTTGCAGTGCTACTAGGTCTGTCCTCCTTTTCTTACTCACTAGCCTTACTTTTGTGCCAGATGCTTGTATTAGCATACTTTCGACCGGTTGTAGCTTTTTTTCTTGATCTTGATTGGTCGTACGGACTGCTTTTCTTTGACAATGGACAATTCTTTTTTGTGCCCTGTCTTCTTACATTCGAAGCAAATTGTCTCTTCTTCGTTGCTCTCGTGGATGTCTTTCTTCTTTCGGTTTGAACTCTCAAACTTTAAGAATTTTCTAAAAAAATTGAACAGTAGGGCCTGTTCTTCACCATCAGATGATTCTTCGTTAGAGTCGTTGCATGAGACTCTTCGGGCTTGTGCTTTGAAGCCAATAAATTTCTTTTAGGGAGTATCTTCTTCAAACTCTTGTAAGTCCAGCTCGTGGGTCATGAGCTTGCCCATTAGTGTCTCCAAAGTCATCGTGGTGAGATCATTTCCATCTATGATCACGGTAGCCTTTGGGTTCCAATTCTTAGTTAGAGCCCGTAGCACCTTCCTGATCTTCTCGTGATTGCTGTAATCCTTACTAATAGACTGTAAAGGATTAGTAATATCTAGAAAACGAGTAAACATCTGTGTAATTGACTCACCGGGTTTCATCTTAAAGGATTCACACTCCTTTGTCAGTCTACTAATTTTGGATTCCTTCACTTGGGAAGTTCCTTCATGAGTTACCTCAAGAAATCTCTAAATTTTATTAGTATAGGTAGATACACGATTAAACTCGATTTTGTTAATTGTACATAATAGTTCATTGATGGCACGAGCATCAAGATTAAATGTGTCTTCTCATGCTCCATGTATTTGTCATGTGGTTTGACTTCTAACTCACCATCAACCAGTATTCTAGATGGTTTCATATAACCATCTATGACTATCGACCAAAGATCAAATCGAGTGACTTAAGAAAGAAACTCATTCGTGTTTTCCAATATGTGTAGTTCGTTCTATCAAATAGTGGAAGTCTATTTGTGGATTGCCCTTTACAGTTGAATATAGATTTAACGGTTGCCATAGATATATACTCTCTAGAGTGGCTTATATGTATATATATAACCTGCTTTGATACCAATTGTAGGACCGTTGAGCACCTCTAAAGGGGATGAATAGAGTGTGTGCGTGTGTAGCAGAAATAATCATCTCTTAAAAATTAAGCAGTTAACGACTATGGAAATATAAGAGACAGTGAATAAATGCAATAAAGTAGGAGATAGAGATTCAAACTCAGTGAATACCTTGATGTATACTGGTCTCCCTCTGAGAGGACTACTCCAATCTCGAGTACTCTTACTCGATGTTAATCAAATATTCATAAGCTAAATGAGAGCTTCTAGTCTCTTTACAATACCGTGCTTGGTGACGAGCGCACGACCGACTCCACAAACTTGATTTAAAAAACTAGAACATTTTCTGAATTGCAACCTCTGATACAACTCTTCTGAACCAAAATACTATATCAAACAGAACTGTACTGGCTTTGGCTAAGAGTGGTATTAGACTAGATTTGAAAAGTTTTTGCTCATTTCCAAACACTTTAAATGAATAGATAAGAGAGAGTGAATGAGTAATTTGGAAAGATGAAAATCCTTCTCTATTTATAATGCTTTTCCTGATCGAACTCGGGCAGAGTTCGGATGCATGAATCTCGCAAACGAATGTTGGATACAGATTTGGTGGGAACTAACTTTTAAAAAAGTTCGACCGAACTCAGGCCGAACTTGGACCGAACTTGGTCAGAGTTCGCCCAGAGTTCTGTTAGGTCAGAACTCAAAAAGAATGGGCCAAATTTGTATAGGTTTTGGGCTTTTAGGAATTATGTACTTTTGAATTTAGATAGGTAGGCTTATTTCGATATGTGGACTGAGAATAACCTAAGCCAGTATCAATCCCATACGATCTCACAATATATTTTCTATACCCAATAAAATTGAAAATATAAAATGACTCAATCTTGATTCTAATGCAATTGCTTCTGGATGACGATGCGATGTACTGTGTAGTAGTGGGATGTAGACGTAGTACGACATAGTTGTTTTCTTTATCTGATACTTATAACCTGTAGCAGTTCGTATATTTTGCATATCTACCAAAGTTGTCGTTGACTATCAAAATCAGGTGTGACTATTAGCCAATAGGCCAACAATCCTTTCCCAGGTATAGACTAAGCGAAGTTAGTTGCTGGTCTTGACGGAGTTGCTACTTCTCATTTAGGTATCTTATCATGCTTTTATATTTATTCATTATTTATATATGCTCTTTAGACTTGTTTATGGACCCATGTCATTCTTCGGGTCTAATCGAACATATATGTTATTGGGCCGCAGACCATGGCACATATTGTTCATTCATGATATTATTTATTCTGTGGATTGAAATAGATATGATAGTTGATTGGTAGATAGAGTTAGAAAACTAAAACAACTTACAGGTAATCGAGCTGTGTAAGCCCCCTAGATGTTTAGAGTTATTTATTTTTTATTTTATTTTATAGTTATTAATATATATTTTTTCTACTATTATGTTTATCATTAAATACTCTTTTTGTAGCTTTGATTTTCGGAGCACAAGAAATGTCAATTCAATTTCTCGAAAACCTTGATATGCTTTGATCTAGACAAGTTTATCTCCATTTTGATATATCATGTCGCACTAAAATATGTTTCCCTGTATTCTATTTTTGTCGCAAACTTTCAGGTCAAATTAGGCCAACTTACTATCTACCATAAAACTCGACCTACTTTCCTATTAATTTCGGGACTCAAAATTGATCCAACCCAATCGACCCCATATATGATTTTGACATATTTTGAGCATACTACAAACATAAAATGGTGTCCCACTTAATTGAGTTTCCATGTGCTATTTATTTTCAAATGGCGCACAAGACCCATTTATTTCGGAGTTGAATTCTATTCGGTAAATTGTTTGGATTCAACCCTAGCCCAAACAACTTAGTGGATCCTATCTAGGGTTGCCAAAATAAATTAGAGATATATTTAATTATTTTGGATATTTAATAGCAGCCCACATGCAATAAACCCATGCATCTTTGACCCAATATTCAACCTATCCGAATTTGGAAACCCATTGATAACCATTACTATATTAGTTGATTGGATGACCAAATCTCTACCAAATCAATCCAAACCAAAGCCAAAAAATCTATCATAAACTCCCTCAAAACCTATATTTTTCTTCCCTATTTTTAGTTGCCACCTTCCTCTGCTCTACAAAGTGCATCAAGCCCTCATTGGTCGAGACCTTCAAACCCATAGGCCGACCGCCTCCAAATCTTTCCACACCGACTTCCCGACCTTCGTTTGTCAAGCCAACACCTCCACGACGGTCCTAAGAGACCCCTCTTCAACCCTATCAAGCCCCAGGGGAGTTTTGTCCACGTCGTTTGAAGCCCAACTTGAAGGTTATTTCGAGTCATAATAAAAATTTTGAACCGAGGTTTATCATCTTTGCACATAGGTTTCATCTACTTTTAATGATCTGTTAGCCATGAAACCAATTATAATTTACCCTATATGTCCTCTATCATCTCCATTGTCACCTCACACGGTTCCACTTGGTTTGCTTGTGGCGTTCGTCGCACTAAAATTGGTCCAGGTTGAACCAATTTCAGAGTGCGGGAGTTTTCGACGACTTCTGAATCCTTTCCACCTCAAACAACCCATTGATAAAGACTCTAACACCATTCTTTATCATCTAATAATATCCTTTATTCAGATTTGTAAATATTTCATGTGGTTGTGCTATCGTTTTCATGATACTAGTTTTTTGCACACCGAAACTTGGCTATTTCATCTCTAAACTTCGTATATGTTTTCCACATTTTCGTCAAGTAATATATGATTAAAAAATCATATTTTCTCTGATTAATTCTAATTCTTCCAGAATATTAAATTTCCATATTTTTTTTCATGTCGTTCGATCCTAATTAGTTCAACATATGGCATAATTGTGTACTAGTTGGATATGTTGATTTGATGCTAGTTTTTCTTCAAATAAATATATATTAGATATGTCTAAAAAAATTTCCAAACTATAATGAAATATTTCATGATATAAAAGTATTATTTTTTATGCTAATATGGTAACATATATAGTAGATTTGCTTGCATATACTATTAAGATCTAGTTGGCTAGTTTATGACTAGATTGAGACTATATATAGTATATAATCTTTGTTGTGTATTTTCACATCAAATTCTATTATTTCTAAAATTATTTAGATTTATCTCAGAATTTAAAATGATTGTTTTTATGCACTACTAAAATAAGTCAAATCGGCGACGAATTTAGCGACTCTGGAATAAAATGTCGCTAATATTTTAGAAATTTGTGACATTTTGAAAAAAATATCGCAATACGTCACTGTCAGCGACATTCAGCGACATTTAGCAACTACCTTTAGTATTATGAAAGCTGACGTCGCAGAGTCGTCGGTGAACGTTACTGATTTTTGAAGCATAGCGGTGTTCAGCGACATTAAGCAACTACCTTTATTATATGAAAGCTGATGTCCCGGAGTCGTCGGTGTTAGCGACGTTATAACATTCATGCCGCAGTATATTAAAATGTCAGTGACGATTATGACGTCTTTTTGAGACGTTGCTAATGTTTTTAATATAGGGTTCTAGCTTTTCATTTCCTCCCATTCACTCGTTTCCAATATTTTTTGACAGCCGCTCAAAAACCCCCTCCCCCGAGACCCTCCAGTGCTCGAGCCCTCCTCCGTCTCTGGCCCTTCTCTGCCTCCAGTCCCTCTTTGCTATGACCTCCCCTTCCACCTCCATCTCCGATTCTTCTTCTTCCTCGACGATGCCCACCCCGATCACCCCCCTCGGTCTTGGTAAACCCTGATCCCCTCTCTTTCTTGTAGCATCGACACTGATACGATACGACACAACACACACACTAACATGACACTGATATGACACATACATACTAACATGACATAGACGCACACTGACATAGGACATAGGTCACACAATGACATAGGACACACAGTGATACATTGACACAGACATTTAGTTAATTTCAATTTTAATTTAATTTTTACATTTAGTTAATTTTAGAATATTTAGAGAGATTATATTCCCTTTGGATACATGATGAAGAATTTGTTATGTATTGAGGTTATAATGACATGGATACAACATAGATACATAAATGAGTTAGTATATCAGAAATGAATAAGTTGTAACCGAAATACATGTTGAACTAGTTTTGTGATAACCTAGTTATATGTGTATGATGGGTCCTAAATTTAGGTTATCTAAAGAATGTTGTATCCTAGATATATTTTGATATCTAAGATATGCAACATACATATCCATCTAAATATATATGTATCTATATTTATATTTAATAAGGAGTATCGTATTACCTAGAGTGTATATAGTGAGTATCCTAGAAGTATATAAGATAATTTAGGAATTGGGTAATTGTCAAGGTAAGTTTGGGGTTTAATTGAAAGTATCTAGAGTGTATAGAGTGAGTATCCTATAAGATATGGTATGATGTCAAGTGTACGTTTGCTTGGTATAGTGTCAAGACATGTGTCAAGCTACTAGGTATGTAGGTAAGTGCTAGCTAGGTATTGCCAAGTATACATGGTAAGTGCTAGATTGGACACTCCGAGGTCAAGTTTTTCTTGTTGGCTTACAAGGAACACATGATGACAGAGATATCATTATCTCTTATGTTAAGTGTCCGTGTTAGCCTGAAATCAAGTGTCTATGTGAGCCCTTCTCTGAAAACTAAATTTACTTATGCAAGCCTTTTGAGGCTACTAGAGTTATACCAAAAAACTAAGTTCACTTAGCCTTTTATAGAATTTTTTTGAAAATCTAGTATAACTCTAGCAGCCTCAAAAGGCTTATAGAAGTAAATTTTATTTTCATATGGCTCACAAAGAACACGTGACAACACCCATGTGTCAAGTATGTTGGTACCAAGTGTCAAGTAGGTTGGTACTTTGATGAACATGTGTATCTATGTATGCATCCATTTGTACAATATACTCGAATAATGTGTATCCATCTTTGCAGAATTATCTTCAAATGGATATGAATTACTATCTACAGAATCATTCGTAGATATACAATCGTCATCTGATGACATGTGCGATGTGTGGAATAAATTTATACAAGGGGTAGAGCAGTTCCTGCAGTTCGCCAAGGCGTTCCTTCAGTACATGGACCCCACAAAAATTAATTGTCCATGTGTGAGATGTTACAACTTGAAATATCATCTAGAAGTGGATGTGACATATCATTTGTACTCGAAGGGTTTCATGTCGAATTACTATCGGTAGACCTCACACGAAAACTTGTGCCTTTAGCATCAGAGCCGGAGCCTTATGTGGAGCCGTATATGGATGTCCATGACCATGTGATTACGATGAAGGGTGGGTGAACATGGTTTTCAATGCCGTAGGACCTAGTTTCGATCTGGACAATTATGATGTGGCTGAGGAGGCACCGAATATCGATGTTGCGAAGTTCATGGAGTTGTTGGAGAATACAACGACTCCTTTGTATCCTGGTTGTGAGGATCGTTCACCGTTGGAGGTGGTTACAAGACTGCTGAGCATCAAGTCTGATTTTAACATGTCTCAAGAATGCTACAACCGAATCATCGAGTTAATTATAGAGATCTTGCCAGAGGGTGCCATGTTACCTACAGACTTCTACCGATCTAAGAGAATGCTAGGATCGCTCTGGATGGAATATGATAAAATTTATGCATGTCGCGACTGATGCATATTGTACTACAAGGACGATAAGGATGAAAATGTGTACAGATTTTATGGTGTTGATCTCTACAAGGCAACTAGTACAAGTAGGACTCCCGGTGCAAGGAAGCCGACCGATTTGATGCACTACTTGGCTTTGACATCACGGTTGCAGAGGTTGTTTATGTTGAAGGAGAGTGCCGAAAACATAAGTTAGCACAGGCAGGAACAGATTGGTGGCGTATTGGATCTATACGATGGAGAAGCATGAAAGCACTTTGATCGAGAGTATCCAGATTTTGCTTCTGATTCGCGTATGTAAGATTGGGGCTCTCCTCAGACGATTTTATCCCGTTCGAACTTTTGGGTTGCCAATATTCGTGTTAGCCAATGATTGTCACTCCGTATAACCTACCGTCGTGGATGTGTATGAACACTCCTTATATGTTCCTAATTGTTATCATCCCGGGTCCGAATAATCCGAAGAGGAACATCGATGTGTACTTACAACTGTTGATAGATGTGTTGAATCAGCTGTAGGAAGTAGGCCAATACGTATGATGTTTCCAGAAAGCAGAACTTTCAGATGAGGGTCGCACTTATGTGGACCATAAATGACTTTTCGGCCTATGGAATGTTATCGAGATGGAGCACTCATGGTCGTCTCTCATGTCCATATTGCATGGACCGCTCGGGCTTTCTATTTGAAATATGGAGGAAAATGTGCTTCTTCGATTGTGATCGACAGTTCCTGCCGAAGGATCATCCGTTCCGGAGGAACATGATGCTTTTCGTGCCAACGTTGTGGAGAAGGCTAATCCACCACCAAGGTGGACCAGAGACACAATATGGGGGGAGGTCAAAGATTTTTCAAGTGCTATGGAAGAGCCTACAAAAGGGTACAAGTGTGATGGATTTGGTCGCACTCATAACTAAACAGAGGAGTATATTCTTAGACCTACGATATTGGAGCACCAATCTGATCAGACATAACCTTATGTCATGCATATCGAGAAGAATATTTGACAACATAATTAATATTGTGATGGATGTAAAAGGAAAGGTGAAAGACAATCCTAAGGCCAGGTTGGACTTGGAAGATATATGCAGATGTCCTCGTTGCATTTGATAAAGAAAGGCAATGAAGTATAAGTAGCCTATGGCAATTTTCTCACTGGACAAGGAGGATAAAGGGAGACTTTGTAGGTGGATTCAGGGCATAAATTTCCTGACGGGTATGTCAAATTTGAGAAAATGCGTCGACCCGAAGGAGAACAAACTGACAGGTATAAAGAGCCACAACTGTCATGTATTTATGGAGAGGTTAATTCCAATTGCATTTCAAAAATTATTACTGTATGTTATTTGGGATCCATTGACAGAGCTGAGCATATTCTTCAGAGACTATTGTTCTACTAAGTTGCTTGTCGATCGTCTAGAATAGCAAGAGAAGGACATTATAATAACAATGTACAAGCTTGAGAGGGTGTTCCCTCATAGGTTCTTCGACTCCATGGAGCATTTGCTAATTCATCTTTTCTATGAGGCACGTGTTGGTAGGCCCATCGGTTATCGGTAGATGTAACCATTTGAGCGGCATTTAAACCATCTAAAGAGAGAGGTAAAAAACAAGGCTCGGGTCGAGGGTTCTATTGTGAAACCTATGTTCTCGAGAAAATTACAAACTTCGGCTTGATGTATTTCAAGCCATATGTTGCTACTAATAACAAGAGCTCCGAAAAACGATAATAGATATTGAATCTAATGATGCAACACTGAAATTCTTTAATGCTTTCGGAAAGCCTTCGGGGAAATGAAGAAGAGATATTTGAATGACGAGGAACTAAGAGCTACTCAGTTGTATATATTACTAAACTGCGACAAGGATGAAGTAGAGAAGCTCGAGGGGCAAGTAATACAACCCCATTTACGTCATTTATGTAATAGTATCCAATATCATTATTACACTAATTGGCCGATGTGTTATTGTTTTCATCATATTTAATGATGAGGTGAGGTCGAATAGATAATACATAACAAATGAAGAACTAGAACAAGAAATGAGACATCATTTCCCTTCATGGTTGAGTAAGGAGCTCGATAATTACTTTTTGTATATGCACTTTACACAATAATTTCGTAACATTGAATTTAGTTTCTTATCTTGTGGTATTTAGGTCATCGACCAGACGCAACACTAGAGAATGAATTTATTAGAACTCTAGCAAGGGGCTAATTTATTCCATCAAAATTTAGACAAGCTATTGTGTGAATGGGTTTAGGTTCAAGTCAACAAATGCTCTAATCATAGAGAGCTTTCGGATCTTGATTCCACAAGAAATAATTGTTTGTGTATCAAATCTACAAACTACAAAGATGTCGACCAGACAATAATTTCTAAGGTCTTACGGGAGATTGTAGAGTTAACATATAATTATGGCATAAAGCCTGCTAAGATTGTGTTATTCAAGTGTGATTGTTCGATCCGATCCAAGATCAAGGTTGGAAAATTGAAAAGCATGGTCTTGTGGATATTAACTACCGATGTCGATATAAACTATTTGCCCTAACAAGTCAGACTCAGCTAGTTTACTTTACTATTCATCCTAGATGGGGAACAGGAGTTGGACTGGCGGGCAGTATGCCGGACCAAAGCCAGAAATTTCTATGATGTTGTCAAAATAGCTTATCAGAGGACAAGCTACCTCTTGTAACAAATACAGTTGATGTGGATACAATAGAAGTTCTTTATTACACGTCTAATCGTGTAGAAGAGGTAAAAGTATCCGAAGAGAAAAACAAATTATATGAAAGCCAGATGAGGAGGAAGAGGAAGATGAGGACAAAAAAAATAAAGAAGATGAATTTTCATAAGATGATTAAAAATAATATAAAATATGTCTTATAACATCTATTTAGACTTGCGAAATGTACTATCATTTTTTTCAACCACTAATTAATCTCTATGTTTCATCAATCTTACCAGATGACACCCATGACCCGAGAACGTCGCTTGATAGAGGCACAAACGTTGCTGAGGAGGAAGTGGTACCTCCTGCTGTTGAGGTGGTGATACCTAAAGCCGAGACGTTGTTAAGGAGGAAGTGCTACCTCCTATTATTAAGGAGGAATTGGTACATCCTACTATTAAGGAGGAAGTAATTCCTAAAGCCGAGATCGCTGTTAAGAAGGAATTGGCACTAGAAGGCAGTAGCACCGGGAGTTCCAGTCACCCAGCTCCTATAGCGGATCTTGATCATCTAAACCCTGCTTATGCGTAGTATCTGAGGGACTGGTATCTGCCCCAGCATAGAGTGTAGAGTTATTGATATGACTTTTGTCCAGATTTGTCTCCGATAGACTTATTT
Source organism: Iris pallida (assembly GCA_029216955.1). Classification (NCBI taxonomy): domain Eukaryota; kingdom Viridiplantae; phylum Streptophyta; class Magnoliopsida; order Asparagales; family Iridaceae; genus Iris; species Iris pallida. Next base: position 297,083 of record JANAVB010009267.1, read on the forward strand.
TTGGATTAGACTTCTTTCTGGATTAAACCTTTTTCGAATTTGTCTCCGGTAGACTTATTTCTTGGATGTTTGCTTTATTTTTGGACTAGACTTTATGGTTATTATCTAGAATTTATCTATATTATCTAGATTTGGATGTTTTTGGATGTTATTATTTAGACTTGGTTATTATCTAGAAATTCAAGAGGGTTGCTCTGGGACTAATTTTTATAAACTGTGATTTGCTAAATGCATGCAGATTTGGTTTAGAATATGTATTATATTTCTTATATATGTCTACTTTTTTCATATGTTTTATCAGGTATGGCAGGACGAAGATGATCGTACCTTGTCAGTCCCGAGGGAGAGGAGCACCCCGTCTAAGTAGAAGCTCCATCGGTGGACGGAGTGCTCCTCCATTATCGGATGATGGTTCCGGACCCTTGCCTTCGAGTACTCCAGTATACCGACCAGTCACATATTTGACTGCGTCGATGGTACGTGACAGTACTCCGAGGATGGGTAGTTCTAGGCATGAGACTACTACCCCAACCAGTATTCCAATGGATCAAATACTATGGAGAAGGAGGAGCAAATGGAGGGGTCAAACCTACTCTGTTTCTATCAGAACGATCCCCTATGCAACCTTCGGACGAGACGAGGATGGATTTGGTCAGACGGGCCTACAAAGTAAGTTAATTAGTTAACATTACTTTATATATTTTTTTGTATTCATAAATATAGTTATCATTGTATAGATATCGTCCCTCGTCAGTTCAGAGGGCACTCGAGCTATTTTTGAGGTCCAAATATGGTGGCCTTGGATCAACTACTCGGATGTCTCAGACAAGAGGAAGGCATTCTGGTTTGCCCACTTCAAGGTAACTAAAGTATATTGCTTTTAATATCAATCATTTTTTGCATACTATATAACTTACTATTTTAATTCTTGTAGAAAACATATTTTTATAAACCACACTGGGATGAGATGATCAAGAAGCAATTTTCTGCCATTGCTGCCAAGTTGATCAGTGTTACGATCGACGACTAGAAGGCTCGAGAGCGCTCCGAAAGACCGATCCAAGGTTGGATCAAGTTCAAGTAGTAGACTGCGATGAGGGCTAGATTCGATGATCCCAGGTACAAGGAAAGGTCGGAAGGCGAAGGCAGCTAGGATGAAGGCAGAAAGTGGTATGGAGGCTCGATTCCCATGACGGAACATTTCTGTCATCTGGTATATATTCTATTGAATATATATTATTTTAATGAAAGTAGGAATAAAAGGTTTAATTTTAATAACAAACAAATTAATTTTAACAAATATAGAGGGGTGAGGACACCAACATGGTGACCGTACTCCTGGCCACCCATAGGAAGGATGGAAAGCTCATCGATGAGAGAGCCACACATAGCTATGTAAGTATTACTTTATGTTTCATTAACTTTAATATAACTTAGAAAATATGTAATAGATATCATATAGTTATTATTAGGTACCTTAGTCATTAGCAACTACGACATTGGATAGTAAATACTATGCTTATCGAGATACGTACCCTTTAAGGATGACTTTCTTAGGTTTCTTAAGCGTGCGAGTGCTAGTGCACCTACAGAGAGAGTGGCTGTACTTTCTCATAGTCCTGTCAGCCTTAGTTAGCAGACGAGCTCTGGATGACCCGTTGGTGGCTTTCAGAGGGGTACGTACTACGGTACGGATTCTATGATGCCTTTGTGGTGACACTATCATCCAGGGCCCCCTTCTGGCAGTGTGCATTCCTTACAGCCCATAGAGGAGTCAGCCCTAGTCGAGGAGAGCTTGCGTCGCCAGGTTGCTGAGCTGTATGACGAGATGCCACGGAGGATTGTGGAGCAGCCCCAGTCTTAGCCACAGATTGACGATGCGGCATTCACCGTACGATTTGATAAGCTCGAACGCACCATGAGGGAGACGCAGGGGACCATGAGGGAGATGAGCGAGAGAACATCGTGCCGTTCAGGCGGTGCATGGGACACAGCTGTAAAACCCCTAAATTTCTACTATATTTTTATTACTAATTTTTTTATTTATACGTCGCGTAGTCGTATTGTACGTCGCACGGAATTTGCATTTTTTCGTATTTGCTCGTCGAGTGCGAATATGTGCGAGGTACATATTTTTAGAAAAATGATTTTTGATTTTATTATCGTTGATGGTTTCAAAATAACATATATAATATTTATTTTTATTAAAAGTTGTAAAAGTATCTATCGAGGTTGCCAAAACTTATTATTTTAGTTATTTATAAAAGGATATCTTATTTTAATAGTGAAAACTAGATTATGTAAATATCTACTAGTGTAAAGCACATGAAAATTATTTCATGTATATTTTCAAATTAATTTTTATTATTTATAATAAATTATTTAGAAAGAAGGTATTTTAAATATTTGAATATTTATGTTTATTTTTGAAATTGTTTTATCTAAATTATTTAAAATGTATTTTAAAGATACTTCCTATTACTATTTAAAACATTTACTCTAATTTCGAAATTAATTATGTTTATTATTTATCATAAAGATATTTTGAAATTTGTGAATTTAATGCTTAACATTTTTGGCAATTTAAATTTAAATTTGATTTTTATTGAAATATTTTAAAGTAGTTTAAACTTATAGTAAGCTTTATATAAATATAAATTTGATTTAAATTTGATTTTGATTTCTCAAATTGATTTAAACTTGTTTTAAAACTAAAAGTGGAAATTATCTAAGGAAGATTTTAAGTTCCTAGTCCATATCCATCTAGGAGTCCACCTCCTATATAAGGAGAGCCTCCATATTAGTTTTCCTCCACAAATTTCCTCCACCCAAGTGTCGTGCATCGTGTCCGTGTCTCCATCTCCTCCACTAATTCCTCTATATATAGTTACATTATCACCTTCTTCGTGTCCACATTTCGGACACAGTCCTTCCCGTGTCACATAGGACACATAATCAACATATTTTCTGTTGTATCCGACAAGCCCGGACACTATGATACAATCCTAACTCTGCCCCGTCCATCTCGCTCGATCCCACGATAGCACCCAGCCATCACCACGGCCACTACCTCGGCAACCGAACACCAACCACCTCCTCCTTTGCTCCCTTCCGTTCCTCGACCACGGCCTCCCACAGACACCCACCCTTCCTCGACCATCACGCCTCCTCTCTCGACCGCTCTGCCAAACCATTGCTGCCCCAGACAAACCGCCGTCACCACCAACCCATAACCCCCATTACTGTCATCTCCACCCCGCCATCATCGACACCCCCATCAAACTCTGGCCCAACCCATCACCACAAAACTCGTTGCCACCATCCCCACTGCGGCTACCACCGCAGCCCCGGACTCGCCACCACCATCTTCGCTCAAAACCACCACCGGCCTATCGACGGCGACCCCCAAAACCCACCACCACCAGAAAATAAGAAACACATCACAGCCATCACTCACCTCATCACCGTCAGCCGAATCTGGAGCGTCCCCCCCGCGTGCGCCACTTTTCCCGCCAACACTCGGGTAGCCGGGCCTCCCCAGCGAGCCGCCGTGCTGCCTAGCCCCTCCGCCGAAGCCCTTTCCCGACCTCCCGCAGTCTGGTGCGCGATCCCTTTCGCCTCCCTGTGCGTACGAGCCAGCCCGGCCAACGGCGTCCCCTACCGCGTACGCAAGCGCCTCGGCCACACGTCGAGTTCCCACCGCCTCTTCCAGCGCGCCGTGCCACGTCGCCCCCCTTTTCCCCGACCTCCTCTGCTCTTCTCCCTTCTCCGCCGCCTTAAGCCGACGAAACCCTTACCATGCCGCCGCCCCTTTCGCCTGAGCCTTCTTCTCCGTCCCGCTCTTCGTCTAGTTCGCCTCGCCATTTCCCTCTTTCCCGACCTTCGATTACTCCACCATCTCTCTTCTCTCATTCTCATCCCCTCCTTTTATTCTTTCTTCTCATGTCTTTGTTCTTTACTTTTGGTTTTAAAAGACTTCCTTTACTTTTGTTGACAATTGGTGTGGTCTCCTCTCCTTCAAGGGAAGAGCCTAGCAGAGGTGATTGTCTTTCTTATTATTATTTTTTTATTTTATTTGTTTATTTATTTTTTTACTTCTTTTTCTGTATTGCTTACTTTTATTTCTTTATTATAACTATTATTATTATTATATTAAAGAAATTTTGTATACTATACTGTAATTAGTATTTTTGTGTATTATAAGCATTTTAATAGTGAGTAGCATGTATATATGTATTATATATTATTATTTTGTAGAGTATTATAGTATTATTATCGCTAAATATATCCTTATTTAGTTTAACGATTCTAAATATCTTTTCTATGTGTACATCAGATAATTTTCTAGAAGCTACTCGTAGCAAAAAAATATATATATTAAGTTTTGTACCTACGTGTAATTTATATTTGATAAATGAAGGGTTTAACCCCAAAATATTTACCTAGAATTTTAAGTATTTTTCTAAACATAATTTTGGACTAAGGAATTATAGTATCACCTAGAAACCATATTTTTCACAAACTTAGGATATTATATTTTATGTATTTGACAAATTAATTTTTTTCTAATAAAACTCTACCTTTAAAGTATTATAAAATATTTTATTAAGTAAATTTTAGTTTTCAACCTAAAACGATTTTACTACTTAAATATTTTGGTAATAAAATACAGTTTTCAAGGTTATAAATAGTTTTCTAAATCCGTATTATTTGATCAAATTCATTCTATTATCATCCAGTCCATGACCAACCCCATTATTCTTCGTCACTCACCAATTTTGTACTTCCGTATGTCTATCCTAACAAATTCGACCGTCCTAGACCCGATGAAACTGTCTGTGCTATCATCAGAGGCCGCCTTACTTAGTTATAATTGAAGCCATATTATGTACTACATTGATCATCGCAGCACACCAGGCAGCTCACCAGGCGTCACATCAGGCAAGTATACCTTGCTAATTTACTGTCATATTATTTATTTTCTATTATTTACTTTGTTTCATATTGTTTTTCCTTTGTTATAAACTACGCGTCCAAGCCACACTTGGGTACAAGTGACTCTATTAGTCGTTTTACTTTACTATATGCATGTTAACTTAGTTTTAGCAGACTACTTCTTGTTGGGGGATATCCTTATATCTCCTTTGGCCATGACACATACACTACACGGTTTGAGACAGTTTGCTAGGGACACGACTTATGGATGGCCATCTCTATTATCGTGCGACGGATAAATCGTAACTGCTATGACTAGGGACTCAAGCAGTTACAAAACTGGACGAGTTGGACATGACTTGGTAAGTATGGGAAATATTGGGGAGGACAGTCGCTAGTACGTATGGGAAGCCAAACAGGTAACCCATAGTTTTTGAAAGGAGCTATGGCGATATATTTGCAGATGCCCTCTGACGTTTTGGACGTTACGGACGGGTACGTATGACTGGATGCCAGTTGCATACTTATAAGCCTAAAATTCCACCCATGCGCATGAAAGTTGTCTTCTAAATTGCACAATAGATGGTTAGCATTCCCTTTTGCATATTGGTGTCTAGGAGAGTCTTGCATATTATATTATTTTGATAGTTCATATTAGCTTGTTCTTCCTGTATCTTGCTACGTCCCTGTGAGGACCTGGTTATTCCCCAGGTGTGTGTTCATGTCTTTGCAGGTATCCTAGCTGGGATCGTGGTCTTCTCCATTTATTTGAAGATGACGTGACTTGGTTCCTCCTTGCTACTTCTACTTAGCCTTTTATATATCATGTACTTCTTCTTTTCTCTTATATGGTTGGTAGTGGATGTGTCTCCATCCAACATATTATACCAAGACAATTCATTATATGCTATCTTTTTTCCTTTATTTTATGGATGAGATTATTTAGTGTACTGCTGCATTTTACAGCTTATGTATACATACAAGGCCCATGTACTTCGTATGTATACAGCTGGTATGTCTACATACTCAGTCCTACATATTTTGGGACTGGGGCCTTACAACAGCTGTCCATGGACGATCAGCTTTCGAGGCTGATGGCTGTTATGGATTCATGCAACTCTAGACTTTAGCCATGGAGCAGACGCTTCCTGATCATGCGTCGGCATCAACACCGACTCTCGATTCCACTGCCTCTTCCTCCTCCTCTTGACGAGCCGTCACCGGTGACGCTTACACTGGAGCAGTATAGGTTCATGTTATCCCAGATGCAGTACTGTACTTCTCCTCCTACTACTGCTGACCAGCCGTAGTCCTTCATTGGACATATTATGCTGTGTTGTGTTGTGCTTTGCTGACCCATTCTTGGGTCTTTATATATATATATATATATATATATATATATATATATATATACATAATTATATATATATTCAAACCACCTATTTTATTCATGAAGGCCGAAAGGTCGTACCTTTACAAGTATACCATGAGGTGCAAAATGCCGATGCCTATACACGTATACTGACAAAAGAAGAGAAAAATTAGAATCACCACGGCTAATCCGAGAATAGGAGAGAGTTCCAGAATACCGTCTGGCCATGTTTGCAGAGGGAACTCCGTTTGCGGCACTGACGAATGGTCTCCCATATTAGTTGTACTGGCGGCCTTCATATCTAGCCATGTTCGAATTTTTCCAGAGGACCCACGTGGCGGCAGCGACGATCTGGTGCCCATGTGACGCTGATGCCCAGGTTGCCATGAGGCAGTTTGCAATGCGGGGAAAGAGCTCTCCAGACCTTGATCGGTAGTTCCCCTGACCGAGGATGTGGTTGACTGTTTTCGATTGTCGATCAGAGCAGCATGTGCAAGCTGAAGCAAGGCTGAACCGATAGTGTTAAGAGTGTCATCAGTGGGGAGGATGTTGTGCAGGGCTCTCCAGATGAGGAAGGACCACTTCTTGGGGATACTTCAGCCAGAAGGATGTAATAGTAGGAGATGGAGCCGCATTGCTAAGGATCACTCTTCTGGCCGACTTAATCGAGAATGCTTCGTTAACATCGGGCGACCACTCGAGCTTATCAGCGTCCGATCCGATCTTTACTCTGCTATGGCGAATATAATCAACCACCTCAGACCCAGCCCATACCCGGACTTTGTTTCAATTCCAGGTGTTATTTGGAGGGTCACATAAGTCCTTGAGTGATGTTCCTGGGTAGCAGAAATGTTGGGCAGCAATATATTGCCGACCTAGCGCTCCAGAAATGGCGAAGCTTCGCCGTTGCCCACCTTAAGGCGTGGGTCTTTATATATATATATATATAATATATATATATTATATATAAATAATATAATATATAAATATATTGTATATATGTATATTTCCTGGGGGTAGCAGAAATGTTGGGCAGCAATATATCGCCGACCTAGCGCTCCAGAAATGCGAAGCTTCGCCGTTGCCCACCTTAAGGCGTGGGGTCTTTATATATATATTATAT
>JANAVB010009268.1:0-2500 GCA_029216955.1 Iris pallida
AATTTAAATGCATAAATTTAGATTTCTTTACAATGGATTACCAATTAAGAATAATAAATATTCCTGAACTTAAGAATATCAAGTCAAATATAAAATTCAAATAATTTGTTTATCCTAAAAATGAATATTACATAATTATTATTTTTTTATAGATCCAAAACTTAACTTAAAATACTCCGATAAAATCTTTTCATTAAACAAAGTAGTGCTCTCAAAAACATTTAATTTTTAAAATTAGTTTTTTGATAAAGAAAATATCATGTCGCGAAGCTCCGACGAAAAATTACCTTGAAGCATAATAAATAATAATAAAAAGAAATTCGGGAAGAGGGGTTACACCATCGGTCCGAAGTCTTTCAATGTTTTTAACTCTAATCAGAATGACTATGTTGATAGTCTTCATGTTCATTGTTGAACACCATTCATTGTTTTATACCTTAAGTTGAGGTACCATTCTAAGTGACAAGCTATTTGTTTGTAGTGAACGCATGAGTAATTCTATTCGATGTGCAAGCTGTGCGTTTGCACGGGAATGGAGTGCGGTGCGAGAGTTCGCATATTTTCTAAGTTTCTTTCCATTCTAAACGAGCATACAAGATGGATTATTCCCTTAGCTAGGTGCATTGAGTCATTTATTAGCATGCACAGTGTTATTGTCTAGCGATTCTAGTGATAGTGTCTGAATTTTTTGTGTGTAGGCTAAGCAAAGATAGGTTCAATCGGAGCCACCCACTTTAGCGATGTTCGCGCGTCGAGCGATACTCCGAGCGCACTTTGAAAGTCTTAAGTCTGGATTTCTCTGACGGGCCAATGTATGTCTTGCATCGATTCTTCATTGGGTCGACGCAACTCTTCGAGTCGACGGCTCGTTTGAGTCATTGCACTTGCCGTTTTAAATCGACGTTCCGCTAGGGCGGAGCGGTCATTACATAATACACCACTCAAAACAAGTCTCGTCCTCGAGACTTCCTGAGTGCAGATCATCCTACCATTCCTTAACTCGTGTGTCGTGTGCGTATCTTAGACAATTCCTATCGAATGGCTTTATCGCTCGATGGCATCGATTATACTTGGTTATCCTTCCAAGTTTGTGTTGCATGTTTGGTAAATTTTATAGAATGATATACTACTTATTCAAGAGTTAATAGTACTCACTCAGTCGTCGTGTTTCTATGACTTGGTCACTATTGCGCCCTGTTGCGGGGCTGTAATGGTCATACAGGTACGTTGTAATTCATCAAACACGAGAGTCGTAGGCTGAGGCTAACTCACTTTCGTTTATGCGCAACTCAACACCCACTTACAGCTGCATTCGAGTTCATCATATCGCTGAGTTTGGATCATGCACATATTTAAGGCGTCCCCCAAATCGTACATTTCAACCAAGCTTAGCGATTAGCGAAGTCGGACAAGCTACTCGTGATAGTTTTGATTTGCCGATCGTTTTACTAACTTCGATTTAAAATCGAACTCATGTGCATCTCACTAGTTTATCTCGGTCCTCGAGATGATCTAATTCGTTTCTCAAGCATTCTTGTCTACGAATTAATATGATTTCTTCTTAGCGGGAGTCGACCAAGTCTAAGTAATTCTCGTCCGATTCAAAATCGAGTATTGTACTATCATCGAGTACTTCTTCTATCAATGATTCAATTTGTTATCCTAACTTTACTTATGCGTCATCCATTCCTATCATTCACTTTGTTTAGGGCTAGTCTCATTGCCATTAACGCAGACTCCCAGTTCCACGTCCTAACTCTAAGTCTTGTTGCCCCAAGTCTATCGTCCGTCCAGACGATTCCTGTAAATATCAATCGCACAGGTTCAATCACTCGTCATAGGGTCGTTCGCCTATCCGCTAGGTCAGCTCACAAGGTCATAGGTACAAGTCAAGTTCTTGGTTCATTGTGCAAAGTCATTGTACGATGCTCGCCCTAATCCTATGGTCAAACTATTTTTTCGTTCGTACATGATTTTCTACCCAAGCTCGTTTCACTCAAATTTCTAAGCATCGAGCAACGTTCCCCTATTCACATCAAGACATTCTCCGCTCCAAGTCAGAGCTCATTTAGGAAAGTAATCCTACGATAGGTTGTCCTTAACCAAATCCTCGACATGTTATTATTGTGCGTCCACACTAGCACTTATCGTAGTCTACCTCTTCAAGTATTTTTGATACAATTCACCTATCCATCCTATCCAATTCACATAGTCGATCACGAGGTCGTCTTGTAGCACCCAGTTTTCCAAATGAGGGTAATTTTAAAATTTTGTGTTATAATTATTTTAATAATGGTATTTAATTCATGATATAATTTTTGGTAATTTTAAATTATTTTAAAATTATTTAAATCAATGACTTGTGGTTTGATGTTTTGCTAGTGAAACCCTAGAGACTGTTTGACCTAGAGCCTAACCATGTGATTATGATATTTTAATTTATTTCTGGCCTAAGGATATTTTGTATTTGACCTCTTTGAATTATTTTGATATTATTTTA
>JANAVB010009268.1:5000-54921 GCA_029216955.1 Iris pallida
CATATTTTGTGTATTCACGAATTATCACGTATCTCTATGCTTCCTCTGATTCACGAATCGCTTGTGACACATGTACTCTCATGTTCACAGAGCCATCATGAATTACCTTCACGTATCACTCATTTTATGAGCCATGTGAAGTTTCACGAATCTTAACATAACTTGAACAGATCCTTGTGTATTGATTGGGGATGGGGAGTGGAAATAGGCATGTGAATATTATCCAAGTAGCTGTAGTCATGGAATCACTCCTTAGCTGTAGTCATGAATCTCTATGCCATTCATATTTATATTTACTCTGACTCACTAGTCACTATTAGCTCTCTACTTATAGTAGATATTTCTATTACAGTTCTCTCTCTCTGTTTATATACTGTATTTCTTCAGTTCATGTATCTTACTTTACTGCATGATTATATTTTCTAACCTGCTATAATCTGTTGAGATGTACTGTGCTCGCTCCAGTCCTGACTGGACCCGTTGATAAATTTTACAGATAGCCTGGAGGTTGCCTGCTAGCCTAGAGGAGACAGTAGAGGTTGCATAGATAGCTAGGGTTTTTGCTTATAGTTTTTTTCAGTCATCTTGAGTTGTATTTATGGATTACTGTATTTGAGTTTGAGATGTATTCTGAGTTTGTATCTTAGACACTTAGACTTCTATCTATTGTATCTCTTTTCGATTTCATGTTTTCTCTATCTTCCTTTATGCTCTACCTTAGATGTGATTGAGTTTACATTCTGCTATGCACCCCCATTCGGGAGTATAAACTGTTTAGTCTTATAATGTTAGATGCATTGAAACCTAGGACAACGTTCTACCATCGATACTGCGGCGTAGGCTGGGCATTGTTACGTTCTCGTGCCCTAACTCTAGGGTGCGGGTCGTGACACGTTTTTAGTGGTGGCCCATGCAGGTCGAGATTCGCATTAGTGCGATTTTGTAGTAGCACAACGACTTAGTTGTACTACTACGAGCCTGCTAGAGGTATATAAATTAAGATGTTAGGATGAGAGGATACTCAATCACTGTTAGGATTCCTTGAGAGATTCCTGGGATGCCCTTGAGAATCTCATTTTGAATTCCGATTTAAACTCCTTTTCTTGTTTTGATTCACCTTTTTCCTTGATTTGAATTTGATTTTTGGATTCATTGTAGAACTTTGAATCCTGGTATTAGTTGATGATTTTGATAAAATTTTGTAGTTGTTGATTTAATTTTGTATTTAGATTAATATTTTCAAATCCAAGGTACTCAATCACACTTAGGATTCTTTGAGAGATTTCTGGGACGACCCTGAGAAACTCATTTTGAACTTCAATTGGAATTCTTTTCCTCTTGTTTGGATTCACCCTCATTCCTTGCTATTAATTTAAGCTTGATGGGTTCCTCTCGTTTGAACCGATGAGAAGGAACATATCTTCATTATTCTTTCTCGCCATTATTCTTGTATTCTTATTTACCTCTTATCTTAAACTCTGTCTCATATTAATTACCCATATCTTGTCATCCCTACCAGATGTACTTCGAAACCCTTGAATCTTCGTATCTTTTGCATGGGAAAGGCTAAGGAAGTGACGTAAATTATGTAGCTCAGAGAAGACGTAACTGGTTATTTTATGATGATCTAAAGGAAATCAAATGTGGAGTGTTCCATATGGAAACTTGAGATAGAAATGTGGTAAAGGTCTCGAATAGAATAAAGAGATGTATACTGCCAATCTGGAAACAATTACATTTAGAGAAATTTTGGGGTTATGAGATAGTTTAGTGTATTCAAAACTAATGAGGATATCAGAGGTCAACCTAGTTTGAGAACTTAGAAAATCTTGGTTATTGTTTGGGGAAATTTTACTCTGAGGCTATGTAGAAGTTAGTAATGGAAAAGAGAAGTTAATTGTGTTTAATAAGGATATTAAACAAGATGTTGCGAGGAAATGACTAGGGATAGAGAGAACACAAAGTTATGGAAGTTTAGAGATTGTTGTAAATATTTTTAGGAGAATAATATTCAAGGGTGTATGTCGAAGAAAATACGAAGTTGATTTTATGATGGAAGATAAGTTTTGTAAGGCCTAGAGATTTAAATTAAATAATACGAGGAGAAACAATTTGAACAAGTTCAAGGAATTCGTAAACGGGATTTAGAGGTTTTGGTCAAATTTAAGACAAGGTGAAAGAACTTGGAAATTAAATAAATGGTTAATGTTGATTCCTAAATGTGAGGGCTGTGCTTCAAGAGTGATGTTTGGAAATTGGGAATTGCCTACGGTAGTCATGGTAAGGGTTTAAGTAAAGGTTAAATTTTCATATGGAGACTGGTGAGGTAAAGATATGATTGGCAAGTTATGACCAGATGAACTTAAGAGTATCAGAAGCAGATGACTAACTCGATCTTATTATTTTGTGCATTAATTACCACCTCTTGAACTCCCACTTTCTAATTGAGATCCTTGACGTTCCTTCGTGACTTTGATATTCGGAATGTAATACTAGCTGTTACCCTCCAACAAATCTTATATGCAAGACCTAGACGAGCTCACCTTCGTGTAGGTATATCATGTCCCACTAAAACCCGTCTTCTTGTACTCTTTTTTTGATATGATTTTCTGGTCAACTGGCTAAACTATAACCTTACCATTATACTAAATTTTTCTTATTTAATTAGAAATCCAGCTTGACTCAATTCTTTCGACCCGACATGTGATGTTCTGCTTGTTTCCTTAGATGCTTAACCTTGTACCTTATCTGATTACTTGACCCGTTGGTTAAGAAACTTGGACTATGTAATTCTTTCATCATTACCACCCTTATATTGTGCTGCTAAATTAGCCTTAGTTTTGCAAGCTTATCTATTTTCGAGCTTGGTCATGACATATTTATTGGGTGGCCACCCACTAACATATTGTCTAATCAGAACCGGTACATGATGGTCTGATCAACCTATTGCACTTTGGTTCACTTTTTCATGTATCAATCTACGAGAATGGAGACATAGTTAAACTTGACCCTAGAGTCTCATTCGCGACAGCTTGAATTCTCCTTGAAATTTTATCGCCTATGAACCTCGTATTCGTACTCAGTCGAATTAAATTTAATCATGACCTGAACCTCCATCATTGGATGCTCGTGCTCATACTTTGATTTCATTGATTTTCCTTCTTGCCCAAATCTCGTTTTATCCCAAAATTGATCAACTTAGATCGTGTCAAGACAAAAATCTATTTGTGATTATTGTTGCCTAAATTTTCAATTTTTGCCATTTTATGGAATAGTAACCTTTTAATAATTTCTTAGTTGCTTGTTAATGACCAATTTTTATATAGGATGGTAGACAGCCTACAACCTTGATGATTGTTGTTCCCTTACCTTCCCAATTAGGACATAGATTGTTTGTGTGTTGATACCATAGTACTGTTTTGACCTAGAATGATTAGTGTACCTAGGTGAGACTTCCAACTGCTACGGTATGCCCTGACCTTGTATACTATTCCTTCAAATTGCATGATTTAGATAAAAAAATTAGACCTTGATTGTTGGGAAATAGGGACGTCACCCATTAGTATCAGTTGTAGATAATATAGGTTAGTCCTTGATGTGGGGATGTGTGTCTATAAACATGTAGCTTATGAGATTTATGAGAGATTATAGTATCAGCCTTGTAGGATGTACTAGTCTTTTGGTGAGTATAAATGTGTTATGAGAGATAGGGGCCTATATGTCTTAGTAATGCATCGTTCCTATGGTAATAGAATGTATTAATAGATGGTTAATAGGAAGATAATAGTTTGCGCATACCTACAGCCTATGATCAGTTCCTTTTCATCCTTAGTTAAGACCACTTTAAAATAGGTCCAGTCCCTTGGATATAGGTTCCAGTCCATATTTTATTGAAGTTCCATTACCGCCGTACAGCAGAGCAGTGTTGGATATTCCTAGATTGACACTATTTAGATGTCCGTTTATTATTCCAGTGTTAGGAAGTGTTACCTTAGATATTGGGTAGGTTAGAGGCTCTAGAAGGAGTACTATCGATCTTAAATTTCGAGGACGAAATTTTTTAAGGGGGTAGAGTTGTAGCACCCAGTTTTCCAAATGAGGGTAATTTTAAAATTTCGTGTTTATAATTATTTTAATAATGATATTTAATTCATGATATAATTTTTGGTGATTTTAAATCATTTTAAAATTATTTAAATCAATGACTTGTGGTTTTGACGTTTTGCTAGTGAAACCCTAGAGACTGTTTGACCTAGAGCCTAACCATGTGATTATGATATTTTAATGTCATTTCTGGCCTAAGGATTTTTTATTTGACCTCTTTGAATTATTTTGATATTTTATTATTTATGATATTGTTTTGGGATTATTTGAGTCGGGTTCGAATTTATCTCAATCCGACTTGTAACGGGGACCCGGGGTAACTTAGACTCTAGTTGGACCCATGCATTAGTTAGCCATGGCCCACATTTTAATTAGTCATGTTAGAAAGATTAGTCATAATCCTAATTATTAGGTTAACCATTTAGAGTTTTATTTTGACCCTTTTACCCCCAAACCCTAACCAAATTGTTTTAAACACTTGTAACTAAGGGAGGGGCAAACTTGTAATATTCAATGGGGGGGATACCATTGTGGCCGGCCCTAATAGGACTCCCATCTCATTTCCTTTCTTTGAGAAGTCTTCTTTCCCAAGTGCTCTCAAGCTCTCCCAAGGAAGAAGCCTTTCTCCTTGGATTTTCTCTACTTTAGGTAATATTTCTTCTCTTTTATTTCTCCATTTAGCATTTAGGAAAGTTTTAACCATATGAATGACCCCCATTATTGTGTCCCTATTTTGTGTCCTCTTATGTCCATTATGTGTCCTTTAGGGATTTCTATGTATTATTGTTGTGTCTTGTGTTCATGGGGAAAACCCCCAAACTTGGACACACTTTATATTTAAAATATTGATTAAATGAATTGATTCATATTAAATCTCAGATTTGAATATGTAGAGATGTGTTCTTGAGTACTTTACTTTCATTCATGTATCTCTTATAGATGTGTCATGTACATATATAGATTTGTGTATATATATTGTAATGAGAGTGTATCTATATTTATATATATATATATATCATCATGAACCATTTATTACATATATAAATATAGATACACTCTCATTACAATATATATATATATCTATATATATATATATATATATATATATATATATATATATTGTAATGAGAGTGTATCTATATTATATATGTAATAAATGGTTCATGATGATTATATAATCAAGTTTGTGAGTGTGGTTCCTCATATTATTATTGTCATTATTGTTGTGGATAATTAGGATATATTGTGTATTCTTTTGGCTCAAACTATATAAATCCGTCATTATTTTTATCCACGTTTTTAATTTCAGCCCTAACTTAGAAATGTCATAACTTCTAGCTCAAAGCTCGGTTTAATCTCCTGTTTTTTTTAAAGAAGCGTATTGAAGTTAGCTTTCCAAAAATATGTATTAATAGGCCTAATTCTTTCTATAACTTTCTGGAGAATTATTTGAGTGTCAGCTGTACGAAGACAAATGCGTTCTCGGTGTTTTCGCGATTCGGAAGTTTTCGGAAACGAAAACGCGATCCGTTTGAAGTTTCGGAAATCTAACACATTGATCTATAACATACTTTAATCCTAGATTTTAATTCATGCTGAGATGGTACAGTATTGATTATTAGTAGGAGTTACTATTCGGCATATGTATTTTGTGCAACCTTGTGTGTAATATAATGTTCTATTTGATTTAACCCATGTTAATGTATATACATTATGATTAAATAGAGAATACAAGATTGAGTAAATGTTTAAAAATGATGTATGAGGTATAAGTATCCTATCTAATGTAAGCATGTATAAGTATGGCTTGTAATGAATATGTAGGTTCCATAGTATGTAATGTATGGTACATATAGTAGTGCAAGAGAATAAATGAATGAGAAATGAATGCAAGCATGAATGTAATGTAATAATAGATGTAATATATACAATATACATGTAATGAGATATAATTTTCTATGTTAACACAAATCATATATTACCTCATGTACCCCTTACACTATGTTGACACTATCACACTTGACACTTTGTTCACTTACACTTTGACACTCTTTGATATGTATACACTATGTATGCCCATTTAACTCTCACTTGCCCCTTTGCCATGTTCACATACACACACATAGCCTCTTAAATAAGTATTTATGAATATAGTTAACTTAGCTATGTACGTATATTATATATATGTTAGCATATTGTGTTGTAATATATAAGTTTATATAACCATTTGAAATGCCATGATTATAAGACCTAACGTTGAATACCAATATATGCATGTGTATATATGTGTAGACATATATAGCTTAAAGTAATAGATTACCTAGTGTATATCTAATGTGAATTCTTGCCTATTGAGTATTGAATAATTGCATGCTATATAGAGTTGGGTGTATGTTGGCTTGTATAGCCTTGTATTGATGTTGCTTGCTAGGATAGTCTTGGTTAGGCCTAGTAAGACTTGCTGGGTTAGGACATGACCTAGTTTGACTAGTACAGTTGACCAGAGTTGACCAAGGGTTGACTTTGGCCTAGTTGACCTAGATTTATGTATAATGCATTGTAGTGCTTTATATTATCCTTCTGGACATGTTGTGACTTGTGCTGTTCTAATTAGGAGCCAGACACCTCTCCTCGGACAGTATCTTTACCTTAGACATTCAGATATCAGGCGAGTACATTCTCTGATCATTTTATATCCTGTTTAGAATTATTTTTCTGCTTTAATTACTTTACTTGATACTGTCACGTTGGTCACACGGATTGGTACTATATGGATCTTTTCATGAGATGTTATCCCCCTCGGGAGCATCGGATGCTGCATGTTTTGTATGTTTCACGAATCATCACGTATCTCTATGCTTCCTCTGATTCACGAATCGCTTGTGACACATGTACTCTCATGTTCACAGAGCCATTATGAATCACCTTCACGTATCACTCATTTTATGAGCCATGTGAAGTTTTACGAATCTTAACATAACTTGAACAGATCCTTGTGTATTGATTGGAGATGGGGGAGTGGAAATAGACATGTGAATATTATCCAAGTAGCTGTAGTCATGAATCACTCTCTTAGCTGTAGTCATGAATCTCCTATGCCATTCACATGTTTATATTTTACTCTGACTCACTAGTCACTATTAGCTCTCTACTTATAGTAGATATTTCTATTACAGTTCTCTCTCTCTGTTTATATACTGTATTTTTTCAGTTCATGTATCTTACTTTACTGCATGATTATATTTTCTAACCTGCTATGATCTGTTGAGATGTACTGTGCTCGCTCCAGTCATGACTGGACCCGTTGATAAATTTTACAGATAGCCTGGAGGTTGCCTGCTAGCCTAGAGGAGACAATAGAGGTTGCATAGATAGCTAGGGTTTTTGCTTATAGTTTATTTTCAGTCATCTTGAGTTGTATTTATGGATTAATGTATTTGAGTTTTGAGAAGTATTCTGAGTTTGTATCTTAGACACTTAGACTTCTATCTGTTGTATCTCTTTCGATTTCATGTTTTATCTATCTTCCTTTATGCTCTACCTTAGATGTGATTGAGTTTACATTCTACTATGTCACCCCCATTCGGGGAGTATAAACTGTTTAGTATTATACTGTTAGATATATTGAGACCTAGGACAGCGTTCTACCGCCGACACTGCGGCGTAGGCTGGGCGTTGTTACGTTCTCGTGCCCTAACTCTAGGGTGCGGGTCGTGACACGTCTAGCCTTGCAATATGTCGTGCCCCGATCTCACGCAAGTCTGATTATTCATGGCGGACATGAATCACCATGTCAACATCCCCGCGGAATAATCGTCCTTATCGGACGTAACTCTTGCGTTGTGTCTAGACTTACTTATTTTCGATGCACGGATTGGGTCTACTCAATCCTCAACTTTACTTAGCCGTCAATCATACGTCCGATCAATCCTCAAATTCGCCTTCGCTTTAAACCACAGTCGAAGCAATCAAAATTGCCATGTCAAGGTATTTCGAGTTCGATCATTCCCGCTGGACATGAATCACCATGCCAACGCTCACACGGAATGATCATCCCAAATCTGACGTGACATATGTGCGAGGCTGGAGTTGCGCTTGTGCAAGACAAGATCGTTGTCGTTGTGGTTTTCACCGAACAATCAAGTCACTTCCCTTCTTCCTTCAAACATTCATTTCTATCAAAATCCCCAACATAGCATCCTATGAAATAATAACTTCTAACACAATCATCATTCATCGAATCAGAGTACCTCTGAGTTATCGTACATCGATCTTTGATACGCCTCAATACCATTGATGATGTACATAACCTGACGATCTTCCTTTTGTAACAAATTCTGAGTCGTGCAACTTAATTCCTCAATTCACATTATCTTGTGATAAATCTTCATTGAGCAACATCTATTCCAAATCTTTAGTCATTCTCGTATCTTCAAACCAACGTTTTCCATGCACGCTATCTTTCGATCGTGCTATCTTCGGTTTCATCTGAGTATTTCGTCTTAACTCAAGTTTTAATCCATTCGACTAAATTCAAAATCGCATGCACGATCCACTAAGTTTTCTCGATCAAGATATCTATTTTATTTTATTATTTCGAATCTCTATTCAACCATTTCGTAATTTGTACTACTCATTCTTAATTCGCCCCGAACGATATCTCGTTTGAGACTCTCGAAGTCGCAACCAACTAAGCGTTACTCGTTCTAAGGCTTTGTGCGATGTTATCACTTGCCGACATACTCGTTCTATCTGTAAATCCTTTACTCTCGCTCGAACAATTTTTATGACATCCATACACCACTCAGGGTTCGAGCCATTCGACTAGTCGTCGACACTCACTCTTATTCTTCTTCAAAGCTATCACATACACCATTCGGGGTCAAGTCATTCTACAAATCCTCAAAAAGGTCATTCGATTCACAATCGACAAGTTCAATTGTGTGTTCGCCCGTTCCTCAAACTCTAAAAACCATTTCCCGTATTCGCTTTAGCGTTGGTCAAGTAGCATCTCTATCAACGTACGTTCTAAGTCTCACTTATTCTCGTCCGAGCGATAGTCGATCTCGCTCGCAAACTCGTTCGCACCAGAAGGTCTAGGTGCGTGATACTTGGCACAACTTAGCCAAAAGGCTGCGTACATAACTATCCCATTCGAACTATACTTTGGTCTTGTGTACTCGTTCGCTATTGTCAGCGTAAGGTTATTCAAGCATGCATTGCGTTTGCTAACTTTCAGCATTGGTTCCTTCCAACCCAAGTCTGTCGTAGTTTGGCACAAAGGACTTCGCCTATCGATCCCGTTCAACCGATTACTCGTACGAGCTTTTGACAATATTAGACTTATTGTATGGAACATTCCAAGGCACAACGAGAGAGAGCGTATACTTCTTTTGTTTCCAAACGAGCTTTCAAAACTAAGAGAATCGAAATAAAGTCCAAGGACGTAAAGCCGTGCTCTGATACCAATCTGTTATACCCTGCTCTCGTAGGAGCGATCGTCCTCACTAAGGCGTGATGCCACATGAGACTAAGTTGCTCTCGTGCAAGGCCAAGTCCAGAAACGACCGATTTGAGCTAGGCCACAGAGTCGCACAGAGTATCCCCATTTGCAGCGGAAAGTAAATAAACACAAGTTGAAGCGAATTCAAAGTCTTTATTGATTTTCAAGAAGTTTACAAGCGGCGCTAGGCCGAGTTTACAAGTCGCTCAAGCTCTCTCTCTCTAAAACATAAAGGCGTGCCAAGTGGCTTACAAGATGGAATGATTCATGGCGATGTTCTGATATATTATGTCTTGTATATGGTGCTTTAGCTCCTTGCAATGCTCCATGGCTCCAGAGTTAGCTCCGTGCCGTAGTACGTTCGAGGAAAACTCCGCACCCGACGATGTCTCATGCACCCTGCAAGCAAACTGTGGGGTTATCAGTTGATTGTTATGCACTGGTGGGGAGGCTAGCTCGCCCATAATGCTATCATTACCAAACACGTTCTACATACTTTTGTGTATTGTCTATCATTCATTGTCTTTCGAATATTGCCTTAGGATCAGTTTCATGGCATATATCATAACCTATCTCATGTTACCAATTTCAAGTGTTTGCATGAAAATACATGCACGACTTACCCAACTTACCGTCCAGTCTTCCCTGTCCAAAGTAAACCATGTTAGATAATAATTCATATGTAATAACTTAACGTAGTATCATATAAGGATTCAAGTGTCAAGGGCATGTTTCTAACTCAATTGTACCAAGTACTTAAACATGTCAAAATATGGTATACTCTAAAATCGTTGTTCTGATGTACATGTCCACGCAGTTGTTCAGTTTACTTGTTTCAATGCAAGGTCTCACACGCGAATTGTCGCAATCGAGCCAACTTAATCTATATGCATCGGTCGCTGGCTATGTGAGCCATTTGGATATTTTCTTATGGTATTCGCATTCTATCAAGCGTGATGGCTGGTACAACTTGATAGCCTTCTAAAATACCCAGCCTTACGTCTGGTGTGTGCCCGAGCCAACACACAGTCCACCCGTAAGCCATGATTCTGCCTAGACCGGCCACGATGTCGTCGTTCGTTCCCTTGGAATCGTTTCACTCGTGCACGATTTTCGTCCTCGACCATTTCGTATTCTTATTTCTTTAGTTATGTAACTCCTCTTCCCGATATTTTTAATAGTTGTACTACAAATAAACTATTTTGCCTTTATATATATATATATATATATATATATATATATATATATATATATATATATATATATATATATATATATCCTCCGCAGTTCAAAAATAAAAGAAAGTCCCAAGAGCGATTTGAAAAGCATATTTAATTTATTTTATTCCTTGACCAAAGTGTTATCAAAGTTCTAGGATTTATAAAGGTATATGTTTTACCTTATATATTATTCTTTATTATTATTATAATCAAATTATTTTTGGTTTGTTCAATTTATATGCTTTACACAGTTTTAGAATATTTAATAGTATCACCAAATGGTGATTCAGTTATAAAAGGTTTGAGTTTATTTAAACTATTTTTAGCAACCATTAATAGGTCGTGATTAGATCATTTTGTGTTTAAAACATCATTTGATTTAGATTTAGCTAGATGTATTTTTTTAACGTTATTAAAGAGATCTAGTATTACTTTCATTGTTAATTTTGATTAATTGATATTTTATTGGATACGATAATTATCTTCTTGAAAAGTTTTGGTTTTGAATAATTTAAATATCATAAGTATTGTGGAAACAAATCAAAGATTTATCAAAGTATTTTAATATATATTTTTGAACTTATAAAGATATATGTTTTAAATTGTTTAATAATTACTAGGAGTATTATTTATCCAAATTAGATTGATAGAATTAAGCATTATTTGAATTATGATAATAACTACTTGATTTTAGATTTTAATTTATATGATTTGCTCGGTTTAAATATCGATTTAAACTAATATTTCTATTCTACTAAGGGATTTCGCAAAAAACCCATTTATCAAAGAGCTTAGAAAGGATTTCCAATACAAACTCTATTCCCAGGCCAACTCGTGAGAAGATTACTCCTAATCCCCTCAAATCTGAATTGAAATCTCCTTCCTCGTTATCTCCTTTCCTCGTGGCCAACATCATATATAAGGAGTAGCAGTGTCACGACCCGCACCCACTGTGAGGGTACGAGAGCGTAACAACGCCCAGCCTACGCCGCAGTGTCGGCGGTAGAACGCTGTTCTAGGTCATGAACTATAACTAACATAATATGAATGCTCTCCATAAGGAGGCCAACACAGAGGTACAACTCAATCACAATCTAGAGATAGAATATGGCACGATAAAATAGATAAGAGAATCCTCAACCGAGGTACAACAGAAATGAAATACAAGTCTCAACATCTCTACAATATACAAACTCTGAATCAAGAACAACAACTAAACATAAAAGGAAAACAGTCTAAACTATCTATACTAATCAAGGTATCGTCCTCAGCAGCTGCCTGAACCTCCCCTGGGGTCCAGGTCGCGAGTGTCAACTAGGCAAACTCCAAGTAAGGGTACAGGGTGCCTCATCATCCTCTGTAAAATTTTCAACAGGTCCAGTCAGGACGGGAGCGAGCACAAAACCTCTCACGCAGTTCATATCATGCTAGAAAATATAAAGCATGCAATAGAGTAAGGTACATAAAACGCTGAAAGAAGAATGTATATGAAAACAGCAGAGATTTGATAATGGGAAATATCTATATATGATAAGTAAGAACTGTAAGCAACATGTGATTTAGAGCACAATATGGTTATGTAAACGGGTTAGGTTATACAATAAAATGGGCCTCCTTTGTACGTGGGTGTACAATGGACATATACAATTTCTTATACAATAGGATTGATCACATAACCAATTCTACTCTCCCTCCCCAATCAATACACAATGATCCAATTCAGTTACGTTACCTTATACAATGGCTTGTACAATGGCTTATACAATGGCTTGTACAATAGCTTGTACAATGGCTTGTACAATGGCTCAATGTGATAATAATAGTACAATATGCACAATGAGTGTACAATAATAAGGGTATTCAATAAATACAAGATGTAAGTGAAACGCACATCACAATATGTATTTAGTGAATACAAGGAGATAACATCTCAGAAAAAGATCCGTATAGTACCAATCTGTGATAATGATCGTGTCAGCATCAAGTACAGTAATCTAGAGCAAGAATATAAATCCAGACAAGTATGAAACGATCAGAGAATGTACTCGTCTCGTATCTGAATGTCTGAAGTAAATGTACTGTCCGAGATGAGGTACCTGACTCCTAGTTAGAGCAACACAAGTCAAGATGTATACAAGAGATGATAAATATAATCTACAATGCATCTGCATGCTGTCTAGGTCAAACTAGGCTAAAGTCGACACTTGGTCAACTCTAGTCAACCACTCTAGTCAACTAGGTCAAGTCTTAGCCCAACAAGTCTAACAAGTCTCACTAGTCCTAACCAAGCCTAGTCTAGTAATCACACACCAATCACAAGGCTATACAAGCCAAACACAAGCCATCACATTCAATATTATACATAAGAGAAAGAAAGCTAACATGTAAAGCTATGTGTGTGTGTGAACATGGAGGTGTTCAGTGTCAAGCTAGAGTGTCAAGTGTTATAGTGGGTTAATGTCACAGGTTTAGGGGTTCAAGTGAGGGGGCTGTGTGTGGCATGTAAAGTAAAGGGTGTAATGTGAAACTTTAGATTTTATTCTTAAGTCTAACAACATACAAACAAACCTCAACTTAACAAAACACATATCTGGAACATTCAGTTCCTACATTCATTTATTAGTTTTCAGGTTTTAAACAATATGGGAGAAGAACCTCAGGTTAATACTTATCACAATTATTCTCAGGCTTATAGTTTGGCAAAAGGAAGAAAGAAACAGTCATGTCACAACTGAACATTCAATTACTTGTAATCATTCATCATGAATACATCAACCAATCCTCAACATGACCCATATATTTAGCAACTAAACCACATTAATATAACATGCTATCACACTTAATGTTATTTGAAATAGACAACAGTGAGTAATATAACTAAACTAAATCAGGAAACTCAAGTTTTAGTGAACCACAGTTGTGTCTGTGTGTGAACACCATTCTCAGGAATACATTCAGTCCTAGCCATCCTAAACCAAAACCAAAATCAGTTTTATAAGGAATCTCAGTTTACAGTTTATAACTAAACTCATTTCAGATTCAATGTGACAGGAAAACAAACAATGAGTGATGTGATAGTGTAAACTGTGGGTATACATACATGGTCAAGTTCTCAGAAATTAGTGAAGGCAATGGTGGGGGTCGGGTGTCAACAACAACATATTTATAAATAACTATCTAACCATTATATCAATATATATTTATGCATATCACAGGAACTATAGAGATGAGTGTGTGTATATTAGGAGACAGTAAGGAAAGGAATGGAATTCAGTTTACAATTCAAAACCAAAATGGTTTAAAACTATTCTCAGGTTCCTTAGCAGTTAACAACCAACATAGATGAGAAGAAAAGGAAACTAGTTAAGGTTTTGAACTAAGGAGAAAACTCAGATTTGGTAGCATTTGAAGGAAATCAGTTTCCAGGTGATCAAGAACTAAATTCAGTTAAATACATAACTGGAAATACCATCCATATCAGTTTTAAAGAATGACAGCATTGTAATCAATACAAGGAAACTCAGGTTTCAATTGATAGGAAACATCCCAGTTAAGGACTGATGAAATCTCAGTTATCTAGGGGAAAAACAAACTCAGTTTTGATAACTCATGAACACATTTAAAACCATTTAGAATAGTCCTATTTTAAAATCTCAATTAACAGTGCAACCAGTCCCGAAATCTTGAAATTTCAGATTTCTACACTACACAACAGTTCACATCTTCTCAGGTTCCTTAATAACTGGGAACATAAACCCAATTTCAGGTTTTAAATGTAAGAAGGAAAGTCTCAGTTATATACATAAACAGTTTAATATACAGTTGAAAAGAACAGACCAAAACCAATATCCCATAACAATTTCCAGAGCCTATATTGATTGAAATATGACACTAGGCATGAGCATTGATATGTGGAGATATTTAACAGTGATAATTAATCAAACAACATGAATTTAGAGTTAGAAAAACAATGGAAAATAAATGTAATAGGACTGTGTATCAGAAAATAGTATTTTTCCCCATTTTCGAATCCCATTTCTAAACAAGACCTGAACTAAAATGGAAACTGAACTTTCACACAATATACATTATATTTAGGAACTATTTAACAATTAACAAACATTATTTAAAGCATTAGTATACAATTAAACACAGAACACAAATCAGCACACTGGTATACACAGTACACGACACGTGCACAGGCAATATCGTGTCCGACACGACACGAGAGCTCGTGAAACTCGAGGAGCCTCGTGTCAGTCATGGACACGACACACGTGTCAAGTTTTAGGTGTCCAAGTGGCATGTGCACAGAGCAATGCTACCCGAGCAGCAGGGCATGCCACCTGCCCGCGCGCGCGTGTGCACGACCGCGTGTCCGCGTGTCTGTGTGACTCCAAAACGACACAAAACCATCTCAGACATGAAGAAACCAATAAGCGACACTAAAATAAGTATTCCTATTCAAACACAATCAGAAAACAGTAAGGAAAAACCTATTGGGGCATTAGGTCGAACACCTAGGTAATCCTATTGATACGTGTCTGATACGGACATGTATTCGACACAAGTTGGGGTCAGCTCCTACCTGAGACTAGAGGGGACCTAGGGCTATGCATCCATGGTGAATAAACAGTAGGTTAGATAGGGTTTAAGAGAGTTACCAATGGGTTCTCCTCAAGCTCAAAACCTTCAATGAACAGTGCTTTCTACTGTAGCTCGAGCACAAATAGGTTCCCAAATCAGTCCTCTACCTCCATGGACAGTAAGAGGGTGATGGTTAGGTCACAATGCAAGAAGTTTCATTAAAAAAGATTAAGAAATGACCAAGTTATGAAGGAGTGAATAGAAAGCTCACCTTGTTCTTGAGAATGGAGAAATGATGTAAGGAGGCAAAGGATTTGAGAGGGATTAAATAGGGAGGGGATACCAAGATGGCTGCCCTAATATCTAGGGTTAGAGTTGATCTAATGGTTCTCTACCATTCTAGGCTAATCAATGGCTAGATGAACTTAGGTTGCACATTACTAGTCTAACTTGACTCATTCTATCTAATGACTAACCAAGCTAGTCTAGTCTCTAACTTGATCAGGACTAACTAACCCACTAGCCATGGCTAACCCTGACTAACTAAACTAATCTAGGTTAGGTCCAAATATAGGTTAGGGCTAACACAACACAAGACAATTGATTAACATAATATTTAAATCACACCATTCTAAATAATCATTTTAAATTCCAAAATAATATATATTAAATTCAAATATTTCAAAAATAACAAAAATACCCTTAAACTAAAAAATGATAAATGAAATACCCTAATCACATGGCTAGGCTCTAGGGTAGACAGTCTCTACGGTTTCACTATCAAAACACCAAAATCATAAGTCATAATTTAAAAATATTTTAAAATGATTAAAAATTATCAAAAATCATATCATTATTTAAATATCAATAAATAATAATTATAATTATAAAATTTCAAAATTATCCTCATCTGGAAAACTGGGTGTTACAAGCAGCCCAACCCTTTTTCCTGCCTCCACAACACAGCCACATCCGAACTTCATCGCCACCAGCATCCTCATCGTCATCCTCGTCTACCATCAACAATAACCCACACACACGCCACCACCAGTACAAGCATCATCGCAACCAAGCACAGCCACCATCAATCGATACCGTGTCCGGACCCGTGTGTCCGTGTCCAATCAATCTTATTCCATTATACATTACAAACCTAATTTGTGTCGGACACACCCGACGCGCACAACAAAATCATCAACCCCCTCGACTCCGACTTCCCACCGACAGAACAACCAAGACACCACCACTTACCGGTGTTGACCGCCCCACCGTCCTTGGTCGTAGCCTGTCCGCTGCTCCACACCAGCAGATGCGCCAGGCGATCATGGTCAGCCCTTCTCCGGACGCGCTCGGCAGCGCAAGCGTCCACCGCGGTGCGCCCGTCTCCGTGCAGCACCCGCCGGAGCCTCCCTTCCATGCCCGTAGCTGGCGACCACCACCATCATCATCATCTTCACCGCCATTAGTTGACCCTTACCTCGGTCGTGCGGAAGTGCTGATAGTCGCTACACCGCCTGCGCAGTCATGCCGGCCACGGCGAGGGCCACCATCGCTCTGAGATACGCCGGCCTCGTCGAGTCGCCCGACTGCTCGTTGTTCCTCGCCACCGCAGATTTGCCGGACCACCGAGCCACAGCCGTGTCCCGCGGTCGAGACCACCACAATTATGACCGCGTTGGCTAGCCCAGCCCTCCTCTCCACCTTGTCGTGCGTAGCCGACCGCACCGGCGTCACCAGCGCCTGCTCGCGTCCCTCGTCGCCTCTCCGGCGGTCACCCCCACAGATCTACCACTACACCTCCTCTGTGCGCCCGGCCAACGGCCATCGGCCACCCCTGGAGCCGCTCACCCGCGACCCCCCCCGTCGACGTTTCCTATGCCGCCGCGGACCGACGACCCGCCGTCCTTCGCTGCCGTGGTCGTGCCCGACGGCCCCCAGCGCCGCACGACCAGTGAGCTCCTCTCCGTCGTGATGCCGCGGACGTCGATGGGAGCCGAGAATCGTCGCCTTCCTCAAACGCCTCCGCAGAACTCCGCCAGCGCCGAACGAGTAAGACCTAGCTTCCCCTCTCTTTCCCCAAATGCTTTTTCCAAGCATTCTCTCTCTGGTAATGCACACTGTGGGAACTATTTTGGGCCTGAGTCCATTTTAATTCAATTGGGATGACATAAAAGAATAAGTATATATTTGGGTTATGGGCTTAATACGTTATTTGGCTGACTTGTTATTGGGACGTACAAAGGTAATTTTATATAGGGGCCCTTATTTCATAGAGAAATATATGTATAAGTATTTTTAATAAATAACCTTATTAGTTAAAATTATATTTTCTCATATGCACATATTATGTGACTTTGTATGTTGTTTATATATATATATATATATATATATATATATATATATATATATATATATATATATATATATATATATATAATATATATATATAATAAATTTGCCTTGTAAATAATTTTGGGCTAATAATGAACATTGAGCTTATTTAAGGGCCTTATATCATAAACAATATTTGGGCTAGGCCATGGTCCCTACAACGTGTTTATAAATTAAGTCTGGGCTCTATAAAATACATAATTTTGGGGTCTTATATTATAATTAAGTCATATGGGTTATATATATATTTTGGGGCTTTTAAAATAAGTTTGATTAATAATTTTGGGCTCTATAAATATAAAATGAATTTAGGGCATAATTTTATATTCTTATCTGAATAGAAAATATTTCCAAAAGGGGTTTACAAGTTTTAGATAGTATTTTCTTAAAGGCCTTCTAAAAATATTGTGATATTATTTTCAAACATAGTAAATAAATTCTAATTAGCTATAGTTATTTTCTAAATATATATTTTTCCTTAATTCGATTTCCATTTCTAGATTAAGATTTTTTCTTAAAACCGTGATTAGTCATACGTTTGTATTTTATAATGCTGACTCCTTCACATCGACCCTAGGCTAATCGGACCTGTAGACATATAGTTTGGTGACTTTTAGAGACCATAGACTCTGGCACGCTTTTCGATACAAAGCGGATTCAACGACGGACACCGTTTTAATCTGAAATTACCGTTTTGCCCCTGTGTCCAGAATTGGACTTAAGGACAGGCAATTCTAGCTAATTTGACTATTCTGAGAACGTTGGTAATGTTTATTTCATCATCCGGAGACTTCTACATGTGTTGGCTGATTGTGGCTTATTGAGTGGTATGGTATTTTGGTTTCTCCAGCTAAGGACCTCAGGCAAAGTGCACTTTCTGATTGCTTTCCGATTCATAGTAGTCTTTTCATTTCATGTCTATACATATATCTTGCTGCTTGTTGACACGCTCGTCACACGGAGTAGTCGGGAGGGGAAATATCTTAGTAAACATGTGGACTACCCAGAACTATTCTAGTCTCTCGTGAA
Organism: Iris pallida; assembly: GCA_029216955.1. Taxonomy (NCBI): domain Eukaryota; kingdom Viridiplantae; phylum Streptophyta; class Magnoliopsida; order Asparagales; family Iridaceae; genus Iris; species Iris pallida. The sequence continues at coordinate 23,835 of JANAVB010009268.1, forward strand.
TGCTAGTCGCTGCGCACGACATGTGCAGTGTGCCTTATTTACCCCCTAGCTGTCCACATGTCGAAACGGATATTTCATACCACCTAGATAGATGTCTTTTATTAGTTTTTCCTTGTTTACTTCTCTATCGTGCTATGTCATCAGTTTTCTTACTAGCTTTCATATTCCATATGCTATTTTCATGTCTTGTTGATTCTATTGTGTTTTGCATTGCCATCGATTTCTGTACTTGTTCCAATCCTGACTGGATAACCAACATTTTTTAGGTTTAGCCACGATCACTCTTAGCACTGGGAAGACTTGGGTATGCTGAGGAAACCTAGAAATAGATAACATTTGTTCTATTTTCATTAATTATAAAACTTTGTATTTTTCTTTAAATATAAATGTTGTAAATGTTGTAATAAACTTAGAAATGTGAATGAGCAGCAAATGTTATTTTCTTGAGCATTTATTTTCTTGCGGGCTTGACAGCGTTCTACCGCCGACTCTGCGGCGTAGGCTGGCTTGGACACGTCTCGTATTTGAAAAGCGGGTGCGAGTCGTGACAAGTTAAGCAGTTGGGATGTCTTGAGCCATTTATCACCTCAGACCATCTTGGGCCGTTTGTCTTACCAGGCTATCTAGAGCCATAATGCATTATCGACCAGGTCGACGACGGTGTCCGTGCAGCACGGGTAGCGAGCCCCATTGCACGTCCCCGTCATACCTGTTGCTAACCATTCTTTCCTTTCTTTCATTCATTCTTTTTTTCACTTATTCATTCATTATGCAATTCCCTGTACGGGAATCGCCTTGGCGACCCATCGGTCTGAAGTCTTTCAATGTTTCTAACTCTAATTGGAATGACTATGTTGATAGTCTTCATGTTTCATTGTTGAACACCATTTATTGTTTTATACCTTAAGTTGAGGTACGATTCTAAGTGACAAGCCGTTTATTCGTAGTTGAACGCATGAGTAATTCTGTTCGATGTGTAAGCTGTGCGTTTGTACGGGAATAGAGTACGGTGCGAGAGTTCGCATATTTTCCAAGTTCCTTTCCATGTTCTAAATAAGCATACAAGATGGGATTATTTCTTTAGCTAGGTGCGTTGAGTCATTTATTACCATGCACGGTGTTATTGCCTAGCGATTCTAGTGATAGTGTCCGAATTATTTTGTGTCTAGGCTAAGCAAAGACAGGTTCATCGGAGCCACCCGCTTTAGCGATGTTCGCGTCGGCCGAGCGATACTCCGAGCGCACCTTTGAAAGTCTAAGTCTGGATTTCTCTTGACGGGCCAATGTAAGTCTTACATTGTTTCTTCATCGGGTCGACACAACTTTTCGAGTCGACTTCGTTTGAGTCGTTGCACTTGCCGTTTGAATCGGCATTCCGTTAGGGTGGAGCGGGTCATTACAACCTAGCCCATAATGTTATCTTGGTAGAAAATCAAGTCAATAATAAATACCAAGAATCAAATTCAACGACGAATAAAAAAGTAGACAGAAACTGTCGGAATCGAATTTCGAGATAGTTTATAATGAGATTCTCAAGGGTCATCCCCGGAATCTTCTCAAGTAGTCCTAACTGTGATTGAGTAACCTCTCTGCTAAAGCCTATTCCCTAGTTCCTATCGCAGGCGCGCAGCAGTAAAACTAATCGTTGTACTACCACGACATCGCACTAATGCGACTCTCGACCTGCATGGGCCACCACTAAAAATGTGTCATGACCCGCACCCGGTATAAGGGTACAAGTACGTAACAGCATCCAGGCTACGCAGCAGAATCGGCGGTAGAACGCTGTTCTAGGTCGCTAACTAAACAACTCACGCAATATATATAATGTACCTGTCATAAATCTCAACTCCGAACAAAGGACAAGTATAAGATATGATATAACTCAATCACAGTCTAAGCACGATAAGATAACACAGAATCCAAATACTAACTAAACTCAAACAACAACATCTGAATAACTACTAAAATAATATCTCAAACAATCTCAAAACAAGCAAGTATCTCAAGTTATTACAACACAAGTTCAATATGAAAAACTAATGCAGGTCTACTAAACTAATCTCCCGATCACTACTGAGTGTCGGGGGCCTGAGTAGCTAATCCCTCTTCGGGTTCATAGCATATAGGACAAGTTTCCTCAGGGCAATCATCTGTAATATTTTCAACAAGTTTAGTCAGGACGGGAACGAGTACAACTCATCTCGAAATTCTAAATAAATGATAAAGGCTATAAAGCAGTTATAGGAAGTTATATTGATGAACTTGCAGTTTAAACAGTTAATGAAATGGAACGACAGTTAGAACAAGGAAAGTAAAGCTGAGAAAAACAGAAGAAACATAGCAAATGAAGACTGTATGTAAAACTAGCTGAACTAGAGTAAGATGATATAAGTCTAGACGGTATGATGTAAGTCAAGTGTAATCCCAGTATGAGTCCAAACAGTATGAGTCTAGTGTGAGTCCAATGGTGTCACGACCCGCACCCGCTTTTTGGGACGCGAGAGCATGAGCAAGCCAGCTACGTATCAAGCGGACTCCAGCCCGAATCGAGTACGTATAAGCTATCAAGATCATAGTATCATGGCTAATATGGTAATCTACAGTGTATCTCAATCCACGAGAATATATAAGACAAGAATGAACACTATGAGTCGTGGTCTGCAGCCCGCTAGCATATATGTCCGATTAGACTCCAAAAATAGTATGAGTCTATAAAGCTAAGCTGATAAGCAGGATATATCATAAAAGTACGAGAAAGATAGTAAATCAATAACACTAACAAAATACCTGAATCATGCAGATGAAGTCAACTACCACATGCTCAGCTAACTAACTCCGTGCAATCAGCTACCTGAAGAGATCATCAGGTCCTCAGAGGACTAGCAATATACATAAAACATGCAAACTAATATGATAGTAAATAACATGTATGGAGGATAAGAACCTACAAGAAGAACATCTAAGGACGACGAGCCGTGTGGAAATGTATTACTAGACTTGGCTAATTTTCAATCAGAACTCCTATAGCTTGTAGTATAATGAAAGATACTCCCAATCTATAGTGTTTCTATTGACGTACAAAGCATGATACTCTCAGTCAAGATTAGCCAATTCTAGTATCGATCTCCTCTCCCAAAGGATACAAGGTCAAGCAGACTCCTATAATGTGTGAATGAAAGAATGAATGGATAAATGGATGAATGAACTCAACGAATGAATGAATGAATACGTGAATGAATCAATGAATGAACAAACAAGTGAAAGAAAGAAAGAAAAGAATGAATGAATAAAAGATAAGAAGGAAAGAATGGTTAGCGACAGGTGTGACAGGCACGTACAACGGGGCTCGCTACCCGCGCTGCACGGACGCCAACCTTGTCGATAACGCATTAAGGCTAAGGGTTAGCCTACGGTGCAGAGACAGCCGTTAAGTTAAAATGACAAATAAAACGAAATGGTCGTGGACACCTCCATCGTATACGGGAGAGAGGCGAAATAAGGGTATTTCCAGCGGCATAGTCAAAGTGTGAAGGACGTGCCGGTCCGGACAGAAATCAAAATTTGGCTTACGTACAGGCCTGAGTTCGGGCTGGCCACCAGGAGACGTAAGGTCGGGTATTTCAAAAGACTATTAGGGTGTACCAAGCCGCACGCCATGATAGATGAGAAATTACCAAGAAAAAGACACGTCCAAATTGGCTTGTGATGCCAGCGATCGATGCATATAGATTAAGTGGGCTTTGCTGGTGGAAATCCACGTGCAAGCCCTTGCATTGAAATCAAAGTAGTCTAAGTTAACTAAATGAGTACCTTCTGAACAGGCTTGAATATAACACACCAGATAATCGAGAGTACTTCGGCAAAGGAGTTAGAAAATACGCCTACGACGTGTTAGGACCCGAGGCAGGGACACGCCCTTGACATTGAAAGTTCACATGAATCACGTCAAGTTATTTCCTATGAATTGTTGACTAACTTGGTTTACTTTGGACAGGGAAGGTCGGATGGTAAGTATGGGTAAGTCGTGCATGTATTTCCATGCAACACATTGAATTTGGCAATACGAGATAGGTTATAAAGTATGCATGAAACAGATCCTAAGGTAAGATTAGAAAGACAATGAATGATAGACGGTGCACGAAAGTAAATAGAACGTGTTTGGTAATGATAGCATTATGGGCGAGCTAGCCTCCCTACTAGTGCATAACAATATACTGATAACCCCACAGTCTACTTGCAGGATGCAGGAGACGTCATCGGGTGCGGAGCTTCCCTCGAACGTGCTAAGGCACAGAGCTATCTCTGGAGCCTTGGAGCATTGCAAGGAGCTGGAGCACCATATACAGGACATAATATATCGGAACATCGCCATGAATCATTCCATGTTGTAAACCACTTGGCACGCCTTTTATGTTTCAGAGAGGGAGAGCTTGAGCGATTTGTAATTTGGCCTAGCGCCGCTTGTAAACTTCTTGAATATCAATAAAGAGTTGAATTTGCTTCAATTTGTGTTCATTTTACTTTCCGCTGCAAATGGGGACACTCTGTACGACTCTGTGGCCTAGCTCGAATCGGTCGTTTCTGGACATAGCCTCGCACGGGCGCAACTTAGGCCCGTACGGCATCACGCCTTAGCGAGGACGATCGATCCTACGGGAGCGGGGCGTGACAGATTAGTATCAGAGCACGGCTTCACGTCCTTGGATTTTATTTCGATTTTCTCAGTTTTGAAAGCTCGGTTGGAAACAAAAGAAGTGTACGCTCTCTCTCATTGTGCCTTGGGATGTTCCATACAATAAGTTTAATATTTTCAAAAGCTTGTACAAGTACTCGGTTGAACGGGATCGATAGGCGAAGGCCTTTGTGCCGAACGATGTTAAACATGACTCGATAGAGAACACATGCTAAGTTAGCAAGTCGCGTGCATGTCCAAATAGTCCTACGTCGACATTAGCAAGTGAGCGTGCAAACTTGAATATAGCTCGCACGGGATGGGTATGCGGCACAACTTAGTTCGCGTGTCGCGTACCTCGACTTTTGGTGCAATCGAGTTACGAGCGATATCAAGTACCGCTCGGTCGGGAACGAAGCTACACTTAGAGTGTATATAGATAGGAACGCTATCAAACTAACGCTTAGGCGTAAACGGAAGATTGATTTAGATTTTGAGGAACGGGCGAATGTGCGATTGAACATATCGAAAGGAAATCAAATGATCATTTGAGGATTCGTAGAATGACTTGACCCCGAGTGGTGTATGGACGTTATAGAAATTTTTCGAGCGAGACTAAAGGATTTACGAATAGAACGAGTACGTCGGCAAGCGATGATATCGCACAAGCCTTAGATTGAGTAACGCTTAGTTGGTTTCGACTTCGAGAGTCTCAAACGAGATATCGTTCGGACGAGTTAAGAATGCATAGTGCGAATTACGAAACGATTGAATAGAGAGTCGAAACGATGAAACGAATGGAGGTCCTGGTCGAGAAAACATAGAAGATCGTGCATGCAATTTTGAATTTAGTTGAATGGATTGAAACTTGAGCTAAGGTGAATTACTCATGGACGAGATTAGGAATAGCACGGTCGGAAGATAGCGTGCATAGGAAATATTGATTTGAAGATACGAGAATGATTAAGGAATTGAAATTGATGTTGCTCGATGAAGAATTAGCATGCGATAATATGAATTGAGGAAATTAAGTTGCACGACTTGGAATTCGTTGCAAAAGGAAGATCGTCAGGTTATGTACATCATCGATGGTATTGAGGCGTATCAAAGATCGATGTACGATAACTCGGGGGTACTCTGATTCGATGAATGATGATCGTGTTAGAAGTTATTGTTTTGAAGGATGCTACGTTGGAAATGAATGTTTGGAATGAGGAAGGAAAGTGACTTGATTGTTCGGTGATAACCACAACGAAACGATCTTGTCTTGCGCGAGCGCAACTCCAGCCTCGCACATACATCACGTCGGATTTGGGACGATCGTTCCGCGTGAGCGTTGGCATGGTGATTCATGTCCAGCGGGAATGGTCGAACTCAAAATATCATGACATGGCAATTTTGATTACTTCGACTTGTGGTTTGAAGCGAAGGTAAATTCGAGGATTGTTAGGACTTGCGATTGAAGAATAAAAAAACTTAAGGATTGAGTAGACCCAATCCGCGTATCGAAAACGAGTAAGTCTAGATTCAATGCAAGAGTTACGTCCCGATGAGGACGATTATTCCGCGGGAACGTTGACGTGGTGATTCATGTCCGTCGTAGATAATCAGACTTGCGTGAGATCGGGGCACGACATATTGCAAGGCTAGACGACCTTGTGATCGACTACGTGAATTGGATAGGATGGATAGGTGGATTGTATCAAACACACTTGAAGAGATAGACTACGATAATTGCTAGTGTGGACATACGATATTGACATGTCGAGGATTCGGTTAAGGACAACCTATCGTAGGATGATTTTCCGAAATGAGCTCGGACTTGGAGTGGAGAATGTGTGATACGAATAGGGTGAACGTTGCTCGATGTTTAGAAATTTGAGCAAAAAGAACTTGGGTAGGAACTACCATACAAACGAACAAATGGTTTGACCATAGGATTTGGGACGAGCGTCGTACAACGACCTTGCACGATGAGCCACGGACTTGACTTGTAAATATGACCCTGTAAGATGACCTAGCGGATAGGCGGACGACCCTATGCCGAGTAATTGAACTTGTACGATTGACCTTACAGTATCATCTGGACGGACGATTGACTTGGGGCAGCAAGACTTAGAGTAGGACGAGGAACATGGAGTGTGAATGAACGACGATGAGATTGGCCCAAAACAAAGTGAATGATAGGAATGGATGATGCACAAGTAAAGTTGGGATAACAAATTGAATTATTGATAGGAAGACGGACTCGATGATAGTACAATACTTGGTCTTGAATCGGATGGAAATTACTTAGACTTGGTCGACCCCGCTAAGAAGAAATCATATTGATTTCATTGACAAGAGCGCTTGAGAATCGAATAAATCTCGAGGACCGAGATAAACAATATGTGATACACACATGAGTTCGGTTCTAAATCGAAGTTAGCAAAACTATCGGCAAATCAAAACTATCACGAGTAGCTTGTCCGACTTCGCTAGTCGCTAAGCTTGGTTGAACTGTACGTATTCGGAGGACGCCTTGAATGCGTGCACGATCCAAACTCAGCGATATGATAAACTCGAATACAGCTGCAAGTGGGCATTGAGATGTGCATGAATGAATGAGTGAGTTTGCCCTAGCCTACGACTTTCGTATTTGACGAATTACAATGCACCTCGTGCGACCGTTTCAGTCCTATAATACGTCGAAAAAAGCAACCAAGTCGAAAAAACACTTGAATTGAATAAGTGCCATCAACTCTAAAATGAATGAAAAGTTATCCAATAAAAATCGACCAAACGTATGCGACACGGAACTTGGAAAGGTACCGAGCATGGTTCGATGCCATCGAACGATAGAGCCGTTCGATAGAATTGTCTATGAAACACGATGACACGAGTTAAGGAATGGTAGGATGACCTGCACTCGGGAAGTCTCGAGGATGAGACTTGTTTTGAGTGGTGTATTATGTAATGACCCGCTCTGCCCTAGCGGAACGCCGATTCCAACGGTAAGTGCAACGACTCAAACGAGCCGTCGACCCAAAGAGTTGGCATCGACCTGATGAAGAATCGATGTAAGGCTTATATTGTCCCGTCAAGATGAATCCAGACTTAGACTTTCAAAGGCATGCTCGGAGTATCCCTCGGCCGATGCGAACATCGCTAAGGTGGGTGGCTCCGATGAACCCGTCTTTGCTTAGCCTAGACACATAACAATATGGACACTAATGCTAGAATTGCTAGGCGATAATACCGCCGATGCTAATAAATGACTCAACGCACCTAGCTAAGGGAATAATCCCATCTTGTATGCTTGTATAGAATATGGAAAAGAACATAGAAAAATATAAGAACTCCCGTACCGTGCTCTACGCTCGTGCTAAGGCACAAGCTTACATTCGAGTTCCCTATGCGTTCAACAATGAAACAATGAATGGATTACAATAATGAAACGGGAAGACTATCAACATAGTCGTTCCGAGTAGAGTATAGCAACATTGAAAGATTATGGGACCGATGGATCACCAAAGCGACTCCCGCATGGAGAGTTGCATAATATGTGAATGAAAGAATAAATAGATAAGTGAATGAATGAACTCAACGAATGAATGAATGAATACGTGAATGAATCAATGAACGAACAAACAAGTGAAAGAAAGAAAGAAAAGAAAGAATGAATAAAAGATAAGAAGGAAAGAATGGTTAGCGACAGGTATGACGGGCACGTACAACGGGGCTCACTACCCGCGCTGCACGGACGCCAACCTGGTCGATAACGCATTAAGGCTAAGGGTTAGCCTACGGCGCAGAGACAGCCATTAAGTTAAAATGACAAATAAACCAAAATGGTCGTGGACACCTCCATCGTATAGGGGGGAGAGGCAAAATAAGGGTATTTTCAGCGGCATAGTCAAAGTGTGAATGACGTGTCAGTCCGGACGGAAATCAAAATTTGGCTTACGTACAGGCCTGAGTGCGGGCTTGGCCACCAGGGGACGTAAGGCCGGGTATTTCAAAAGACTATCAGGTTGTACCAAGCCGCATGCCATGATAGGTGAGAAATTACCAAGGGGAAGACACGTCCAAATTGGCATGTGATGCCAGCGACCGATGCATATAGATTAAGTGGACTTTGCTGGTGGCAATCCACGTGCAAGTCCTTGCATTGAAATCAAAGTAGTCTAAGTTAACTAAATGAAGTACCTTCTGAATAGGATTGAATATAACATACCAGATAATCGAGAGTACTTTGGCAAAGGAGTTAGAAAATACGCCTACGACGTGCTAGGACCCGAGGCAGGGACACGCCCTTGACATTGAAAGTTCACATGAATCACGTCAAGTTATTTCCTATGAATTGTTGACTAAATTTGTTTACTTTGTACAGGGATGGTCGGACGGTAAGTATGGTTAAGTCGTGCATGTATTTCCATGCAACACATTAAATTTGGCAACACGAGATAGGTTATGAAATATACATGAAACAGATCCTAAGGCAAGATTAGAAAGACAATGAATGATAGACGGTGCACGAAAGTAAATAGAACGTGTTTGGTAATAATAGCATTATGGGCGAGCTAGCCTCCCCACCAGTGCATAACAATGTACTGATAATCCCATAGTCTGCTTGCAGGATGCAGGAGACGTCATCGGGTGTGGAGCTTCCCTCGAACGTGCTAAGGCGCAGAGCTATATCTGGAGCCTTGGAGCGTTGCAAGGAGCTGAAGCACCATATACAGGACATAATGTATCGGAACATCGCCATGAATCATTCCATGTTGTAAGCCACTTGGCACGTCTTTTATGTTTCAGAGAGGAAGAGCTTGAGCGATTTGTAATATCGGCCTAGCGCCGCTTGTAAACTTCTTGAATATCAATAAAGATTTGAATTTGCTTCAATTTGTGTTTATTTTACTTTCCGCTGCAAATGGGGACACTCTGTGCGACTCTGTGACCCAGCTCGAATCGGCCGTTTCTGGACATAGCCTTGCACGGGCACAACCTAGGCCCGTGCGGCATCATGCCTTAGCGAGGACGATCGCTCATACGGGAGCAGGACGTGACAATGCTTGCCTGAGGGTTGCACGGAAAACCAATAATATATCGCCAATCAATAAGTCAGAAAATCCAAGTCTCACAACTGCCTCCAGAAGCTGTAATAGATGTTACCAACATTTCCAGATTAGTCAAATTAGCTAGGATAGCATGTCCTTAAGTCCAATTCTGAACACAGGAGCAAAACGATAATTTTGGATCAAAACGGCGTCCGCCGTTGGATCCGCTTTGTACCGAAAAACGTGCCAGAGTCAATGGTCTCTAAAGTTGACAAACTACATGTCTACAAATTTGTTTTGATGATACAAACCCAACGGTATGTCGAGTTTTGGATTACGGCAGGCCGTACACAAAATCACTTGTTGAATCGGATCGTGGGGCCCGCAAAACGGCGATCCGATCAACTGTCTCAGAATTGGGTCTAACTTGGCATACAGGACCAGAAAACCAATACAGTCATGTTGGCGTAAGTTCATCTCGATCTGATGAACGTGCAGAAAGTAATTGGAAATTTTGCACAGAGGTTGATACGGTAAATTTCGACGGATACTCATCAAATTCGTCGCGCACACGCAACCAATTTAAATTTTGTCAAAACCGACACGTCCACGAAGCCGATACGCACCTTTTGATGCTTTCGATTCGCGACCACGTCGCTCAGTTTGGCGGGACGCACGTTGTATCGGAGGTTTTTCATAAATTTTTGTTATTTTGAAAACATTTTTTCGTCAAATTGGGTAGCCGATTTCTCTGTGCACATTCATCAAAATTGACTTCTGTAAAAAGGGTTTTATAGTCCTATATGTTGTCTAGGACTGATTTATGTTGGTTTTTGAAAACTCCTAGTGTTTGGTGCAAGAATTGTCTTCCAAGTCAAGGTGTTGAACTGTCCTATTGCTCTGTTTTTAAATTGATTTTTTCTTGACTTTCGTGTCGATTTATCGGACAGATGGGTCCGATACAATCCAAACTATTTACCAGGTTTTTGAGGGGGTCATGTAGGCTCTCGATAGGATTCGATGGAATAGAAAATAGACGAATACGATTGAAGAAAAGTGGAGAAGAAGGGGGTTACCTGCTGTAGGTTCGAGCAGAGCCTCCTCTGTTCTTTGTCTGATTTCGGCGGTGGTTCCCCGGCGTTCTGTCGGCTGACAGTGTCGACAGATGGCCGGGAAGACGCGCAGGAGTTTAGGGAGGCCCTGGGATTCGTTAGTTGCAAGAATTGAGGAGTTTTCGATAGGAATTTGTCAACGACACCCCAGCGGATGTGCGTGTTTTTATGGGATTTAAATCTCCTGTGGTTGGTCGATTTCTAGGTTGTTCCTACGTACGAGATCCTAGGGTTTGTGCATATAGATAGAAATTGAACTCGGAAAGATTTGGGTGAAAGTTTGGTTCAAGATTTGATCAAATCAAATCTTCTCTGGAGGTTTGCTCGCGGCTATTCAGACTATCGGGCTTGGTACAGTACTATTCCTAAGGGAACGGTACAAAGGGGTTTATTTCCTTTTTATTTTTCATTTCTCTTATATTTTACTAAAGCTTATTATATATATATACATATATATATGTTCACATATATATACATATACATACATTTGTACTTCTATATACATACACTAAAAGCAATATATATATATATATATATATATATATATATATATATATATATATATATATAACTTGGACGTATATATATATATATATATATATATATATATATATATATATATAAAACCTGGACGTATATATATATATATATATATATATATATATATATATATATATATATATATATATATATATATATATATATATATATATATATATATATATTTGTACTTCTATATATATATATATATATATATATATATATATATATATATATATATATACGTCCAAGTTATATATATATATATATATATATATATATATATATATATATATATATATATATATATATATATATACGTCCAGGTTTAATAAAACTAGAAAATGTTTTTAATAAAAAATACAATAATGCTTCTAGAATATTTACATCATAATATTATCATTGCATATAGGTATTTATATACACATGTTGTTCCTGTCAAGGTCCCAATTACAACAATGGTATTCCAGGAATATTATCACCTTTCGATAACTAATATATAAATAATAATTAGCAAATAATATAATAATTACCATTTTTGGAAGTTACTCACTAGACCACTACATAAAATACCAATTCTACAGCTACATGGATGGACTAAGACGCACTACCCGACTATATAGGCTTCAGCTTGGTACGGGTCCAGTCTGGGCCAACTTGATACAACCAGGTCTCATAACAAGTCATAATTATAATAATAACTAATTAAATTATTTTATAGGGGTCAAGTCGCAACTTGGCCTAGTTTTTCTAGTTAGGACACACTTATGGCTGGATCTTCCTTGACATGGCTAGTACACTAGTCAAGGCACGCCACTGCACTATTCGTGCAATGTTTTCTAATCTTTTGGTACTTCAAAACTCAACCATGGCTAAAGTCATCTACCATAATAATTAACTAAATAATTATTTATAATATTCTAAAAATTACCATTTAAATCAAATAAATAATAAAAATAAAAATTTCAAAAAAAATCGAAAATAGGAGTTACAAATGGTTCCGGACAGTATGAGTCCAGATAGTAATTCCAGGGTGAGTCCTAAACATGACCCTAACCAGTGTGTTTTAAAATACTGAGATCGACATTTAAACGGATGTAGGTAATACGACACATCGCACACTGAACAGATGAGGGATGGCTATCTTTCCAGTATAATTCCAAGGTAGGTGGTTCCAGTATTTGAGAATGTTTACATGTCTACTCCAGTATTTCCCCGCCTAACAAGTATAAATGAATCCATAATCTGACACTAAAACCAGTGTAAGTCCAGCCAGCACATGAATGATGCCAGTAAGTGATGCCAGTGGTGGTTCCAGTAATGGAAGCCAGATAATATAGATGAGTGTCGCATGTTATAGATCCAGTAATATCAAATCGTGTTTGTAATAGAGAATCAAATAGAACTAACTAGAACTGAAGTACAGTAATCAACAAGTAAATAAAAAAACTATCAGAGAATGTACTCGCCTGATATCCTGAATGACTGATGAATAGATGTACAAACTGATGTCACAGAGTCCTATTTAGAGTAACACATGTTATAAAAAGTTCAATTTATAATAATGAAAATCTATAATGCAAACTACATATTTCTAAGTTAATCTAGGTCAAAGTCAACTCTTGGTCAACTCTGGTCCACCATTGGTCAAACTATGAGTCAAGGTCAAGATTCTAGGGTTTTGGTCAAACTTAGATTAGTAGTCAACATCTATGATACTTAGGATATATTAATATATATACATACCACATATATCATTACCCATATAGTACCACCCTAACACATACATATAGATATCATATATCAAGTATATACGTATCATCACTATGAACCATAACCTATATCTATATACTCTCATAATATATATAGATACTATATAACCCAAAAATATATAAACCTATCTATATAACCCTTCCATATCTAACATCACCTACTCAAACTCAAACACTTCGACACTAATCCACTAACACTAGGATACCATATCAACCTTGGTCATATTGGCATCCCAAAACTAATACCTTGGTTGTAATCCAATACCTTAACCTGGATAAACCTATATCTTACCTTGATATCTTGATACCTTACATTGGTATCTTGATACCATACCTTGGTCATAAGGTAAACTAATCATTTATCTTGAAGGTAAAGGTAATTCATATTTACCTTAAGATACTAACTTGGTATTATAAGATACCAAGATACCACTCAAATATCTAATTAACTAACTATCTAATGTACTAACATAACATCTTAACTAATATCTAACATATAACCTATAGAGACTAACTTGCTAAAATACCAATATCTAGGACTAACATAACCTACTAACATATCAATATCTAATATACTAGATATCTAACATCAAACTATCTAACCACATATCAAATATCTAATAAAATACTAACCTATACTATCTAACTAACACTCATACTAACAAATATAATTTACACTAACATATAACAAACACTAACATATCTAACCCTCTACTAACCAACATCTGACAAACATACTAATATATATAACTTACACTAACATATAACAACTCTAACATATCTAATCCTCTACTAACCAACATCTAACAAACATACTAACATATATAACCTAACAATAATATATATATATATATATATATATATATATATATATATATATATATATATATATATATATAATATATATATATATATGTACTATATCATACATATACTCGACAACCTATGATACCTACATTCATTTAATATTCATACTACATAGGCTCATAGGTTACAAAAAATGTCTATGTAGTATAGTCATTCTTTTGCTTAAAACAAATATTGTACAAATTGGACCTTCACTAAATTATATGATTAAAGTATGTCGTACCCCTTTGTGTTAGCTTTTCGAAACTTCAAACGAATCGTATTTTCTTGTCCGGAAGCTCCCGAAATCGTGAAAACACCGAAATGCGTTCGTCTTTCGGACAACTGACACTCAAACAGTTTTACAGAAAGTTCTAGAATGTATTTTACCTATTAATATATGTATTTGGAAAGCTAACTTCGATATGGTTGTTTGCAAAAACAAAAAGTTTATTACAAGCTTGAAAAAGAATTAGTACAAAGTACAATGAATTCTGGGAAAGTACAACTGTAGGAATCTGATCAGAAGATGATCACTTTATCCCTTTGACTTTGTGAACTTGAAGACTGTAGCCTCTGGAGAATACAGCAGCGATTTTGCAAGAGTTCTTGATCTCTGTGCGTATGTATCTGATGATTCCATAATGATTGGAAACTCTATTTATAAAGTTCAAGAAATAACTGTTTTAGCAGTTATTCTGATGTGCGCGAGGGTGGATTGCGCCACATTGGGTTGCGCCAACCTCATGTTGCGCCAACTTTTATTCAGTTGTTAAGTCGTATACTAACTGTATTTAGACGCGTGGCATCATGTGATTGAGATGCGCGTGGTCGTGTACAGGATAGTAGACACGTCTTGAGAGATTAGTGGCATGTGTGCCACGTCATCCTGCTTTAGAATGTAAGTTGTCTCAACTTCATCAGGTTGCACGAGCTTCGGTCAACTGTACCTGATTGAGCTGTGCCTAGACACGTGGCAGCTTTTGAGAAGAAGTCATTCGGATTGCGCCTAGGCACAACTAAAGATTTTGTCTGGATTGTGCCTAGGCGCAACTTACGAAGTGTACAGGACAGTTGTCTACCAACTCTCCTTACGCGGCACAATTCACGAGATTCGAAGAGATTTTCCTCATTCACTGTGGTGTCAGTCGTCAGTATTGTCAGGTAATGATGGCCATTAAGTGTCAGACGTCACGTAGATTTTGGCACAATAAGGCTGGACGCAGTCTGATATTAGGCGCAACCTGATCAGTGGCACAGCTTGTTCTCTGAGCTTCATATCAGTGGCGCAACCTGATCTTTGGTGCGCAACTTGATCACTGATTAGTATGTTCAGGGCGCAACTTAATTTTTAGGCCCTACAAGATCCCCTTCAAAGTTTTCAAAACTTAAAAATGTATCAAAGTTTTGAAATACTTTAAATTTATAAAGATTTTGACTGAGTTAAGTTGCGTCAATCAATAATCTGTCATCATATTTAAATCTCTTTCTCGAAAACACAAAACTTCCTCTTCGTCTTCCCAAATTTTATTGATGATATTCGATTTCCATGAGAAATATGAAGAGTCATTTTGTTGATATATATATAGTAGTGCTTTATTCTTCACTTCTATTCTTCAATGGCCCCCAAGAAGAAAGAGATGGAGACAAATGCTGACACTACAATCAAGTCTCCTAAAATGGGACATGATGTTGCGCCTACAACTTATCTGTTGGAGGCTGACCCATCGCTGAGAGCGGCAAACTTTTTAAACTGTTTTGGTCAAGACTCGACAGTCTCCAATCACTTGAATGGTGGGCCATCCTCCGAAGGGCGTGGTGATGCGGAGGGGTTCCTTAATCTGATGCATCGCTCAGGGATCCACAACATGCAAGAATTGGACGCCGCCCTTCGTCAGCCTGATGAAGGCAAGAACAAGAAATAATGTTTGGGCATACAAAAAAAATTTATTCTTTTTTCTTGTGTCCTTGTCTGTAGGGATCCACCCATCTTTATGCAAATGAAATCTAAAATTTCTGATATGTTGTGTGGCTGTGATTTTGAATAGTGCACGTAGATACGTTCCTTCAGCTGATTCAAACGCTTACTGTTTCGTTGGAGGACACATGGCAGTCGTCACATGGCTCCCATTACCTATTGTTTAGTTCTTTCCCAAAATAGGCTCCTAGAATGACGCGTCTGTTTCATCTTTAACCCCTTTAAAAGGACATCAGAACCGAAAGAGCCATTCATACTTTCTCAAAACAAATGATTTCACACAAGGTTTTACTATTTGTAAGTTCACTTGTGCCACTTCGTCCTGATGCTACTGTGCCTTCAGAAATTGGTAAGTCTCAACAAAGGATCAATAGTATATACATTTTTCTCTTTTGTGCCACTTTTGAAGATAAATATTGATCTGTATGTTGTAGACTTCGTTAATATACGCTAAATATTTTTGATAATAGATGCGCACTATGGTCCAGTGCTTAGCTTTAATCAGAGGCGCGCACTACTGATATGTGCATGTTGATCAGTATGCTGTTTTGACACGCGCCTGTTTATCAACGTATATTGTTGAGATGCGCCTGTGTTTATGAGAATAGGCACACACTGTTGATGCATCTGAGCTTCTGAGAATAGGCGCACATTGCTGATATGCGCCTAAGCTTCTGAGAATAGGCGCACATTGTTGATGTGCTTCTGTTATTCAGCGCACACTGTTGATGCGTGCACAGTTTTGATAGGTCTGACTTTTCTTTCTTTTTTCATATTTGCAGAAGTTCGGTTGGCAAGCTTCTTCAAAACTGGCATTGGTGACCGGGATTCTATAGAGAACATTTTTCTGACACCCACATCAGACAGCTTATATGATTCTGACACTCAAATCAGACAGCTCAGGACTCTCAGTGTTCCAGAAGGGTCTTCCTCAAATGGTAGGAAGAGCCTCTACATATGAGAGTTGGATGATGGAGAGACAGAATTAGGAATCGTATCACAAGGGTATTCACGTTCCTATTTTCCCTGGCGGGCCGTCTTCTCTCCACCAATTGTATTGACAACAGCTCATCTTTGGGCTGCTGTACTCTGTGGTTCTCCTCTCGTATTTTTGAAAGAGAAAACCAGAGTTGATTCCATTGTCTGGCTCGTTGCTTCAGGTCGAGACGACAAGGAACTGGCACCAACAAATAAGAAGATCCAAAGATGTAATAGACCTTCATGTTATATTTAGAATGAAAATTTGAGATGTAATAAATTTCCATTAAGATGTATCTATGTTTTTAAAGAAGGAATAAAGAATAATTTTGTCTTCTTTTATGATCTGATTTTGATGTGGTGATAATAAAAATAGAATTTAGGAGAAATGTGGAGATGACAAGTTGCCAGTGTAAATACCGAATTCTGAAGTATAGAGAATGCGAACTCTCATTTAGAAAAAGTGAACAGTCACTTCAATTCTCGAGATAAAGATACTGAACAATTACTGCAACTTTCAAGGAAGAGAATAAATGAATGAACCATCATGTCGGTTTTTTGAAGAAAGGAAAATGAATGAACAGTTATAGATGAACAAACAGTTGGGTTTCTTTCAAAAAGTCGCATCGGTTCTCGATGTTGACTGTCTAATTGTTCTATCTATAAATAGAACAAAACTTTCGTAGATATCGTCATTTTCTTTTCTTTCTATACAAAATGTCTTCCAAAGATTTGCTCACTCCGAAGATTGAAGGAGAGACCGAGACGCCTCCTGTTGAGCCTTTAGTGCCTCCTCAGAAAGAAAGGGGTGAAGGTTCAACTGCTCCTGCACCACGAGAGGACTTGATTTCCAAGCTAGTGGAGCCTGGGAAGACTGCCGAAGAAGAGGCATTGAGGATGGCTGCCTGCAAGTTTCTTGTGAGTTTAGACAATGGGATGTTTGAACTATTGGCAAACTATGTATTTAATCATGAAGGATCAGGGCCTCCTCCCCGTCCTTAATATTTATGTAATTCTATGAATAAAATGAACTTTTATTTATATCATGTTTCTGAAATAAAGTACATTTTGTCTTTATACATAATATTTCTTGAGAAACTTGCCATTGATAGGCATCATAGCAACTCTGTCATCCATATATGTTAATTGATAAGCTCCATTTGAGATAACTTTGTTTACCACATATGGCCCTTCCCATTTTGCCTCGAACTTGACTTTACTCATATGTGTCATAGTCATAGGTCGTCTGACTCTAAGGACTAACTCACCTTCCTGAAATGTTCGTACTCTAACTTTGCGATTGAAAGCTTTTGAAATCTGGGCTTGATAAAGTTCGATATGCTGTTGAGCTAATAACCTTTTCTCGTCGAGCACCTCCAATTCCTGAAGCCGAAGACGATCATTATTTTCTGTAGTAAGCTCATTAGCAATGGCAATTCTCAATGATGGAATCTGAATTTCCAGAGACAGAACAGCTTCACATCCATATACTAGAGAAAAAGATGTGCAGACTGTGGGATTACGGACAGTAGTACGATATGCCCATAGAAATTCTCTAAGTTTATCACTCCAATTACGTTTGTTGATAGAGACAAACTTTTTGATGAGTTTGATAATGGTCTTGTTGAATGCTTCAGCCAATCCGTTAGCCGCAGGATTATAGGTCGTAGAGGCGACATTATCGATTTTGTTGTCATCACAGAACCTATTAAACTTCTGGCTGACAAATTGTGGCCCATTATCATGGATGATTCAGCGAGGGACACCAAATCTGTATATCACAAGATGTTTGATGAAGTTGATGACACTACTCGTTTTAACTTCATCCAAAGGTATGGCTTCTGCCCACTTAGAAAAATAATCAATTATAGCCAAAATGAGCCGATGCCCTTTAGATGAAGGAGGATTGATAGGGCCAATTATATCCATGCCCGAAGCTTCGAAAGGCCATGAGGCAGCAGTCGGATGAAAAAATTTCGACGGTTGATGGATGAAATCTGCATGAATCTGACATGCACGACATTTTCTTGCATAGTCAATAGCATCTGATACCATAGAGGGCCAGTAATAGCCCATACATCGAATATGATCTTGTAGTTTAGGACCAGGCTGATGTGCTCTACAAATGCCATCATGAGCTTCACGTAATATCTGCTTTACTTCATCACCAGCAAGACATCTCAAAAGTAACCCATCGAAAGTTCTTCGATAGAGAGTTTTAGTAGTGTGATTATAATAGAATTGAAGTGATCGGCGACGGATACTTGTAGCTTCCTTAGGATCTTCTGCCAAGATGTCATGTACCGTAAAATCAATGAAAGGTGCTATCCAGTCCTCGCAAGTGACGTCGACTTCAGTTAAATTGCTGAATTCAATGTTGTGGTTGTTTTCGACACAAAATAGTTCTCTATTAGAGATAACCATTTGTTGTCTTTTGACTGGAACTGCCAATACTATAGCTAGGTTAGCTAATGCATCAGCTTCTGTATTGTATGCCCATCGTACATGTTCGATGAAGAACTCTTTGAATGAAGAAGCTATCTTGGTTGTTGCTTCATGATATGGTACTAGATCTTGATGTCGGACTTCATCTATGCCTCTAACTTGATTAACAATTAACTTAGAGTCGCCATATACTTCGAGATATTCAACACCCAGTTGTTTAACCAATTGGAGTCCAATAAGCAAGGCATTGTATTCTGTCACATTGTTAGAGCATGATTCGTCTAAAGAATAGGCCCTTTGAATAGTTAATCCATCGGGTGAAACAAGAACAATTCTTACTACAGCTACAAGGGTACTTCCAGGTCCAATTCTAGAGGCTCCATCAAAGAACAACCTCCAGGTAGGAAATTCTTCTGAAATCATATTTGATTCCAATGTTTCATCAGGAATTTTATCATAGAGTTTAGATGTCTCAGAGACATGATGAGCTGCTAAAAAGTCAGCAAGTGCTTGACCCTTCACATACTTTTGAGGAACATAAACCATATCATATTGTTCTAGTAATATGGCCCATGTGACAAGCCTAGAATTGAGTGTACTTGGCTTCTTCATTAAGACTCGAAGAGGATTGACCCGGGATATGACATGAATAGTTTGGCCTATGATGTAATATCTTGTCTTCTGAACAGCAAACATTAAGGCTAAACATTCCTTCTTGTAACGCCCCAGAACCAGAATACTGGAGAGCGGGGAAATACATAGCCAGCTACGTATAATGAAATGGAATCCACCTCACTATACGGTCACGGCTGTCTAGATATATGAGTGTTAACTACAATCCATCAGTCTCATATGGTCAAAATCAAGCCTAAATGTCTATATCTCAAGCAAGCAAGTAAAGTTATAAGAAGTAAGATCACCAAATATACAATAGTAAGGCATCCCAAACATTACATATTCAGTTGATCATGAAACTAGTCGTCACAAAATGTGAGGACTAGCAAGAGTTTTTGTCATACATGATCAACCCTAAGATTTGTCAATCATGTTACAGCCCGTAGGCAGACAGTAATAAGGTATGCAATACGAGCTAACAGGTGCTCGTCGGCTAAACGCCTCAAAATAAAATTTTTACAGTATAGTGGGAGAGCAAAAATAAACCCACTCGTTGCCCTGGTTACGGCTGGTGGTCACCATCGGGCTGGAAGGTCGGTAGATCCTCTGAAGCTGCTCCAAAATCTGGCCACACAAAACCAGTTGGGTCAGATCCCAGAAAGAGCAAGTGCCACAAAGGAGGCTTCACTTAAGAACTAAAACCAGCACACCAGAAAATATATTAAAGCAGTTAAAAGAACTTGAAGCAAAAGAATAACAATAGTCATAATGGAGTACGAGGGAACCATTCAAGTAGCCAGGTCACAACCCTTAAACCAAATAAGGACCGGGGTTGTAACCCTTCACCTGAATAGAACTCCATCTCCAAATCTTGTTAGAAAGGTAAAACATAACAAGCATGACGTGGGGTGCAATAAGACAATAAACGAAGAGAGGACTCAGAACTGCTCCGGGAGCCAGGTTACAACCCTTAAACCAAACAAGGACCGGGGTTGTAACCCTTCGCCTG
This sequence comes from Iris pallida, assembly GCA_029216955.1. NCBI lineage: Eukaryota > Viridiplantae > Streptophyta > Magnoliopsida > Asparagales > Iridaceae > Iris > Iris pallida. The sequence goes on from JANAVB010009268.1 coordinate 44,844, forward strand.
AACAGAACTTAACCTCTGATCTTTATTGTTAAAGTAACAATCATGCGATCAAGCCTGCAAAAATCGAGCACTGAAAACTATACCATACAATCGCTCCCGGCCAATCAGTGACTACGGCTTTCTACATTAGCTAACTAGGGTTATCATAACATGCAGTGAGATGTTCTCCACCGACAAGCCCTGCAACTAATCCAGGTTATCCAGCAGACTGGGGTTCATTAAGCAGTGCCTCGATCTTTTCCATATATCAGTGAATCTAGACTTACGCCCTACTCATCGGCAGGCTGCAAGTCCATAATGGTGGCTGGGATAACGAGATCGCCTGTACCTGGGGAAAATCTCTCATGACCACTGAATTATTCTAGTTATTAGCCTTAGCCATTTACAGTAGGTACCCCCGACCGTGATACTCAGGGATCCCCGGTGCCCAGGCCATTCAAGCTTGTCATGACATGCTAGCCGTCGCAACAACCTTCAATATATATATATATATATATATATATATATATATATATATATATATCATGTCCATTTGTCAGAAGTGCGCCACGTCGGGCCACTATCACGTCATGTCAAAAGTGCACCATAATGGGTCACCATCGTGTCAGAGAACAATTAATTTAGCACAAGCACACATTTAGTAATTAAATATTAGAAGGGGCAAGGGCTATGGGGGACTCTTGCGGCTCGAAAAAATTTTCATGCGGCCAGCAGTCTCTTGACCATATGCGGCTGGGCAAAATATATAAGCAGGCAATACAATGCATTAAGTATACATGCGGCTAATGCTAAACATATAAGCATACATGCTTGCATGCAAATGCATTTAATACTTTAAATACGCAATATTAATATAATGCATTATATTAATATATTAATATATATTAATATACATTATATTAATATCCATATTAATATATATTAAATGTATGCTTGCAAGCACTAGTATAATGCATTAATACGCATGTGGCTGATTTGTTCCCATGTTTCCATATGCGGCTTACTATTGGCATTAGCATGCGGCCAGCAATTACTGCTAAGGCCATGCAATTTAATGCAAGCCATGCAATTTAATGCAAGCAAGCACCTGCAATTATTGCTTGCTAACGTCATGAAATTGAAGGCGGCCATAACACTAAAATATGTATATGCTTATGCGGCCAACAAAATTATGGCCATATACGGCTCTATACTGTTACTAATTATATGCATGCGGCTGAATGCATTAGAGAATACAATAGAATAGGCATTAAATGCATCAGAGAACATTAATGCATAGGAGAATGTATTATAATATGCATTAAAATGCGTGTATTAATGTATTAGAGAATGCATTATAATGCATTAGCTGAGTACATGCGGCTGAATGCATTTTATGCACTATATGCCTTAAAATGTAAATGGCATGCGGCTGAGTGCATTCCATGCAGCTGAGTGCATTCTAACATACATTAAAAACATAATGCCTATGCGGCTGAATGCATCATTAAGATATAATGCGTATGCGACTAGCTACTGTACGTGTGCATGCAGCAAGCTTATGACCCACGCATTAAATAATGCATCTAAAGAACACATGCATTAATATAGCAAGCAAGCTTGCCAGGCCATGCGGCTCACTATTGGCCAATGCTTATGCGGCTAGGAAATGGCCATAGCCAGCAAAATTTTAATTGGCCATACGGCCAAGGCAATTTATGCTCATGCGGCTCAGTGCTAAAATGTCCATACGGCTCAGCAAAATCCCATAGGTCAAATTTGGACCAAACGAAATTCTCTGCAATAGGGACCATCAACTAGCAAAATATGCAATTTGATATATCAAAACTTCTGGAAACTTAAAACCACAAAGCTAGATTTACAAGAATTTAACCATGGAAATAAAAATGCTAAGCACTAAAGTGGGTTAGAAACACATGAGGAAGATAATGGAACAATAAAAATGGACTTCCTCCATGAAGCAAGGTGCACTTGCCTAAACCTTCCACTCTCAGGTTGGTGGAGAAGTAATGGTGGAGAAGAAGAAGTGTTAATGAGGAGAGAGACATGCAATACGGGTCTAAATACGTACACGTATACTAAAATACGTATACGAACAATGGTCATTACAACTCTACACACCTTAAAAGAATTCTGTCCTCGGTATTTAATCAAGAGGCTAGAGGTGCAAGGACAAGCCATACTAATCAAGCAATCAATCATTATTCATGCATGCAAGGAATCGAAGGCATGAGGCGTAAGAAAGATATTATACCTCACGAGTTAAACAGGTCGGGATATCGCGATCGGATATCATCCTCACGCTCCCACGTTGACTCCCCCAAAGAGTGATGACCCCAAGCAACACGGACTAACTTGATAGTCTTGTTCTTGAGTATCTTCTCTCTTTGGTCCAATATGGATACGGGCCTCTCCTCATCTAAAGGTTGGTACCACAACCAATTCTGAATGATCCAGGATATGACTCGGGTCTGGGATATACCGTCGTAGTTGGGATATATGGAACATATCATGCACATCACACAGAGACGGCGGAAAGAGCGAGACGATAGGATACATCTCCTACTCGCTCCAGAATATCGAACGGCCCTATATACCTTGGACTAAGCTTTCTCCGTACGTCGAAATAAATGACGCCATGGTTAGGCGAGATCCTCAGGAATACATGATCGCCGACAAAAATTCAAGGAGACGCCTATGGAATCGGCCCAATGGCGCTGACGATCTGCACAACGCGAAGATGATCTCTGACTCTCTTGACCACCTCAACTGTCTGAGTGATCATCTCTGGACCAAGCATTTGTCTCTCTTCCACATCGTCCGATGCTAGTGGAGATCTGCACTTCCTTCCATAAGTGTCTCGAACGGTGCCATCTGGATACTAGCTTAAAAATTATTGTTGTACGAGAACTCTACCAGGTACAGGTGATCTTCCCACGAACCACCGAAGTCGAGTGTACAAGATCTCAACATATCCTCCAGAGTCTGGATTGTTCGTTCCGACTGACCATCTGTCTGCAGTGATAAGCTGAGCTGAACTGGATTGAGTTTCCAAACTCTCTTGCAAGCTACACCAAAAGTACGACGTAAATCTTGAATCTCGGTCCGAGGTGATACTGACTGGTACACCGTGAAGTCTGACTATTTGTTGGAGATACATCTCTGCTAGCTGAGCTGTCGACTGACCAATTCTGAATAGGAGAAAGTGAGCCACCTTCGTGAGCCTGTCAACTATAACCCAAATAGCATCTCTACCAGCTGGAGATCTAGGTAATCCTCACGAAATCCATGGTTATATGCTCCCACTTCCATTCTAGAATTGGCAAGGGCTGAAGAAGTCCAGCTGGCCTCTGAAGTTCAGTCTTGACTTGTTGGCAAACCAAACACCGAGAGACAAATCGAGTTATCTTTCTCTTCATGCCATTCCACCAAAAGTGCTGACGGATATCACGGTACATCTTCGTGCCACCGGGATGAATCGAATACTGAGAACTGTGAGCTTCCGCCATCACCTCCTGTCTAATATCTACTACTGGGTACACAAAGACGCTTACTATGTCGAAGTGTACCACCTTCATGAATGCATAATTCTGGTCGTCGTCCGGCTTCACATTCTGTTCTAAGCCGCTGAAGCTTAGAATCGGCTGAGCTATCTTGATCCTCTCAACTATACTGGACTGAACTTGTAGGCTGGCCATCAATGCCACGTTGGTAGGAAAGACAACTTCTATACCCATCTTCTGAAGATCTGCCAACTCTGGTTGCGCTGTTAGAAAAAAACTCCGGCTCTCCTGCTTAATGCATCTGCAACAACGTTGGCCTTCCCAGGGTGATACTGCAGGTTGATATCATAATCCACAAGCTGCTCTAGCCATCTTCTCTGACGCATGTTAAGGTTCTTCTGGGTGAACACATACTTCAGACTCTTGTGGTCAATGAAAATCTCCACCCTATCTCCATACAGGTAGTGTCTCTACAACTTAAGTGCAAACACTACAGCTGCCAGCTCTAAGTCATGGGTTGGGTAATTCCTCTCATGATCACGAAGTTGATGTGACACATAAGCTATTACCTTCCCACGCTGTATCAAAACACATCCTAATCCTCTGCTTGAAGCATCACTGTACACTGAAAATCCTTCGGTCCCATCTGGAAGTGTGAGAACGGTGCCGTCATCAAGCCTCGCTTCAGCTTCTCAAAAAATTCCTGACATTCTACTGTCCAAGCAAACTGTACATCCTTGTGGGTCAACTGTATCAATGGCACTGATATCCGAGCAAAGTCCGAAACAAATCTCTGGTAATAGCCGGCTAATCCAAGAAACTGTGAACTTCTGCAACTGTGTGGGGCACTGGCCAGGTTTCGATAGCCACTATCTTCAGGGGATCCACTTCCACTCCACCCCTGGTAATGATATGACCCAATTATGAAATGCGATCGAGCCAGAACTCGCATTTACTGAACTTGGCATACAACTGGTGCTCTCGGAAAATCTGGAGGACAACTCTGAGATGCTGCTCATGCTCCGCTTCACTCTTGTTGTAGACCAAGATATCGTCTATGAACACGATCACGAACTGATCCAAATAAGGCATGAAGATACGATTCATAAGGTCCATGAATACCGCCGACGTATTGGTTGCTCCAAAGGGCATAACAAGGAACTCCTAATGCCCATATCTGGATCTGAAAGCTGTCTTCGGGATGTCCTGCTCTCTGACTCTAATCTGGTGGTATCCTGACCGCAAATCAATCTTCGAGAATACTGCCTCTTCTCTGAGTTGATCAAATAAGTCATCTATCCTGGGGAGAGGATATATGTTCTTGATTGTTACTGAGTTCAAGGTATGATAGTCAACACATAATCTGGACGTACCATCCTTCTTTTTCACAAGAAGCATCGGGGCTCCCCAAGGCGATCCACTAGCAAGAATGAATCCCTTGGTTCTGAGTTCTTCAATCATCTTATATGATACCTCCAACTCTGACGGTGCCATCCTGTAGACTCTCTCTGACACTGGAGCTGTCCCAAGAATCAAGTCGATAGTAAACTCGATCTCTCGCTCCGGCGGCATTCCTGGAAGCTCTTCCAGGAAAACATCCAAAAATTCTTCGACTATCCGGGGTAACTGTACTGCTGCTACGACCACCTGCAATAATGGAGGAGAAGGTTCAACTTCGCCTCGAGAAAAGGAAAATTTCGGCTCGCCTGGAATGCTAAAAAGAACTCTGCCAATATGGCAGCCTATTCTAGCATACTGGTCCCAACCAATCCATCCCTAAGACCATATCATTATCGCCCATCGGAAATTCTATCAGCCTTGCGGGAAACTCTCTATCGCTAACCACGATCTGACACGAGGAAAACACTCTATCTACTCCCACAAGACTACTACCAGTAAGTATTTGAGCCTTACTGATAGTGACTCGGGCTCCAATCCTATCCGTGTCGCGAATCGTGCAGACATAAATGAATGCGATGCACCAAAATCAAATAACACTGAAGCCGAAAAGTGTTGACGAGAATAGTACCTGCCACTACCTGATCACCTGGCGCTACTCCTTCTTCTCCCATGGTCAAAGCCAACACTTGACCATGCCCTCTGGGTGCCGGCCCTCTCTGCTGGAATCCTCTCTGCCTATTCTGAACTTGCGCCTGGGCATACTGCTGAGACCTTTGCTGCTGAAAAGCCTGGGTCTGCGTCAGCAACGGCCTCAGGGATAGAAACTGCTGCGGGACTGGTACTGGGGCTGGTCCCCTAACTGATGAACTGGTCCTGGCTGGTGATGAGTCAGTCCTGAACGGGCAACCCTACCTTATGATTCGGCGCTCCACAAAGAAAACACAATCCTCGAGCCTTGCGACATTCTGAAACAACATGTCCAGGCTTCCCATAATAAGAGCAGCCCATGGGCGAAGACTGCTTCTGCTTCTAGTACTAGGGATACGTCGGGGTTGAATGCTGAACCGACGTAATTGAAGCTGTCCTTCTTGGAGCTCCAATGGTCAAAGCCCTAGTTGCCGGGGCTGGGGCTGACGACTGATTTATCTGGCCGTGAGATCGCTTTCGACCTCCGGTCCTATCCACAATCCTCTAGGAGGTATACTCATGCCTCCTAGCTGTCCTCAATACCGCATCAAAAGTATGATGCTCAAACTGCTCTACCATCAGCAAAATCTCTTGGTGGAGTCCCTGCTGAAATTGCTGGGCTCTATCGAACTCGGTCACCAAAGTGGGAGCAAACCGGCTAAGTCTGAAAAACTCGGTTGCATACCCATCGACCGTCCTGCCCATCTGCTTCAAATTGGTGAACTTGGTCTGTAGATCATACCGAGCCACCGTATCGAAGTACTTTGTCCGGAACCTCTCTCGAAATATTGTCCAAACAATAGGCGCCGCCCACCAGCTGCGGGCTAGATCCAATAACTGCAGGCGCACTACGGCCACCTTCTCATCTTCTGGGATCTTTGCTGCATCCAATATCACCTCTGTGTCCTGAAGCCACGCATCAGCAGCGATAGCATCTTCGCTGCCATCGAAGAATGAAGGGTTCAGGCGCTTAAAACTGTTCGCTGCACTGTTCCCATGATGTCCACTTCTGCCTAGAGCATCTGCCACTGCCTGATGCAAGGCATCTCCTCGCGACGATCCTGCGATGCAAGCAACTCCCTGATAAGTCCCACCAAGGCTGCATCATTCTGTCCTGCGGGCTGGGCTGGCTGCACCGGGGTTCTGGGTCTCCGGGAGGCATGATCCAGGAGGCTGCTCCTGAGTGCTGGGCCTAATCTTCTGGTTGCTGTTGGTCCACGGGAGGTGCTTCGCCTTGCTGATCGGCAGGTCCAGGAATAATGTCGCTGAAGAAGACGATATAGGAAACAATAAGGACGGACCAAGACAGATCGATAATACAAGCATGTGATCAGGCCGAGAATCTCAAGGATGAAAAGATACGGGCAGAGATCAAAGGCGAGTGCTGATTGAGACATATAGTCGGTAAACCCTCACATATCTTGATTCACAAGACCTGCATGGGCCACCACTTAAACCATGTAACGCCCCAGAACCAGAATACTGGAGAGCGGGGGCACACATAGACAGCTAATAATAAATAGAATCCACCTCACTATACGGTCACGGCTGTGTAGATATATGAGGGTTAACTATAATCCATCAGTCTCCTATGGTCAAAATTAAGCCTAAATGTCTCAATCTCAAGCAAGCAAGTAAAGTTACGAGATGTAAGATCACCAAATATACAATAGTAAGGTGTCCCAAATATTACATATTCAGTTGATCATGAAGCTAGTCGTTACAAAATGTGAGGACTAGCAAGAGTTTTAGTTATACATGATCAACCCTAGGATCTGTCAATCATGTTACAGCCCGTAGGCAGACAGTAATAAGGTATACAATACGAGCTAACAGGTGCTCGCCAGTTAAACGCCTCAAAATAAAATTTTTACAGTAGAGTGGAAGAGCAAAAATAAACCCAATCGTTGCCCTGGTTACGCCTGGTGGTCACCACCGAGCTGGAAGGTCAGTAGATCCTCTGAAGCTGCTCCAAAATCTGGCCACACAAAACTAGCTGGGTCAGATTCCAGAAAGAGCAAGTGCCACAAAGGAGGCTTCACTTAAGAACTAAAACCATCACACCAAAAATATTAAAGCAATTAAAGAACTTGAAGTAAAAGAATAACAACAGTCATAATAGAGTACGAAGGAACCATTCAAGTATCTAGGTCACAACCCTCAAACCAAACAAGGATCGAGGTTGTAACCCTTCACCTGAATAGAACTCCGTCTCCAAATCTTGTTGGTAAGGTAAAACATAATAAGCATAATGTGAGGTGCAATAAGACAATAAACGAAGAGAGGACTCAAACTGCTCCGGGAGCCAGGTTACAACCTTTAAACTAAACAAGAACCGGGGTTGTAACCCTTCGCCTAAACAGAACTTAGCCTCTGATCTTTATTGTTAAAAGTGACAATCATGCGATCAAGCCTGCAATAATCGAGCACTAAAAACCATACCATACAATCGCTCCGGCCAATCAGTGACTACGGCTTTCTACATTAGCAAACTAGGGTTATCACAACATGCAGTGAGATGTTCCTCCAGCCACAAGCCCTGCAGCTAATCCAGGTTATCCAGGCTACTGGGGTTCATTAAGCAGTGCCTCGATCTTTTCCATATATCAGTGAATCTAGACTTACGCCCTACTCGTCGGCAGGCTGCAAGTCCACAATGGTGGCCGGGATAACGGGATCGCCTGTAGCTGGGAAAAATATCTCATGACTACTGAATTATTCTAGTTATTAGCCTTAGCCATTTACAGTAGGTACCCCCGACCGTGGTACTCAGGGATTCCTGTCCTAGACATGATGTAAACATTATCGGTTCAATTGTACAAACACAATCATCACGGTGCCCAGGCCATTCAAGCTTGTCATGACATGCTAGCCGTCGCAACAGCCTTCAATATATATATATATATATATATATATATATATATATATATATATATATATATATCATGTCATGTCCACTTGTCAGAAGTGCGCCACGTCGGGCCACTATCAGTCATGTCAAAAGTGTACCACAACGAGTCATCGTGTTAGGGAACAATTAATTTAGCACAAGCACACATTTAGTAATTAAATTTAGAAGGGACAAGGGCTATGGAGGACTCATGCGGCTCGAAAAAAATTTCATGCGGCCTGCTGTCTCTTGGCCATATGCGGCTGGGCAAAATATATAAGCAGGCAATACAATACATTAAGTATACATGCGGCTAATGCTAAACATATAAGCATGCATGCTTGCATGCAAATGTATTAATACTTTAAATACGCTATATTAATAATACATTATAATAATATATTAATATCCATATTAATATATTATATTAATATATATTAAATGTATGCTCAAGCACTAGTATAATGCATTAATACGCATGCGGCTGATTTATTCCCATGTTTCCATATGCGGCTCACTATTGGCATTAGCATGCGGCCAGCAATTAATGCTAAGGCCATGCGATTTAATGCAAGCAAGCACCTGCAATTAATGCTTGCTAACGTCATGAAATTGAAAGCGGCCATAACACTAAAATATGTATGCTTATGCGGCCAACAAAATTATGGCCATATGCGGCTCAATACTGTTACTAATTATATGCATGCGGCTGAATGCATTAGAGAATACATTAGAATAGGCATTAAATGCATCAGAGAACATTAATGCATTGGAGAATGCATTATAATATGCATTAAAATGCGTTGCATTAATGCATTAGAGAATGCATTAAATGCATTAGCTGAGTACATGCGGCTGAATGCATTCCATGCATTATATGCCTTAAAATGTAAATGGCATGCGGCTGAGTGCATTCTAACATGCATTAAAAACATAATGCCTATGCGGCTGAATGCATTCATTAAAATATAATGCCTATGCGGCTAGCTACTGTACTGTGCATGCAAGCAAAGCTTACTGACCCACACAATAAATAATGCATCTAAAGAACACATACATTAATAATAGCATGCAAGCAAGCTTGCCAGGCCATGCGGCTCACTATTGGCCAATGCTTATGCGGCTAGGAAATGGCCAATGGCCAGCAAAATTTTAATTGGCCAAGCGGCCAAGACAATTAATGCTCATGCGGCTCAGTGCTAAAAATGTCCATACGGCTCAACAAACCCATAGGTCAAATTTGGACCAAACGAAATTTTCTGCAACATGGGATCATCAACTAGCAAAATATACAATTGATAGATCAAAACTTCTGGAAACCGAAAAAAACCACAAAGCTATATTTACAAGAATTTAACCATGGAAATAAAAATGCTAACGCACTAGTGGTTAGAATTATGAGGAAGACAATGAAACAATAAAAATAGATTTCCTCCATGAAGCAAGGTGCACTTGCCTAAACCTTCCACTCTCAGGTTGGTGAAGAAGTAATGGTGGGGAAGAAGAAGAGTTAATGAGCAGAGAGAGTTGTGTGGTAGGATATTTAATGAAGGTGGTGGTAGGTGGGAGTGGTTTGGTTCACATAAAATCTAGCAAA
>JANAVB010009269.1:0-28439 GCA_029216955.1 Iris pallida
GTGGATACCCTATGATCCATATCACAAGGGCTATAAGTTTCAAATTGTTGCTCTAACACAATTTAAATAGCAACTTTGTACACAATTTATCTTATGTACTTACTATAGAAGAGATAAAATCAGATGGTTTAGTCCAAATGGTAATGTCAAAGAACTCATAAAAAGGCAAATATAAAGATTTGTCGCCTAAAAGAAAAAGCATCAGATGGTACATAGAACCTATGTGTTGGGGTCCCAGCCACATCAAAACAAAGAGAATTAGATGGTACTATATCGAAGCGCATTGTTGTTCATGGACACCGCACATAGTTGAGCTTGCTGAATCGAAGCACGACCGGATACGTAGTGTTGGGGTCTGGGCACATCAAAACTTAGTGTCAACATCATTGATAATTGAATTTTGACAACATTTACTACTCCCACAACAATAATGTCAGCTTGGGAGGATTTATTATAGCATAAAAATGTTCACACTAAATCTCTACCCAAATTTGATATAATATACCTCCCTGCAAAATCAGTTTCACATGACATTTAGGTAAATTAATACAGATTAATATGTTGTCTATTAACAACAAGTTCCAACCTTTTTATTGTGCATAAAATTAAACCACTTATGCAAAATCAACTTATGCTACTAAGAAATTGAAGATATGCCAAATCAGTTTAAACAATATTAGCTGAAGATACAAATGAGAATCAAGTGTAAATCTTGAACTTTCTCGTCACAACTTAGTTTAGCCTATTAGTTCCTAAAATCATTTTGGACAAACTAGATTTGTACTATGCATACAACTATTTACAACTTATGGATTAAGTTTTTGGCCATCCTCCATTTTGCTGACTTGTTCCAATTATAAATATTTCGAAGATGCCACTGTTATTCCCGAAACAGATCATTAGATGGAAATCTTGATCTCTTAATAAGATACGGAGATATATATATATCGTTCTCTTTGTGGGATACGAGGTTGATGAATCGGTTTCTTTATAAGAACCAGAGTTGAAGTCAAAATCTCTTTGTGAGGACCGGAGTTGATGAAGGCAACTTTGCTGGGGTGATGAATATCACCGTTGCTCAAAGAAAGATTTACCCTATTGCGATCTGCTTCCAGCAACCAGCAAGTTCGAAAGAACTTCTGGAACCCTCGCTGTCACCTCTTTTCTTGAACTCGAAAAACTCTGATGGACTCTAATGGTAGTGGTGACGCAGCTCTCTTCGTAACTTAATTTCAGCCTCTTTTATGAAGAAACAAAGAGAGTATTTATTGATAACGATCGAAACCCTAACACAAATCCTGGCCATAACTCATTGTGAAAAGATATGAGCGAATAATGGATTTGAATAAATTAAATTCAAATCCTACAAAAGAGGACCTGATTAATTGACCCAATCTTTCCATACCGCTCAAATCTTCCAATTAGCCATATTAGCCATATGTGCCCCTTAGACCACTCGCAGCCCGTCAGCTCGTGTGCCTATACATAGCTGCACAATAGCACAAATGTGCAGCCCCGCAAGCGTGCAACAGTATCGCAGCCGGTGTGCCTGCACGTAGCTGCACAGCAGCACAACAGTGCAGCCATGTAGCCCTACGGCTTCTGTACAGCCCTTGCGTGGTCCCTGCGCATGTGACTCGTATAGAAGACGAGCGTACGAGCATCAACTGTGCACAAGGAGCCATGCCCCGATGTTGACGTGCTAAGTACAATGTATGCCAACAAAGTACCAATTTGTGCCCATGAGTTCGAGTCCATGTCCGAGCCCGATCCTGAGTCCGAGATTTGAGTTTGAGTCGCTAAGCCCCTTCGGGCTTATCTCTTTTAGGAATTAATTCCATGACCATAACAAAAGGCATTAATGCTTCTTTGGGGTTATCCTTCTTTCAACTAGAAGAATCCCCCCCATGGTACCTATATGCCTCTCTACACCTCATGTGATTCTCTCAACACAAGCAAAGCTTTATATAGTGATACAATCCATTTGGCTTAGGCAATGTGGGACTATCTTTCTAGTTCTCTCAAGCAAAACACCAACAATCTTCTACATATCTCTATATATGGGTAGAGTGTTCCCCACAGTAACTGTCCATCGTGCATTAGGATAGATGTTAATACGACTTGAATCTTCCCGTATGGGTTAAATAACAGCATGATACAAGAATGGACTAAGCCATGAATTCTATACCATAACTGTAATTCTTCTTAGTCGTATAATGACATCAACAATGCTTCTGGTTTCACATTAAAGGCCTTGTGCCAGCCTAGTTTTGGTGTATGTAGCTTGGGTGTCTACAAGATTTCCTTCAAGAGAAGGCCTACATCTCTATAAATATACTGTAGGTGAGTTCTTTTAAAAAGACTTTGGCATAACACATTTTGCTTCCTTGTGTTATGTTAACCACTATGACATGGCCCAAAGATGAGACACTGTCTCATGTGGGGTCTACTACCTGTAGAATGAGGCTCAGCCTCCTTGTAGTGCCAAACTACCCAGTATGGAGCCTTTTGCTTCCTTGCGGTGTTTTGTCGCCTTGATATGGCTTGCAATACCAAGCCCTTGCCTCATATGGTGTCACACACTATACCATGTGGCCCAACCTCTTCATAGTGCTGCCTACTACTCTTTATCATACAACATTAGCCCTATTGTCTATGTGTGGTGCTATGCCGCAGTGACTTGCCCGAAGCCGAGGATTTACCGTCACTAGCTACCTAATATGGTGTCACCCCACTGTAGCATGGAGTACTACGCTCTTTTGAAGGGCTGTGCTACTCATGCTTCCTGTAAATTATGCCAGATATCCCAGATGCCCAAGAACTCATTAAGGATTCCAAGCTGTCCTCCCAGGACTTTGTTCTTTGTAAAAACAATTAGTAGACAATAGTAGTTCTGGGTTAATATCCCCAACATCCCAAAGGATTACCACTACTACTGATATTCTTCCAGTCAATGGTCCTTCTTTGAACTAAAAGCTAGATGCCTAGTACATTTCTCTTTGAACTAATAGCATAAAATACTATAGTAGAATTACAAAGACACAATATCAGAGTGTTTTCAAGCCATCTTACAAGCGGTGTCTTCAACCTGCTGGTGCTTGAGACCTTTGGTGAATAGATCTGCCAGATTCTTCTGACTTCTAAAATTAACTACGATAATGACTTATCTTTTAATAATATTATTTACCGCCCTGTTCCTTAGGCTCACAGTCCTCTTCTTGCCATTGAAGAGGTCATTCGATGCTACCGCTGCAGTCGCCTGGTTATCGCAGTATATTAGTACCATCGGTATCTATGCACCAACCATTGGAAGATCATATATGAGCTCCCGAAGCCTCTCTGCTTCCTCCGCTGCAGCCGCCAGTGCATAGAACTCAGATTCTATAGAAGAGTGAGACAACATAGTCTGCTTCTTTGACTTCTACGATATAGCAGCAATATCCATGGAGAAGACGTATCCTCCTATAGACCTTTTACTCTTTACTTCTGAGTACCAGCTTGCATCGCTGAAGCCTTCCACTACTTTTGGATCTCTGCAATAATGCAGTGCATACTTCTAAGTCCTTTTGTGGTATCTCATAACCCTCTTCACAGCTTTCCAGTGCTCCATATCTTGATTGCTCATGAACCGACTCAGCATCCCATGACGAAAGCTATGTTAGGCCTTGTGTCTGTAGTCGCATACATCAAACTCTAGATAATGCTTGAATACTCCAAACTTCTGACGCTTTTCCTTGGATTTGGCTTCAATTTCTTATCACAGCTATATGGCATATCGATCCCTGGAAGATCATGATACCTATAGCGTGTGAGCATCTTCTCTATATAATGGTTGTGACAATGCCACTCCAGTTTTCATCCGGATGATCTCTATCCCCAGGATAACATCAGCTTCTCCTAAGTCCTTCATGCTGAACTTAGACGAGAGGAACTTCTTTGTGTCAGGGATATTTGCTACATCTATACCCAAGATCAGCATGTCGTCCATGTACAGACAAATGACAACTCCTCTTCCGTCAGCAAACTTTTTATACATACACTTGTCTGTTTTACTGACCTTGTAGCCGTTTGATCTTATGACTTTATCAAACTTCTCGTACCACATCTTAGGAGCTTGCTTCAGACCATACAGATATTTTACCAACTTATAGACTTTGTCTTCGAGGCCCTTGATGGCGAATCCTTCTAGCTGTTGCTTGTAAATCTCTTCGATCATTCACCATTGAGGAAAGCGGTCTTAACATCATCTGATGAATTACCAGCTTGTGAATTGCGCTCATAGCATTAACATCCTGATGGTCGTCATCCGTGCTAGTTTAGCATATGTGTCAAAATAATCGATCTCCTCGCTTCTGGGAAAACCTTGGTAACTAATCTTGCCTTGAACTTGTCAACAGTTCCATCAGCCTTCATTTTCTCTTGAAGATCCATTTGCATCCGATTGTTTTTGCTCCTTCAGGTAGGTCAACCAACACCCACGTATTGTTGGAGGTTATTGAGTCATACTCATCATTAATAGCCTCCTTCCAAAAGATAGCATCTCTAGTCTTTATCGCCTCATCATAGGTAAGCGGATCTGCTTCCACATGATAGGTGACAAATCCTCTTTAAAGTCCTTATGTCTCCTCACTCGCTTAGACACTAGTTCTGCGAGTTTTGGTTCAACAGTTGTTTCTGCAGCTACAACTTCTTCTTGGACTACCTCTTTATATGGAACTTGAGCTTCATGATCACTCATACTGTTCTACGGAATATCCGCGAGAATAAGGTTCTTGTGCCTTGTAAATTTATCTTCAAAGAATTCTGTATCGCGGGATTCAATTATGTGATTTGACTCAACATCAAGGAACTTCCAAGCATCACTCTTGTCAGCATAACCCAGGAATATGGTCTTCGTAGTCCTCGTTCCCAGCTTCTAAATCTTCAAATCTGGAAGCTTCACATATGCCAAACATCCCACACTCGAATGACATTCAAGTTCGGTCTGACCTTGAACCAGAGTTCATTAAGAGTGACTTCCAAAGTAGCATGCGGCAGTTTAATATGAATGTAGCCGTAAGCAGTACTACTTCACCCCAGAAGCAATTTGGAAGACCCACAATCAACAACATCGAGTTCATCATCTCTGTTAACATTATGTTCTTCCTTTCTACAATGGTATTAGATTAAGGTGAGTATGGAGTCATCTCGTTGACAATTCTATGTTCTCTGCAGAACGATACGAATTCATGAGACCTGCACTCTCCACCTCGATCACTTCTGAGTCTCTTGAGTTGTTTTTTTGGTTTGACGCTCGACTTCATCCTTGAAGTCTTTAAATTTCTCAAATGCTTCATCTTTAGACTTGAGCAAATAATGAATGCGTACTTTGAAAAGTCGTCGATGAAAGTAATAAAATAGTTCATCCCGGCCTTTGTGGAAAACTGTTTGAAGTCACAGATATATGCACCAACTCTAGAAGATCTTTACTTTGGTTTACCCACTTGAACGGTTTTCTAATGATCTTCGTCTGTACACAGACCTCACACTTCTCCAACTCTTTACCCCTACATTTAGAGATAGAACCTAGACTAGACATCTTGTTCATTCTTTTATAATGGACATGTCCTAGTCTATTTTGCTACAACTCAAGAGGATAACCAGAAGAAGAGACTGCATTAATTTTATCCATTGGATTTACAAGTTGCAATTGAACATCCCTTTGGTACAAAAGGCCTTCCCGAAGTATGTTCTTTTATAAGACATAACGACTTGACTAGCATTGATGTCCATCCTCAATCCTGCATTGCAGAGCCGACTTCCTAAGACCAGGTTCTTGGCTATGGCTGGTACATGCCTCATACTTTTTAGAGTCAACGACTTTCCCGAAGTCAGTTATGGTACCACCGTGCCGATCCCAAGTACTTCAGCTTATGCCTGGTTTGCCACCATAACCTTCTCAGAAATAGGTTGGTATGTGGTGAACCACTCCTTCTTTGAGCACACAAGACATGAGGCCCAGTGTCTATCCATCAGTCCGTGTCAAGCCCAGCTGAGTCAACCTGCACAATTATAGCAAAAAGTTAGCCTCACCTTGCTCCTTTTGTTTTAGTTTTTCTTTACAAACCCTCTTCTAGTGGCCTTTCTTGCCACAGTTGTAACAAGTCCCAAGTTCTTTAAAATTAGGCTTGAACTGAGCCGACTTCACCTTCAGATAGTGAACATCTTTCTTCTTTTGGTAGAAAGCCTTTTACTTCCCTTTAGAATTTCTTCCTTATTGTCATGACCCGCACCCAAATATACGGATACGGATACGTGGGCCACGCCCAGCCTATGCCGCAGTATCGGCAGTAGAACGCTGTTTAGTACCCAATAATATACACTACATCTAGAAGGTCCATGAACTACAAATATACTCAATCATAACCCAACATCTAAAGAAGATAAGATAGGAAAGATAACTAAGGCACAAGAACAATAGAAACTACTAGAAGGAATCATAAGACAGGAAAATAAAGAAAGAAAAATGAGACAAACTAAGGATAACTACCAGGCAACTCACATAGAAAATAATGAGTTCCACCTCAGCTAGCAACATCATGAAGTCCAATAATGGTATAACAACTCCTAAAATATTATCAACGGTATCCTGTCAGGAAAATGAACAAGTACAACACTAACACAGTTCCATATGAATTGACAAATTCTATAAGAAACAGTATCATGAAATACAAGACAAAGATATAGGATGACTTGGAAACCATTCGGAAGATGAGTTACAACCCTTAAACCAAACAAGGACCGGGGTTGTAACCCTTCTCCCGAGCAGAACTTAGTCTCCAATCAAGCTACAACATAAAGGCATGAGAACATGTGAGTAACTGAATATCATATCATGGTGACAAAGTACTGAATGTAGAACAGAGCATGACATAAGATAATAAAGTAAATATAAAATGTGTCTTGAATTATTAGAGTGTTTTGTGATCGGCTTGGGAAATGTTACATGACAGGCTAACCACTTGGCCCGACAATCACAAGAAAATCTGGGAAGGGTCATGCCGGCCAACCTGGATAGCAAGCACAAGGAAAATAGGATCTCGCTACACCCTACGTGAGGGGAGAGTGGCACGAGCACAAGAATATAGTGACAGGGTGGCTTTGATCACATAACCCCTAATAATTCCCCATTCCCGAATAGTATAATGGACCTGGACATGACACGTCATGACACGGGATTCCCTAAGAGGATAGCTACTCCCTCTCAGCAATCGGTGTCTATACAAGTACAGGAAATAAGACAAGAAATGTACATATATACCAAGAAACTCCAGGAACAACATCTCATGTCATGATCCAACGTATACTAGTCCGTGAACTATCGTGACTGGAAATCGAGTAAGACACTACAACTGAATCGGATATAGCAGATATCAAGACAATGAAAACTATCAGTGAATGTACTCGCCTGCGGTCCTGAGCTGTCAAATGGGGTCGATGCTCAGAGTGATGCCACAGACCTAAAGATAAGATATATATAAGCTAATTAGGGTTCAACAGTGTTAGGCATGATTCTATAGTATAAGCTAGGTAATCTAGGTCAGACTCAGTCAACTAAGTCAAACTAGGTCACACTGAGTCACATTAGGTCAAACTAGGTCACAAGAAGTCAAACCAAGTCAAACTAGGTCAAACTGAGTCAATGGTTGACTTACAGTTGACTTTTGGTCAAGTGGTCAACTCTAGTCAACTCTAGGTCAAACTAGGCTAATGTTGACTAACAGTTGACTTTTGGTCAACTGGTCAACTCTGGTCAAATTCTAGTCAATTTTAGGCTACAGTCGACTTCCGGTTGAATTTTAGTCAAATAGTCAACCGTGGTCAACCAAGGTCAAAACTAGTCTAACCTAGGTCAAATGTTGACTCTACTTCGACGTTCAGTCAAGACAGTCAACCATGGTCAAACAGGGTCAAGGGTAGTCTCTATAAACATCTACAGGATCAACATATTCAATTTCAGTGGTTGTGAAATCACTGGAATCGATGGATCTCAATTCCGATACAAGGATCTAAAAATACGAATAAAAAAAGGATTATAATAATAGGGTGAAAACCTACAGATGTTGTCGGATGGTGAAACAACCATCACCAACGTGTCCAGAATGGTCAAATTAGCTAGGATAGCCTATCCATAAGTCCAATTTGGACACAGGGGCAAAAAGGTAATTTCGGGTCAAAATGGTGTCCGTGTCGGACCCACTTGTACCGAAAATGTGCCAGAAAAAAGTGCACTAAACCTAACAAATTATATGTCCACGAATCCAGAATGACGATACGAGCTCAACGGTATATCCAAAATTGGATTCCGATGACCTGATCTCAGATTGGTCCGTTGACCCGGATATTGAAAACCGATTTGCACGGAAAAGCGTGTCGGAGCCAATGTCCTCAAAACTCAGCAAATTATATGTCAACGAATCCAGAATGACGATACGAACCCAACGGTATATCCAGAATTGGATTCCGATGAGCCGATCTCAAAATGACCCGTTGACCCGGATATTGGTATCCGACTTGCACCAAAATACGTGCCAAAACTAATGTCCACTAAAATCTAGCAAATTATATGTCAACGAATCCAGAATGACGATACGAACTCAACGGTATATCCGAAATTGGATTCCGATTAGCCGGCGTCAAAAAGCCCCGTTGACCCGGACTGTAGGGCTCGCTTTGCACCGAAATGCGTGCCAGGGCCCACGTCCTCCAAATCTAACAAATTTTATATGAAAACATGCCAAAACGACGCCACGAGTCTACTGGTGGTGTCAGAAATTGAATTCGGAGTCCTGAGTTCAAAATAGAATTTTACAAGTGCAAAATTAAGAATTCGGACGGCCAAATTTGGCGTCGAATTCGACCAATCAAACGTGCTCACTATGAAACGAAACTGAAATGGCAGAAAGAGGGTTATACCAGCTGTGCACAGGAACTGACGGTACGCCAGACGGAGCTGCGATGGAGGAGATACGGACCGACGAAGTTGGCCCCACAAAACTGTCCAAAAATAACAAAATTTAAAGTGTCAACTTGGTGGCCGGTTTTGATTTATCAACGACAAAATTAATGGATAAAATTTGAGAGGGATGAAGGGGTATATACCGAGATTGTGACGGAACGAAGAATCGCCGATCCAACTGTCGGATTTCCCGAAAAATACACGAAGTTGCTGCGACGGAACGCCATTTTCGGACCCATTCCGAGCTCGCGCCGACGGGAACCCGTGCCAAACGCACGAATTGGCTATTTAACGCGTCGGGGAGGACGACGTGGCCATGGGCCTGCCTTGGGTGTACGCCCGCTAGGGGATGGTCGGCCACGGCGGCTGTGGCGTCGGTGGCGGCGCCTGCACCGCCGGCCAGGGGGTGCACGGCCGTTCCAAGCTGCAGTTGCAGCTGCTGCTGCTGTTGGCCGTGCGAGGGCGCGGCGGCGGCGAGCGGCGCAGCCAGGTGCGGCGAGGGCGACGGCCGAGGTAAGGTGGTGGCAGTGTGACTCGTGATGGTACGTCAGCGAGGGTGGTTGATGGTGTTGAGATGGTGATGGAGTGGTGTGTGGGTGATGGTGATGATGAAGAAGAAGGAGGAGAAGAGGAGCTGGTGGTTCGGGAGGAGAGGAGGAGGAGCTCGGGGAGGAGGCTGAGGTGAAGTCGGCCATGGGCATGGGCTGGTTCGGCTGGGGGGAGAGCATGTGTGTGTGAGTGTATATTAATATATATAAAGAGAGATAGAGATGTAGATATTTAGAGAGAGGGAGAGAAGTTAAGAGAGAGTGGAGGGGGTTGTACTGTGTACAGGAGGGGGGGGTTGTCCTGAGGGGAGAGGGGAGAGAGAGAGAGTGAGAGATTATATATAGTATAATATGTGTATATTATTATATATAGAAAGTGAGAGAGATATTATTAGAGAGAGAGAGAGAAAGAGAAAGTCGAGAGAGAGAGAGATAAGGGTATTCGGCCACATGGGGGGTTAGCTGGTATAGGAGTGAGAGAGTGAGGTGAGGGGGTGAGTTTGTAGAGAGATATATAATATTATATATCTATATATATATACATATATAAAAGAGAGAGAGAAAATAGAGATATTTATATATAAAGAGAGATATTTTAAGTAGAAGAAAAAGAGGAAAATCTCAGTGGGGTATATGGGCAGTTATGATAGGGCATACACCAAATTAGATTGGATGTTGGACAAAGTTTGGACAAGCTTGGGGCCAAGATTTAATTAAAATAATAATTTAAAGCAATCAAAATCACGGATGAAATGGGAGCCCAAGGGAGAACAATTCGGTAGCACGCAAGTGGCACGTGCATAGTAGACTCAAAACAGGCCAGGGCCATATATTGGGTCGACTGGATTGGACCGTTGTCGGGCCCGGAAATTAACTTGTAAATTAAATCACAAATTACGACAGACAATAAATTGGTCTAAGTTGACCTGAAAGTTGTGCGAAGCAAATGGAGCACAAGGGAACAAGTTCGAGTGGGACACGAAATATCAATATGAAGATAATCTCGTCTACTACAAACTTCAAGAAGGAAGTTTCCAGAGACTGGCATCCCTGATGCTCTAGAATTCCAAGTCACGGTAAAGAGCATTTAATGATCAAAAATTAATTAAATAGAATGAATTATCGAGAACAAATCATTTAGGAAATTCGAAAATAAATCTCGGAAATTCAGGGGGCTTACATCCTACCCACCATATAAAAATTTCCTCTTCGAAATTAAAGGTTGGTAGTAGGGTTAAACATGATAGAAGATTTAGACAATATTTTAGGCACGATCCAAGAATGACGAGTTTTGCACGATCAAGAAAATCAATTCAAAATTGTTCAGACACGATGAGGGATTTGGCACGATAGAATCATGATAAGAACAAAATCATATGTGCATGATTTTAAAATAAGTCAAGTCATTGGGGTACGATTTTAGAGACGATGAGGATAATCGAAGATATAAATGAAGTTCAAGTACGGGGTGATCTGTAGGACTTAGGTTGATGGAAATCACCCGAAAGTCGCACAGGCCCGATCAAGATGAAAAGCTAACCATGACCAAAACAAGGTTTGGCATGGTTGAGATGAAATTTCAGACACAAACAAATTGAAGTCAAGGTCTTATAGGCCCGAACAAAGATTAAGGAGTATGATTAATAAAATCATGAAATACGATCCAAGTTCGAACGTGATTAAAATTGGAAATAGTCTAGTTCACTTGGCACGATAGAGGTACGACAACAAAATCATAACTTGAGCTTCGTCCGATTACAATCAAGCCAAAATTTGATTAACAGGATTTCAGCTCGATGAAATTAGATTTAGGTTATACATAGGCACGATCAAGATGAAAATAACGTGATTGGGCATTGTAAGGAATAATCAGATGTTTAGCACAAACATTGATCAAGGATTTAACCACCTGGTCATGAGTGAAATCAAGACCCAGACGCGTTAAAAATTTGTGATGATTAACCACTTAGGAAACGATTTCGAATAGAACGAGGAAAATCGAAAATCTAGTCATGGTCAGGAATGAAACTTGAGCACGAGTGACTAGAGAATCAAATTCAAATACGAAGGAGATCTATTTCGACACAGTCGATTAGGGTTCAAGATTTTAGTATTAAGATTATCAAGATCATGAAAATCAAAGTCGAATAGTCATGATCCAAAACAAGGCCAGAAGAAGCAAATGAAGAGAAATTTTTGAGTATAGCACGATTGAGAGTTAGATTTGATGGAAAATCAGATTACAGGTCGTATAAGCACGATCGAGATCCAAGTTCAGTTGTGAAAGACGATAAATTTATGATTTAGAAATCAAAGTCTTATAAGCACGATTTAGGAAGAACTCAAATTAATTAGGCATGATAGGAATTTAAATTTGTTCAATTCTAACACGACTAATTTTGTGGTCACACTAGTTAGTCCTTATCGAAAGTCAAAGTTCTTAGGAACGATTCAGAGACAAGGTAATATGTGAAGTTATGATCGTTAAAATCACGATCAAGGAATTCCAAATTGTCTTAGTCATGCCAGGTCATCTAGGTACGACCATCACAAGGAAATTGGATATAATCAGCATATCAAATCAAGGTCGAAAGAAGTTTTGGCACGAGTGTTCAAAATCCAAACATGATCAAATCGAAAGTCAATGCACGAGGTTAATAGCATTGAAATCCAACCATGATAAAGAAATTAGTCTTAACACGATCTAAGTTGATCAACTTTGAGTAAATCAGAATTTGGACAAGATGGAGAATAGATCAACGAAGGCTGGGCACGAGCATCCAAGGATGAAAATCCAAGTCACAAAGGAATTTGAAGTCATCTAGAGTCTAGTTAGCAACCAAGACTCTTTGGCACAATAAACAAGACGACCAAAATCGACTGGTCAAAATCAGAGAAGATCAAATCTTACGATATTGAATTTTAGAAACAGTTCAAGGATAAGGAATTGAATTTCTTCTGTTAGGAAAGAAAACCCAAATGTAGGATTGTAGAAGGAAGTCGGGTAATCATCTCGCTCTGCTTCGACTACTATCAAGATCCAACGTCTACTCCGAACCAGATGATTACGATACTTCCTCGACTTTTCCCAAGATAAAAAGATACAAGAGCTCAAAATGATTTCAAAGTATAGATGACAGAAGTAGATACGAGATAGTTGATTGGTGTAATCAAGACATAGCTAAAGGCAAAGGAAATGGCGGTAAGATGAGAAAATCATCATGCGATGGAAGAGAAAATAATGATAAAAAGAAATAATGGTAGGAATTATCTTGCTCAATTGGTAAAAGAAGTGAATCAACTTATGATATGACCTGATAACCATACACGTCCATCCAAAATCATGTTGCCAGAATTTTTACCACACCAGTAAGCATAGATGCACATAACGATAGAGTCCATAACTAAGGTATACACCCTATAATCATGTCATCTAGATTCCTTACCACGCCAACCGGTATGGCTTCAAGAGAATATAATTCTATAACTAGGATAGTTTATCCAAAATCAGGCTCCATGTCCCTATCATGCTAGCTAATATGGCTGCGATAAATTCTAAACCCCATGAATAAGGTAGACATTTACCGTTCCCATCGTCTCCATCAAATATGTTTATCAAGATATCTTAACTCAATCCTTAAAAACTTATCTCAAACAAAATCAAAATTGAAGTTAACAACGAACGAACATCAAGATTTAAAATTCAACAACGAATAAAGAATAAGTAGATAGAAACTAGCGGAAACAGATCCCGAGGTAGAGTTTAGAAGAAAATTCTCAGGAGATGTCCAAAGGTACTATCTAGGTCAAGATAAAGAAAATCATTGGAATATAATCTAAAACAATCTCAACCTGATATGAGACTGGCAAATCATATTTTCGTCTCAACCTAGAAGATATATAAGTTCAACTTATACCTTTTCTCTGGGGTCCACAAACTCATTCCAAGAAGGAATAAAGTTTGATACGGACAAATATTTCAGAAACCAAGACGGACAGAAACAATGGAAAAAGTTTCAAAAGTTCGAAATAAGATTCCCAGGGGTCATCCCTGGAATCTACCAGGAGTTCCTAATATGTGACTGAGTACCAAATTCCTAAAATATTCTATTACTCAACCTTAATCCTAGGGCAGGCTCGTAGTAGTACAGATAAGCTCAAGTACTACCACGACTTCGCATTAATTGTAAAGACTGACCTGCCTGGGCCATCACTAAAAATGTGTTACGACCCGCACCCAGATATACGAATACGAATACGTGGGCCACCCACCACCTACGCCGCAGTATCGGCGGTAGAACGCTGTCAAGTACCCAATAAATTACACTACATCTAGAAGGTCCATGAACTACAAATGTACTCAATCACAACCCAACATCTAAAGAAGATAAGACAAGAAAGATAACTAAGGCACAAGAACAATAGAAACTACTAGAAGGAATTATACGACAGGAAAATACAGAAGGAAAAATGAGACAAACTAAGGATAACTACCAGGCAACTCACATAGAAGAATAGTGAGTTCCACCTTAGCTAGCAACATCATGAAGTCCAATACTGGTATAACAACTCCTAAAATTATCAACGGTATCCTGTCAGGAAAATGAGCAAGTACAAACACTAACAGCAGTTCCATATGAATTGACAAATTCTATAAGAAACAGTATCATTAAATACAAGACAAAGATATAGGATGACTTGGGAACCATTCGGAAGTTGAGTTACAACCCTTAAACCAAACAAGGACCGGAGTTGTAACCCTTCTCCTGAACAGAACATAGTCTCCAATCAAGGTACAACATAAAGGCATGAGAACATGTGAGTAACTGAATATCATATCATGGTGACAAAGTACTGAATGTAGAAAGAGCAGGACATAAGATAAGATAAAGTAAATATAAAATGTGCCTTGAATTATTAGAGCGTTATGTGATCGACTTGGGAAATGTTACAGGACAGGCTATCCACTTGGCCCGACAATCACAAGAAAACTGGGAAGGGTCATACCGGCCAACCTGGATAGCAAGCACAAGGAAAATAGGATCTCGCTATACCCTACGTGAGGGGAGAGTGGCGCGAGCACAAGATATAGTGACAGGGTGGCTTTGATCACATACCCTAATAATTCTCCATCCTCGAATAGTATAATGGACCTGGACATGACACGTCATGACACGGCATTCCCTAAGAGGATAGCTACTCTCCCGCAGGAATCGGTGTCTATACAAGTACATGGAACAAGACAAGAAATGTACATATATACCAAGAAAATCCAGGAACAACATCTCATGTCATGATCCAACGTATACTAGTCCGTGAACTATCATGACTGGAAATCGAGTAAGACACTACAACTGAATCGGATATAGCAGATATTAAGACAATGAAAACTATCAGTGAATGTACTCGTCTGCGGTCCTGAGCTATCAAATGGGGTCGATGCTCAGAGTGATGCCACAGACCTAAAGATAAGATATATATATAGCTAATTAGGGTTCAACAGTGTTAGGCATGATTCTAAAGTATAAGCTACGTAATCTAGGTCACTCGGTCAACTAAGTCAAACTAGGTCACACTGAGTCACACTAGGTCAAACTAGGTCACAAGAAGTCAAACCAAGTCAAACTAGTTCAATGGTTGACTTACAGTTGACTTTTGGTCAACTGGTCAGCTCTAGTCAACTCTAGGTCAAACTAGGCTAATATTGACTAACAGTTGACTTTTGGTCAATTGGTCAACTTTGGCCAAATTTAAGTCAATTTTAGGCCACGGTCGACTTCCGATTGAATTTTAGTCAAATAGTCAACCGTGGTCAACCAAGGTCAAAACTAGTCTAACCTAGGTCAAATGTTGACTCTACTTCGACGTTCAGTCAAGACAGTCAACAATGGTCAAATAGGGTCAAGGCTAGTCTCTATAAACATCTACAGGATCAACACATTCAATTTCAGTGGTTGTGAAATCACTGGAATTGATGGATCTCAATTCCGATACAAGGATCTAAAATAAGAATAAAAAAAGAAGCATTATAATAATAGGGTGAAAACCTACAGATGTTGTCGGATGGTGAAACAACCATCACCAACGTGTCCGGAATGGTCAAATTAGCTAGGATAGCTTATCCATAAGTCCAATTTGGTTACAGGGGTAAAAGATAATTTCGGGTCAAAACGGTGTCCGTGTCAGACCCGCTTGCACCAAAAAATGTGTCGAATAAAAGTGCACTAAACCTAACAAATTATATGTCCACGAATCCAGAATGACGATACGAGCTCAACGGTATATCCGAAATTGGATTCCGATGACCCGATCTCAGATTGGTCCGTTGATCCGGATATTGGAAAACGATTTGCACGAAAAGCAAGTCGGAGCCAATGTCCTCAAAACTCAGCAAATTGTATGTCAACGAGTCCAGAATGACGATACGAACCCAACGGTATATCCAGAATTGGATTTCGATGAGCCGATCTCAAAATGACCCATGGACCCGGATATTGGTATCCGACTTGCCCTGAGATACGTGCCGAAACCAATGTCCACTAAAACCTAGCAAATTATATGTCAACGAATCCAGAATGACGATATGAACTCAACGGTATATCCAAAATTGGATTCCGATGAGCCGACGTCAAAAGTCCCGTTGACCCGGACTGTGGGGCCCGCTTTGCACCGAAATGTGTGTCAGGGCCCACGTCCTCCAAATCTAACAAACTTTATATGAAAAAGTGCCAGAACGACGCCACGAGTCTACTGGTGGTGTCAAAAATTGAATTCGGAGTCCTGAGTTCAAAAATAGAATTTTACAAGTACAAAATTAAGAATTCGGACGGCCAACTTTGGCGTCGAATTCGACCAATCAAACGTGCTCACTATGAAACGAAACTGAAATAGCAGGAAGATGGTTATACCAGCTATGCACAGAAACTGATGGCACGCCAGACGGAGCAGCGATGGAGGAGATACGAACCGACGAAGTTGGCTCCATAAAACTGTCCAAAAATAACAAATTTAAAGTGTCAACTTGGTGGCCGGTTTTAATTTACAAACGACAAAATTAACGGATAAAATTGAGAGGGATGAAGGGTATATACTGAGATTGTGACGGAGCGAAGAAATCGCCGATCCAACGGTCGGATTTCCCGAAAAATGTGCACGAAGTTGCTGCGACGGAACGCCATTTCCGGACCCATTCCGAGCTCGCGCCGACGGGATCCCGTGCCAAACGCACGAATTGGCTATTTAACGCGTTGGGGAGGACGACGGTGGCCATGGGCCTGCCTTGGGTGTGCGCCCGGCTAGGGGGTGTCGGCCACGGCTGCTGTGGCGTCGGCGGCGGGCTGCACCGCCAGCCAGGGGGGTGCACGGCCATTCCAAGCTGCAGTTGCAGCTGCTACTGCTGTTGGCCGCGCGGGGACGCGACGGCGGTGAGCGGCGCAGCTAGGTGCTGCAAGGGCGGCGGCCGAGGTGAGGTGGTGGCAGTGTGATCATGATGGTGCAGCGGCGAGGGTGGTGGTTGATGGTGTTGAGATGGTGTGGAGTGGGTGTGGGTAATGGTGATGATGAATGGAGAAGGAGGAGGAGAAGGAAGGAGCTGGTGGTTCGGGAGGAGAAGGAAGGAGGAGCTCGGGGAGGAGGCTGATGTGAAGTCGGCCATGGGCATGGGCTGGTTCGGCTAGGGAGGAGAGCATGTGTGTGAGTGTATATTAATATATATAAAGAGAGAGAGATGTAGATATTTAGAGAGAGAAAGAGAAAGTTAAGAGAGAGTGGGGGGCTGTACTGTGTATAGGAGGGGGTTGTCCTGATGGGAGAGGGGAGAGAGAGAGAGAGGGAGATATTATTTATATATATAATATATAATATATGTATAAATATATATATATATATATATATATATATATATATATATATATATATATATATGTATATGTGTGTGTATATTTATTATATATAGAAAGTGAGAGAGATATTATTAGAGAGAGAGAAAGAGAAAGTAGAGAGAGAGGGATAAGGGTGTTCGGCCACATGGGGGGGGTTAGCTGGTATAGGGGTGAGAGAGTGAGGTGAGGGGGTGAGTTTGTAGAGAGAGAGAGAGAGAGAGAGATATTATTATTATATTATATATGTATATATATATATACATATATAAAAGAGAGAGAAAATAGAGATATTTATACAAAAAGAGAGATATTTTAAGTAGAGGAAAAAGAGGAAAATCTCAGTGGGGTGTATGGGCAGTCATGATAGGGCATACACCAAATTAGATTGGGTGTTGGGCCAAGTTTGGACAAGCTTGGGGCCAAAATTTAATTAAAATAATAATTTAAAGCATTAAAAATCACGGATGAAATGGGAGCACAAGGGAGATCAATTCGGTGGCACGCAAGTGGCACGTGCATAGGAGACTCAAAACAGGCCAGGGCCATATATTGGGTCGACTGGATTGGACCGTTGTCGGGCCCGAAAATTAAGTTGGAAATTAAATAAAAAATTACGACAGACGATAAATTGGTCTAAATTGACCTGAAGTTGCGCGAAGCAAATGGAGTACAAGGAAACAAGTTCGAATGGGACACAAAATATCAATATGAAGATAATCTCGTCCACTACAAACTTCAAGAAGGAAGTTTCCAGAGACTGGCATCCCTGATGCTCTAGAATTCTAAGTCACGGTAAAGAGCATTTAATGATCAAAAATTAATTAAATAGAATGAATTATCGAGAATAAATCATTTAGGAAATTCGAAAATAAATCCCAAAAATTCAGGGGGCTTACACTTGTACCATGTTGGCCTTGGCCATCTGTTTGGACAATGTATCCACTTTGAGTTGAGCCCTCAACTCGTCATCAGCATGAATCCAGTGCAAGAGGTGTTCCAGATCCACTTCCATCTTCTTGTGGTGTATGTCCGCGATAAAATTGCTATACCGAGGTGGAAGCTTGGCGACAATACCCCCGATAACAAAAGCATCGACCAAGGGTATACCGTCATCTGCCAGCATCTGACGTAACTTGAGGAACTCCTTGACTTGAGGCAACATGGTTTTGTCGTCCTCAAACCGCATCCTCCAAACCTTTTTGGTCATGTGGATCTTATTTTTGTTCTCATCTGCCTTGTAGAGATTCTTTACAGACTTCTAGACGTCCTTTGTATTGACCATCTTGCTGTATGACTCCACCAGAGAGTCCTCCCTAGAGTTCAAGATCAACAACTTGCAGAAGATGTTATCTCTCCTCCTCTTTGACTGCAAAGCCATGGCTTTAGCAACCCTTCGAGCATTTTCATCCTCTGGAATCAAAGGCTCACGATCTTTCAACACATAGTCGATGCTCATGAGTTGAAGATTAAGGCTGACCTTTCTCTTTCAGACGTTGTAATGCGCCCCGTCAAACTTATCAAGTTTGTTAAAACTTGTGTCAAGAAGTTGTGCACGGTTGTTCTCCATTAGATTTGAATCTTGCTTCCAGATTGTTATTTCTGAAATAGATCGTTAGATAGAAATCTCAATCTCTTAATGAGATACGGAGATATACAATCATTTTCTTTGTGAGATATGAGGTTGATGACTAGGTCTCTTTATGAAAACCGGACTTGAAGTTACGGTCTCTTTGTGAGAACCGAAGTTGATGAAGGCAACTTTGCTGGGGTGATGAAGATCAACGATGCTTAAAACAAGATTTGCCCTATTGCGATTTGCTCCCAGGAACCAGCAAGTTCGAAAGAACTTCTAGAATACTCGTTGTCACCTACTTTCACAAACTCGAAGAACTCTGGTAGACTCCAATGGCAGCCGGCAGCGGCAGCGTAGCTCTCTTCGTAACTTAATTTCAACCTCTTTTATAATGAAGGCAAGAAAAGAGTATTTATAGAGAAGGGCCGAAACCCTAACCCTAATCCTGGCCGTAACTCAATGCACAAAAAGATATGAGAGAATAATGGAAAGATTTGAATAAATTAAATTCAAATCCCATAAAAGATGGATCTGATTAATTGACTCAATCTTTTCATAACCGCTCAAATCTTCCAATCAGCCACATCATGGATCTGATTAATTGACTCAAGATTTGGATATGCAACTGCTGGGGTTGAGTTTTCCCTAACTCGAAGACAAAGGGAAGCGCTCATCTAGCAATAACCCCGTTCCCTAGGACGGTAAAGGAAAGCTAGCCATAACCATCAACATCTCTAAAGGTTCAGTGACAATGAACCAGAAGTCGGCTGAAGCACCGAGGCCGAAAGAGACCTACTCCTTCAACGACGAAGATATACTAGAACTCTTCGATATGTTGACAAAGGGAGGCAAGCTTCAACTCCCACCTCCAAAGTGCCCTAATAAAGTGAGAAATATGGACAATTCGAAATACTGCCACTACCACCAGTATGTCCACCATTCAAAACACGATAGCTACGTATTGAAGAGGCAGATCCAGAGGCTTATCTATGCCTTGGTCGTCTCACTTGACTATGAGAAAAAGATTATTACTGCCAACATGGTCACCCTCTAGTTCAAAAGTTTTCCAAGGACAGAGGCTAAAGACGGTGTCGTCCCCATCCCGAGGGCGACAATGGAAGCAGTCAATCTTCTACCAGCCCATGATAATGCTCAATACCTCATCCCATTTACAATGTCGCGAGACAATTTATGTGGATCCACCCTGATCTCGTCTAAGACATGATGAGGCCTACAGCGTGCTCTTTTAAGGGGAGAAAGTCTAGTCATATCGCATGGTTTCTACATCGACTGATGACACCATGGTTACCACTCGCTCGACTCATCAGCATGAGGAGCACTAGGCTGTAGAAGACGAAGTACTTCCACTCGTTGCTATAACACAAGATACGTCAGAAGCAGGACCAACCCAACCTCCTGCAGTAGATAAGAAGAAGCAGAAAGAGGTCTGCTTTGACAAACCATTGAGAAAAGACTAGGCAGTAGGACCGATCAAGTCCTATAACTTTGACATATTGGTACAGCTTGCCAATACTCCGGCTCGACTGTCACTCTTCGAGCTCTTCTATCTCTCCAAAGGGACTCGAGACTCCCTTCAGCGAAGCTTTACATAATGCTGACTCCTTTCTCACCCAGGTGCAACCGCCCAAGGAGGATCCTACTGTGTGTCCACATTGTCATAGTGTGGTCGAGGTGATTCCTAACATTACCTTTACTCAGCAGGACATGCTACTAAAGAACAACCGGCACAATAGACCCATGTACTATACTGGGTTTGTTGGTGCCATTAAGGTCGATCGCATCCACATCGACCATGGCTTTTCCTTAGCATCATCCCTCGGAGTTTACTCCAAACTTTGGGGATCCCAATGCATCGGCTGACCGCGTTGAATACTACAATCACCAGCTTCAACGCTAGAAAGATTGAGCCCCTGGGCAAGATTCATCTGAAATGCCAAATAGGCGATCTCCAGACAGACATGACTTGCTAGGTCGTCGACGCAGATATAAACTACAACATGCTATTGGGTCGACCATGGATTCATGAATACATGATCGTACCTTTCACACTCTATCAATACGTAAAGTATGTAGCCAGCGACGAGACTATCGAGACCGAGTTTGCTGACAATGACTCATTCGGAGAACTCGAAGCATACTATACGGATGCTGATCTATACAAGTCAGTCCCATGGGATGATGATGGCAATGATGCCGACGATGAGGCAAATACTACAACAGAAAGTGCGGCTATGGCCGAAGAACCACTAAGGGTTTGATTGAAAGGGAAGCCTCCAAAACACCAGCTCCTCTTGGCATTAAACTTCGAGAAAAGGCACCTGACCGTTCGCCCCCGACGGTATCAGCCGCTAGCTAGGAGCCTATGCAGATAAGGCTCTCCCGAAGGGCTTTAAATGCAGCATCGAGGTCGCAGAAACCTCCGACTACAGCCCCTTTGGTAGTCAAGTTGAAGCGGAAGCCTCCTCCATCTTCTCCCCCGGCAGCCCTAGTTCTCATGGATGAGGAATTAGGAGACTACATATGTGCCAATACCCTGGCGCATTCTTTAGATGATGTAATCCCTCGGAATAAAATTTTATATTTCATTAAGGGTGCGTTTGATTGCAAGGTGGAAAATATATGGAAAAGAAATTAATTCCATGGATTATTTTTCTAGGAAAAAAAATCCATGAAATTTTAAAATTTTTCCATAGAAAACTTAGTTTGGGTGTTTGATTGCCATTATTTTTCAAGAAAAATAGTTATTTTCCATAGAAAATGATATTTGGACAAGTTTTATTTTCCACCATTTTAGATAAAAATATGAAAAATAATAGTTTTTTGGAAAATAATTCTATGAAAAATATAAGCTATCAAACACTGTAATTGGTGGAAATTTTTTGATGAAAATATTTTCAATGAAAAAAAGTCCAATCAAACAAAGCCTAATAGAAAGTTGTCTTTGAATTACTCTTGTGCACACTGGAACACTAAGTATTTCTTAGACAATGCTCTGTATATGTTGCAAACGCAAGTGACAACCACTAATCTTGCAAGCCAAGTTGTCTTTTCCCAAGGTGCTTACTTCTGGTTCCAGTAAGGATGAAGGAGGAGAAACCCATCATCTTCGGTCGATTGGAGCACCCTCATCGGCTGGCACCAGCGAAACCAGAACGTAACAACGGCATGATGCAACTCTACCGTTATACTGCTCAAACCAAACACCTTATCCAGAAGATGGGCTACGACTTGAATAGCAACAGCCGACAGAACTATGACAAAGGCCGACGTCTTCCCTTACGACTTCGGGCTCCAAAGGGAATTCACTACCAAAATTTTTCGCTTTAGCGACGGCCTGTTAGCGACGGATTAAGTCCGTCGCTAGTAGCGACGGACTCCCGACTATATACTGACGGTTTACCATCTAATCACATGAAATATTTTTTTAAATTTTAAGGGTGAAAATTTGTCGCACACCCGTCGGTACGGCGTCGGCGAAGTAGCGACGGACATTGTATCCGTCGCTAGGTAGTCACTCCTTACTCAATATTTGTGCAGGAAAATGTTAAAAAATTTGTAGGAAATTGGGCGACTACGTAGCGACGGATAGTCCGTCGCCCAGCTGATGAGTTTTAGCGATGGAACCTGCAGCCGTCGCTACGTAGTCACTCAGCTGGCGAGAAAATATATAAAAATTCATGGAAAATTTATGACTACTTAGCGACGGATATATCCGTCGATAGTCCGTCGATAGATTGCCAGCCCTAACTTAAATTAAACCGACAGGGGGGGATTTCATTCAAACTCTCTCTCTCTTGGAGCTCTCTCTCTCTCTCTCTCTTTTGGGGATTGTGGATGGCAGGGGGGGCGGGGGGCGGGGTTAACCAGCGGTGGGGTAGGGGCGGAGGGGAGCCGTGGTGGGGGGTGGGTGGTCGGCTATGGTGGGAGGCTGCGGGGGGGGGGGGGGGGGGGGCGGATCGAGGCCGCGGGGGTGGGTGGGCGGAGGTAGCCGACGGTGGGGGGGAGGGCGGAGGGTAGCCGTGGTAGGGGGGTAGTCGGCCGTGGTGGGAGGCCGCGGGGGTGGGGGGATGGAGGCTGCGGGGTGGGGGTGGGCGGAGGGGGCCCAGCGGTGGGGAAGGCCGCAAGGGGGGCGGAGGGGGGCCGGGGGTGTAGGGCGGGAGGGGTAGTGTAGGGATGGGGACCGGGGTGGCGGGGAAGGGCACGGGGGGGGGGGGGAGGGAGGAAGGGGGTGGGTGGCACTGCGGTCGGCGGTGGTGGGAGTGGGGGTCGCGGGGGGGGAGGGGGTAGTGTATCGGATTTGGTCGAGGGTGGGAGTTGGGGTCGGGGGTGGTGGGGGTCGGAACACACACACACATACACACACACACAAACATATATATATATATATATATATATATATATATATATATATATATTTGTCACACACACACACACACACACACACACACACACACACACACACACATATATATATATATATATATAATATATATATATATATATATATATATATATATATATATATATATATATATATATATATATATATATATATATATATTTTTTTTATTTTATTTTTTTCAAACAAAACATTTTATTGATAATGCACCAAAAGGAACAGTACAAAATGGACACTAGGTGTGTCTACATTTGACGGTAGCCTTCCCGACTTGCCTATGAACTTCTGCAATCAACTTATCTATCGTGTACCCTTGGTTCTCATATCGACATTTGTTTCTATCTTTCTAGAGCACCCAAAGAACCGCCGCGGCTACAACTTCCTTCTTATGTTTGTTCCTCTTCCTCCACCAGTCACGCAAGCGTTCTAGCAGAGTACGACCTCGACTGCGAACTTGATATATTGTTTGAATAGCTCCCCACACCCCCTTAGCCAAATCACCCTGATACAGCTAGTGCTCCAATGTTTTATTCTCACTCCTAGCACATCAGTGGCACTTCGAGGCTAGACTGTAGCCAAGACGTGTAATATTATCATCTGTAGGGAGTTTATTATGTAGGATTCTCCAAAGAAGCACTAACCATTTAATAGGGATACAAGTGCTCCAAATGTGAGTAAAATATGGTAACACAGGCCTATGAACCCTTGCTATATCCCAAGCTGATGACACTAAAAATTTACCCGACTGTGCAATTCCCCAACTCCAAGTGTCATTAACTTGAATGATGTTGTGTTGTGCCATATCTCTGCCAAAGATAAGCCTCTTCCATACTTGTGAAGCATTACAAGTAATAGAAACATACAATGGACTAGCAGTCGAACAATACTTAGCTTTGAAGAATTTAGTCCATAAACTATCTTGAGTCAGGAATTTCCACCATAGTTTGATTGTGAAAGCATGCATCATCTCCTCCAGTCTCTTGATGCTCAAGCCTCCCTCCTGTTTAGTTCTAGCAATCCGATCCCATCCGAGCCAGGTTCTTTTAGCCACTCCATCTTGAGCTCCCCAGAAAAAAACTCGAGAACATGCTTTCCATCCTATGCAATACAGCGATAGGAGGGTTACAAGTCGCTAATGTGTACACAGGAATTGATGTTAATACAGCCTTGATCAACACAAGCTCACCCCCTGGAGATAGTATTTTGTTGTGCCAGCCTTCTAAATTGTTTCGAATACGGTTGAGAAGCTCCTCATACATACCCCCATTATGTTGCCCTGCCATTAGAGGACAGCCAAGATATGTAAATGGGGGAGTGCCAATGCTAAATCCTGTTCTATATGCCAACTCTGGACCCCGTTCATGAAGAATGCTCTTCGAGATATATATAGAAGACTTGGCCTTGTTAATTAGTTGTCCCGAGGCAGCCTCGTAGCTCGATAATATATCAGTGATTCTGGATATTGAACGAAGGTCCCCAGCTGAGAAAAGAAGTACACCATCTGCGTATGCGAGATGAGTGATCGGTGGACAACCGCGAGGAGAGAAGAAAGATGAGTAGCCATCCGTTTCTGGCAATTTCTTCAGGCTGCGTGATAACACCTCTGCCGTAATGATGAACAATGCCGGGGAGAGGGGGTCCCCCTGTCGAACTCCTCTAAAAGCTTAAAAATACTCAGTCAACTCTCCATTAATCAATGGTGCATACCACACATTGTTAACGAGTCGAAACATCATGTCCACCCACTTGTTATGAAAACCAAATTTGCGTAAAACCTTCAACAGAAATCTCCAATCCACCCTATCATATGCTTTCATCATGTCTAACTTGATAGCTGTATTTCCTCCTCTGTTTTTCTTATTCATTCTAGCCATTATTTCCTGAGCAAGCAGTATGTTATCGACAATCTCTCTTCCTTGAACAAAACCACTTTATTTAGGAGAAATAAGGCGAAGAAGAAGAGGAGCTGGCCGACGAGACAATAGCTTAGATATGATCTTGTTTATCACTGAACATAAACTGATAGGACGATAATCCCAAAAGGATTTGGGCTGTTTCACCTTCGGAATCAGGACTAAGGAAGTATTTATGACGGAGCTAGGTAATACGAACCCGTCGACAAACATTCCAACTGCCTCTGTCATATCCTTACTGATGATATCCCAATAAGCAATAAAGAAGAGAGGGGTAAAGCCATCCGGCCCAGGTGCAATGTGTTGTTCAAGCGACTTAATCGCTTCAATGATCTCATCAGAAGATGGAGCCGCAATCAACATGTCATTCTCCTCTGCCATCACTACAGAAGAAATGTTCAATAATAGCTCACTATCCTCCTGGATATCTCCTCTTTGATATAGTTTAGCATAGAACTCTTTGGCATATGCATGAATCAAAGATTTGTCTTTCAATATGGCCCCATCTTCAGTTGCGATAGAATGAATTTGGAGAGATCTCTTACGATTTGTCACGTTGCCATGAAAATAGGTAGTGTTTTTATCTCCTTCTACGTCACATTTCATCCTAGACTTCTGCTTCCAGTATGCTTCCTCAACGCTAACACGTTGTTTAAAAATGGCAGTAGCCTTGGCCAACTATTGATGACTCACTGCTGAATTGCATTGTTCATGACATATTTTTATAGCCAATACATCATCCTTCGCTTGCTTAACTTGCTGAAAAATATCACCATACGTGTTTCGGCTCCATGTTGAAAAGACCTTCCTGCAAGCATCAAGCCGAAAAGGCAGTCGAGTAATCCCAATTCGGTGATCAACTGATGACCAAGCTTGATGAATCAGTGGCTTGAACTCCTCATAGTTAACCCAGAAGTAGAGAAATCAAAATTGTTTCCTACCAACAGCCGTATTGGATTTGTATTTAGTGAGCAAAGGCGCATGATCCGATTCAGCTCGATTAAGATGCTCGACTGAAGAAAGAGGCATCCATTCTAACCAAGCATTGTCGACCAAAACCCGATACAATCGTGATCCCCTACGACCTTCCTGCTTTAATTTGAGCCAAGTGTAACAACTGCCAGAATAGTGTAGCTCAGACATGCCAGTGACAAGAGTAAAATTGGCAAACTCCTCTATTGACGCTTGATCAGGTGACCGTCCTCCAATTTTCTCTCCCGATCGCAGAATGGCATTGAAATCACCACCTATTGACCATGGTGAGTTGAGAGAGGACTGCAGTTGTGTGAGTCTTTCCTAGAGAAATCGATGGCCTTCTTTTGTGTTATCACCATGGACAATAGTAAAAAATGCCGATACAGGAAGCATATGATGATAAAGAGATACTGTCAAAGCTTGATCGAATGAATCATGAAGCCTAATATCACAATTTGACTTCGCCATGACCCATATATTTCCTCGCTCAATAGAAAAAGCCTTCGAGAATCCCAGCTTTAACTGATAGTGTAATAGTTGACTGCTATCAACCTTAGGTTCAATAATGCCAATGAAGACAATCTTGTGAATTCTCACCAAGGACTTGATCCTTTTAAGAGTCATTTGGTTTGCTATACCCCGAACATTCCATATGAGTGTATTAAACATGAGAGGAAGTTGTGGTTTTACCAGTGATTGCGGTGTTTGCAGATTGCCTCGTGACGCGATCGGGAGGCTCCACCGCCTTCTTAGCTTTCCTCCTCTTTTGCTGAGAAGCTGAAGCTTCTGTGTTCGGAAGGCGGCCGACTTCTGATCGAGTGTCATCTGAACGCCCATCTCTCGCCTCGAATCTCTCGGTTTGCCCGTTGTCCTCGAGAGCTTCTCGCTCAACTTCATCCACCCAGCTACTAATGTTGTGTTGCAATACTACAGCAAGGACAAGAGGGAGCTACTCTTCCCCTACTCTACTCGACGGCTCTTCTATCAGTTCACCCTCCTCTAGAGTATGACCCTCATCAGTCTCTTGATTAGTGACGTCATCAACCACCGGATTTCATTAATGGCAGCAACTGTCATTTCTTTTTCTGTCTCAATTGGCTCAGACCCTATAGGCTCAGACGTTATTTCATACACTGGTAGGCGTGCGTCATGAGTAATAATAAGGGGGTCTTGAGGAATAGAGGATTCGAAAGTCGGCATATTGGCATGACTGTTGTCCTCCAGTACTTGAGGAGCATTGTCGTTATGTATCTTGGCCTAAGGGGTTGGATGTCGTGGCAATATCATGATTTAGTGTGGGAGTACCTGCCGAAGTACTCCGCTCCTCATTGGTTCGCTTCAGTATAGATGTGACCTTCAATCCCATCGACCCTGGCCTTATGGCCGCCACTTCACCCTCATTTTGCGGTTGTGTGTCCTATTGAACAACTTCTTTTCCTTTGTTTTTCAGTTTGTAAGCAGACATCTAGTGACCTTGATGATGACAATGTGAGCAATATAAGGTGATGTACTCATATTCTATATTTTGCCAAAAGCTCCTACCTCTCGAGCGATTGATCCGGATACGCTGTTGTATTGGCTTACTCGCATCTACCTCCACAAAGACCCGAGCCCTACTTGGACGAGATAAATCTGCCGTTGCTTTGTCTATCTTTAGTGGTGTGCCAATCGCCGAGGTGATAGCAAACAATGCCTCCTTTGCATAGAGGTGATGAGGTAGATCAGGGAGGTCCACCCAAACTGGCATAAGAGAGGATTCAAACATTGGTGAAAAATCCGGCTCCCATTTAAAAACTCGCATCGGAGCTCGAGATATAAACCACGTATCTTTTGAACGAAGTCAGAGGTAGTCTTCCTCAACAGAAGGCCTTATGAGGATGTGTTTGCGGTCGATGACTCCTGCCTTAATGTACCCGGTGAACTGGAAGTCGGAGAGAGCTTTACGGATCACCTCAATGGAAGGCTTACTATGGGAAAATTTTTCCATAAGAGCAAAACGAAGAGGAGACGCCAAGGTCTGTTCCTCCTCATCAGAGAAGGTGATAGCGGGTGCACCTTTGTATGTTGACACAGATCTCGCGGCCAGGCGAGGGGGTTCCTCTACCCGACCGGAGACCGCATCGACAAAGGAC